>SJYO01014747.1:15253135-15403481 GCA_006410555.1 Capra ibex
AGATCAGTTCCGATACCAAAAAGGACACCAGTACATACCTACACTCTCAACCTGACACTTCTTTCGATTCACGACTTCTTAACTACGAAAACTTGACACCACAACCTCTTCTGAGGATTCTCAGGGAATCTGACGTTCCTCTAGGTTGGTCAGGTAAGATTTCCTCTAGTCGGGACCCACAAGAAATCTTCCTTACTACGATTTCGACTTTGAGGTTATGAAACCGGTGGAGCACACTTCTCAACTGAGTGACCTTTTCTGAGACTACGACCCTTCCCAATGCCCATCCTCCTCTTCCTCTACTGTTTCCTACTCTACCGACCTACCGTAGTGGTTGAGCTACCTGCACTCACACTCACTTAAGGTCCTCAACCACTACCTGTCCCTCCGGACCGCACGACGCTAAGTACCCCAGTGTTTCTCAGTCTGTGCTGACTCGTTGACTTGACTTGACTTTACTTTGTCTTCGTGCCTTTCAAGTTCGGTACATAGGTTACAGTGTGTCGTTTCGGTCCTAAGTTTGGGTCCTTTGAGTCGAGGTCTTGGGTTTCTGACTAGGGATGCGAAGGGACAGAAACGTATCCTATTGTCAAATTCTCGTGTTCAGAGGTGTAACCTGACTCTATGTTTAAGACCAAGACGATGATCAATCGACGTACTGAAACTTGAATTGGAGAGAGGTAGTGTCAAAAGAGTAGACGTTTTCTTTTTCCGTCTCAACACCTCCTAAATTTACACGACTTTGGTGACTGTGTCTCACTCAGGTATTACTTCTGACGACGACGATTCAGTGAAGTCAACACAGGCTGAGACACGCTGGGGTATCTGTCATCGGGTGGTCTGAGGGGTAGGGACCCTAAGAGGTCCGTTCTTGTGACCTCACCCAACGGTAAAGGAAGAGGTTACGTACTTTCACTTTTCACTTTCACTTGAGCGAGTCAACATAGGGTGAGAAGCGTTGGGGTACCTGACGTCGGAAGGTCCGAGGAGGCGAGTACCCTAAAAGGTCCGTTCTCATGACCTCACCCCACGGTAACGGAAGAGGCTGTTACTTCTGATCTGCACTATCATAATCAGGTCCTTGAATTTTGGTGTAAGGTTCTACGTATAATAAGTTCAAAGTGACAGTTGATTGATGGAGTTTTTTGGACTTGTGATTACTTAACACGACCAAAATTAATTTCGGAGTAATAACGTAATCTAATCATTTTGAAGGGGCCTTCGTACGTAAGTAAACTGCTTACAGTTTATAAATGTCGGTTCACGACAAGACCAAAGACTTTTACGTCAGTACTTGCGTTCCAGAGAACGTGTTCTCTGGATTGTCAGTCCCCGTTAATGCAAAAAATTACATTAAAGTTAATTCAAAGATATTACAAGAAAAATCTCCTCCTTTACCTTTGGTTGAGGTCATAAGAACGGACCTCTTAAGGTACCTGTCTCCTCAGACCCCGCGGTGTCAGGTACCCCAGCGTTTCTCAGTCTGTGCTGACTTCACTGAATCGTACATGCGTGTGTGCCTTACAAAAAACATTAAGAATTTTTTTTAGATTGTTTGGTTGTAAAAATGGAGAGTCTTCCGATATTCTCGTTAATTTTTTCTTTGGTGTCAGTTCGTAGAAATAAAAAACAGACCATAATACGTTTGGTACAGATACCTGTGAAGTCAGGGTGCTCTATCGATAACTTAATTAGTTCCCAAAAATCAAGACCACCAGTTTGAGCCTTTTGTACCTGGATCCTCTGGTTAAAGACATTAGAAACTATTGAAAAAATTTCGACCCGATTTTATTTAGTGACCCATCAGAAATATCCAGGGGAAATTACTAGACTTTCCTTGACTCCTCAAAGAGACCGTCAGGTCACCAAATCTGAGGTGCGAAGGTTACGTGCCTCGTACGCAAGGTAGGGACCGGTCCGTTGATTCTGGGGTGTATGATACGTCGTGTCGCGTCGGTTTTCTTATTTTATTATTGTTATTTCTTTTAAGGTTTTGTCTTTTCTTTCCTCGACTAAGAGGAATCAGAAAAATTTTGTAAAGAGGATAATTTCAAAATAAATGTGAAAATTAGCAGAGTTACTTTTCTTACTCGTCCAATTCGTTGTCCTTTTGAGGTTCAACCCTACACTACTTACTTGGACGTCTACTTACTGGCAGACGACCGTGGAAAGAGTTTTTAGTCGAGTTTGTACTGGAGAAGGTGTCTCTCGAAGGGACTAGTAGGTTTGATTACGTCGGAGTGTGGGGGCCCCAGATGGGTGATGGGAAAACGAAGATGGATAGTGAATGGTGGGGGACTTTACGGGAGTGAACAAATAGGTAAGGAGAAAAGAACGGACGGAAAGTATATAATCTGCGGTTCGAGACACCCCGACCCTAAGGCAGACGGAGGGAGTGACGTGGGGCGTCGTCTGTCTTGCGTTAAACAAGTCTCTTGTCTACGTCCCGTTTCACTCACACAAGAAACTTTCCCAGAGAGGAGAGTCGACGTCATTCCTTTCTTTTCGTGTATGTTTAAGGATTTAAGACCCCCACTCTCCTTAACCCCCCAACCATAACTGCATATATGTGACACCTACGATGTATATTTTATCTATTGATTGCTCTCGGATGACATATCATGTCCCTTGAACTGAGTTGCGAGACACCCTGGACTTACCCTTCCTTCAGGTTTTCCCTCCCCTATGTACATATCGACTAAGTAAAACGACATGTCATCTTTGATTGTGTTGTAACATTTCGTCGGTATACGGTTATTTTTGATTAAAAATTTTTCAGGATGTAAGAGGAATTTTTCGGATATTTCGTTCCGACCCACCCCCACCAGAATGTAGGTAAGTAAGTGACTCGTCTATAAATGACTCTTTGAAGATATATGGTCCATGTCCCGATTCACGACCCATCCTCTCCCTTTATGTCAGGTCCAAGAATTCCTTCGGTGATACTTTGTTAGAGTTTGGACCTTGCAGTCGTTTCAGATGTGACTACCCCAATAAAATTTCTCTGTATTGTATACATTTTTCGGGAATCGTGCCTAGGACCTTTTATCATTCGTGAGTTCATGACTTTCTTCTACTGGGACCGTTACTGCCACTAATAATGATGAAACATGCGTCTTTCTATTTCCTTGGAAGATATTTGTGGTTTACTCGTTATTGATAAATGACCGTAGGAAATCTTTATCGTTATCAGATGGGGGTCCGATTGATCCTCTTGAGTCGTATCCAAGGAGGACGTTTATTCTTCTTAGTGGTGTCGGTTCTGATATTACTATGTAAAGTGAAAGAATAGATTTCGACGTCGGTGTAGTAGTAAGTATAATAATTATGAGATGGACCCTGCAGGTCAAGACCCCTTCTACCTTACGCATGTGAGACGAGAGATAGAGAGGGTGAGTAATGACTATTTTAGAGACCTGTTTGATCTATTTCGTTGATATACTCCTAAGATTTTTCATTTATTGTCACCCGAACGATCCCTCCTTTTACTTTTGAGTTTCTTGGTTTATCGTCACTTAAAGGACCAAATTAAAAAATTGAGGATTGAGAGGTCCAATCTGAACCTAAAAGTCAAGTCAAGTCAAGTCAAGTCAACGAGTCAGCACAGACTGAAAAACGCTGGGGTACTTAGCGTCGTGCGGTCCGGAGGGACAGATAGTGGTTGAGGGCCTCAAGTGAGTCTGAGTGTAGGTAGCTCAGGCACTACGGTAGGTCGGTAGAGTAGGAGACAGCAGGGGAAGAGGAGGACGGGGGTTAGGGAGGGACGTAGTCTCAGAAAAGGTTACTCAGTAGAGAAAACGTAGTCCACCGGTTTCATGACCTCAAAGTCGAAATTGTAGTAAGGAAGATTTCTTGTGGGTGCCGACTAGAGGAAATCTTACCTGACCAACTTAGAGGAACGTCAGGTTCCCTGAGAGTTCTCAGAAGAGGTCGTGGTGTCAAGTTTTCGTAGTTAAGAAACCGAGAGTCGAAAGAAGTGTCAGGTTGAGAGTGTAGGTATGTACTGGTGTCCTTTTTGGTATCGGAACTGATCTGTATGGAAACAACCGTTTCATTACAGAGACGAAAACTTATACGATAGATCCAACCAGTATTGAAAGGAAGGTTCCTCATTCGCAGAAAATTAAAGTACCGACGTTAGTGGTAGATGTCACTAAAACCTCGGGGGGTTTTATTTCAGACTGTGACAAAGGTGACAAAGGGGTAGATAAAGGGTACCTCACTACCCTGGTCTACGGTACTAGAAGTAAAAGACTTACAACTCGAAATTCGGTTGAAAAAGTGAGAGGAGAAAGTGAAAGTAGTTCTCCGAAAAATCACGGAGAAGTGAAAGACGGTATTCCCACGACAGTAGACGTATGGACTCCAATAACTATAAAGAGGGCCGTTAGAACTAAGGTCGAACACGAAGAAGGTCGGGGCGCAAAGAGTACTACAATTTAATCGTCCCACTGTTATATGTCGGAACTACATGAGGAAAAGGATAAACCTTGGTCAGACAACAAGCTACAGGTCAAGATTGACAACAAAGGACTGGACGTATATCCAAAAAGTTCTCCGTCCATTCCACCAGACCATAAGGGTAGAGAAAGTCTTAAAAGGTGTCAAATAACACTGGGTGTATCAGTTTCCGAAACCGTATCGGTTCTTTCGTCTTTCTTTATAAAAAGACCTTGAGAGAACGAAAAAGGTACTAGGTCGTCTACGACCGTTAAACTAGAGACCAAGGAGACGGAAAAGATTTAGGTCGAACTTGTAGACCTTCAAGCACCAAGTGCATAACGACTTCGGACCGAACCTCTTAAAACTCGTAATGAAATGATCGCACACTCTACTCACTTTAACACACCATCAAACTCGTAAGAAACCGTAACGGAAAGAAACCCTAACCTTACTTTTGGCTGGAAAAGGTCAGAACACCGGTGACGACTTAAAAGGTTTGAACGACCGTATAACTCACGTCGTGAAAGTGTCGTAGTAGAAAGTCCTAAACTTTATCGAGTTGAGCTTAAGGTAGTGGAAGTGATCGAAACAAGCATCACTACGAACGATTCCGGGTGAACTGAAGTGTAAGGTCCTACAGACCGAGATCCACTCACTAGTATGGTCCTTAGGGAATCTTCTTTACCTCATCGGTAGTACCAGTTGTTTTCTCAGGCTTTACGTCATCAACCTACGTCAGAGTCTTTACTGTCTTACTAGAGACAAGTAAAGGTTCCGTTTGGTAAGTTATAGTATCATTAGGTTCAGATACGGGGTTGGTCATTACGACTGCTTCGACTTCAACTTGTCAAGATACTTCTGGATGTTCTGGAAAATTTTGTTTGTGGGTTTTGTATACAGGAAAAGTAATATCCCCTGACCTTACGTTTTCATCCTTCAGTTCTTTATGGACCTCATTGTCCGTTTAAACCGGAACGTTATGCCTTACTTCGTCCCGTTTCGATTATCTCAAAACGGTTCTCTTGCGTGACCAGTATCGTTTGTGTCAGAAGGTTGTTGTGTTCTCTTCTGAGATGTGTCCCCGTAGTGGTCTACCAGTTGTGTTGATCTCTTTCGGGTACGTGTTGTTGTTTCTGGGTTGTGTCGGTTTCTATGTAGTTAGAAAAAACAATCACTTCATTTTCCTGTCATTTAGGGAATGCACTGTTTTCCCTAAGGTGTTTACACTATTGCAATTCCTAGAACTCTACCCTCTAATAGGACCTAAGAGACCCACACAGGTCACCTGAGTGTTCTCAGAAATATATTCTTCTCGTCCTTCTAGTCCCAGTCTGTTTTGTCTCTACACTGCTATTTTAGTCTCCAACTTCTACCTCTTTCTCCGGTATCCGGTTCCTGATATCTTTGAAGGTCTTCTACTCTTTCTGTTCTTTTATGTAAGAGGGACTTTCGGAGGTCCTCCTTGCACGTCGGGACGGTTGTGGAATCTGAAGACTGGAGGTGCTGATCTTCTTTTATTTACACACGACAGAATTTGGTTATTTAAACACCATTAAACAATGTAGTCGTTATCCTTTACTTACAGCGGAAAGTTTAATGAGTTGTTGTTGTTTTTTTTTTTTTTGTCTTTTTAGAGTAATTAAGATTTTCTTTTCTGTTGTCTACGGTTTAGATTCATTTAATATACAACTCTAATAATCTGTTCCTGAAATTTTGTGGATGACGTTGTTACAAGGTACTTCCCTTCCGTTTATGGGCAACTCACTTAATTTTTTCTCTGTAAAAGTCCTTTTGTTGTCTTTGATGGTTTTGTTTGGTTCAGTTTTAAAATCTTGACTTTTGATATTATTTTGACTTCAAATTTTAAGGGATCTACCCAAGTTGTCTTCTTATTCCTAAGTTCTTACTCAATTACTTGATTTTCTATCTAATTATCTTTAAAAGATTAGACTTGTTATGTCCTTGTTTTTAACTTTTTTTTTTTTTTTGGTCCAAAGTCCCTCGTCACATCATTATAGTTTTCAAGATTTTTAGATGTAGTAAAAACAAAGTTTTCCTCTTCTCTTCCTTTGACCACGTCTTTTTTATATATAAACTTGTTCATTACGGGTTTACGAAGAGGTTAAATATCCTATATTTAAATGTCTATATTCCTTAAGTCACCTGGAGATTATCCTAATTCGAGTTTCTTTTGGTCCTGGTCTATGAGACATTAGTTTGACGACTTTTGGTTCGTCTCTCCCTTCCTCCTTCCTTCCTGCCTTGGTCGTCCTCCCTTTCTCCCTCCTTCCCTTCTTTCTCCCGAAAAATACGATGTAATATAATTCTTGTATTGTTACCAAGAGTCGACCCCACTAAAAGTGGGGGTGGGGGGGTTCCTGTAAACAGTTACAGACCACTGTAAAAATAAACAGCGTGACTCTCACCCTACGGAACCGTAGATCATTCGGTTCCTCCGACGAATTGTGAGGTGTCACCTGAAGGGTGTTATGTGTCCTGTCGGGGTTTCGTTTCTTAGTACGTCGAGTTTGACAGTGGTCACTTAAAGTCTTGGGACCATATTCTCTCGTTATTAAGTTCAGTGTCTTCTAAAGAGTAATCTTTCGTACTCTGGTCCTCTGTCACCTTACTATAACAATTTCACGATCTTTTCAACAAGTGGATGTAAGTATAGGTCACTTTTATAGGAAGTTCCTATTTCCGTTTTAACTCTGTAAAAGTCTACTTCTTTTTGTCTCTTAAACAACGGTCGTCTAAAATAATTTTTTTTTTTTTGATTTCCTTTGTAATCCACCTTCCCTTTGTCACCGAGTCTACCATTTCTTATAATTATTATAGTCTTTCTTTAACCTTTACCATTTATAGATCCATTTATACTATCTGAGAAAAAGAGGACAATTTAAGAACTTTTATGCATACTGACAACTTTTCTTTTTTGAGATGTAACAGACTACCATAAAGCTACGAGTCAGGAAACTAAAGTCTAATCGAAACAACATTCTATCGGAGGTCGTAAGAGACCTGGACCACTCGTGTGTGGAAGAGGGTCAATAAGTCAGTTTGTCTTTAGGTACATAATGATACTTCCTGAAAACGTTCGGTCAAGGAGGATCCTGTCTCTCTAAAGGGTCCACGTGGACTGGATTAGTGTACTTGAGAAATTTAGACCGAGAATTCAAGTTTCTGTCGTGTTCAGTCTCTAAGTCTAGTACTCTTCATAAACCGTTACGGTAAAACTGAATTTCTACTTCCCCTGTACTCTGTTCTTTACGTTCACTGGGGATCCTCGACTCTCGTTAGGGATTCACTGTTGATCGTTCCTCTACCCCTGGAGTCAGGACCTATAATATAACTACATCGTTTTGTAAGTTTGTGTAGGGATAAATGTCTTTAAGTGGTCCAAAGATAAAGAACAATAAAAGTTTCTTGGGTTTTTTGTATGTCTACGTAAACAGAACTATATCGACATGATAAAAAAAAAAAGACCTTTTGTCTAACGTTCTTCTCCCTAATAAAGTAGTTTTCGTACATCAAATTTTTTTTTAAAATATCGATCATAGGTAAATTAGAGGTTTTTACAACTTAACTAAATGTGAGGGGTTTCGTCTGAAGTAAGGAAATGTGGGAGTGTCTATTATGATTCATAATAGTTTACAATCTTTAAAACGGTTAGTCATTCAAAACAAAGTAAAGGTACCGATGGATTCGGTACCTTATTATGTTTATTACGGATAAACGTAACAGTAGACACTTATAGGAAGCGACTAGACTCTGATTTAACAAACAGATAAAATTGAAAATTCTCCAAACATATTTCTTTTTAAGTGAGTAGAAAATGTGTACTACGTTTGTGAAATGGGTTCAGATAATAAATGTAAAAATGTAAAATTTGCACAGAAAGTGGTACTTAAAACGACTGGAACACCATGGTTTACATATACAAAGAATCACCGAAAGGATACTGAATTCTTTTATAAGGAGTAGTGTTCAAATATTTGTTATAAAAGACTATTCAATGAGGTTTTAAATTAATAAAATATGAAAAGGAAAAAAGTGAGTTATAATTATCGAAAGAGTCAACTAATAAAAGTATGGTTTTTGAGTAAGTAGGGTCAAGACGTCAAACTATTTACCATATCGTTTACATACTTCAACATGTTCGTACGTCAAAGTCTTGTGTCGGGAGTGGGGGTCTCACAAGAAGTGCGAACACAAGTCAGGTAGGGACGAGGATGAGGTCAGGGGTTCTTTGTTGGCTAGAGATATCGAAAAAGGAAAAGATTTTTAAAGTGTATTTACCTTAGTGTACTATGTATCATAAAACAAGTCGTAGAAAGTAAATCGCATGACAAAAACTCCGATTGGATCCAACAACCTACATAGTCATCGATTGGGTGAAACAACGACGTATCCCAAGGTGACACACTTATTCGTCGAAAAACAAGTGGGTGACTGGTCAACTACTGGTAAATCTGACAAAGGTCAAACCCCGATGAGGATCTACTAATAAAGTATACTTTGAGTAAGACTAATATTCCAAACTCCATCCCCAGATAAAAAAAAGGTTTTATCCATTGTTAGGAAGGTGATTATAAATTACTTATTATCATTGGAGTTATTAAACTTAATGATGTAAATAGTGTGTGATTGTAGGGTATACTAGGGACCTTGATAAAGACTTGAGGGAGAAGGTTAGGTGAGGGAGAAGGTCAGGTAACTAACAAAACTAGCATCATCGAAATACAATCTAATATTACATATCATACCATCCATGGGAGATCAATAAAAAGAAGAAAAAGTTCAGAATAATCGATAAAAGTCCATAAATCATCCACTACACTTTAAATCTTATGTAAAAAGTTATAAGGTGGAGAGGTTTTTTTCTATTGTGTTACTAAGAATGGTCTCAACGTAATTTACAAATGTGACCAAAGTCTTTTTAAAAATAGAAATACTACAGTGGACAGATAGGTTCTTATACCGTATAGGGAAAGGAAACTATTTTAAATATAAGAAGACATTTTTACATCTCAAAAGAAGTATAACGATTATATAAAGAATGAATAGTAATCTATAAAATATTAAACAGTAATTAAAAATGAGGTAAAATGAAAGTTTTAGTAAAAATTACCCCCTTTTCCCTTTAGATAAAAACGTATAAGTAACTTAAAGGTCGATTCATTAGAGTAATTAATATTGTCAAAAAGTAAATCCGAGAATCTAAAATATCCATATTTTACTAAAGTCTTTGAAAATCGAGGAAGAGAAAGTCATATACAGTAAATAAAAATACTGACATAAGATAGTTAATCTTGGGAGTTTAAAAAACTTACTATCGTCATTGTTTATAGAGACGGAACAGGTTTTGAACTTATTTCTACAGAATACGATGAACCATATCTCGAACGACAAGTAAAAATTATTTAAAGAAACATGAGAAATACTTCAAAAGAAGAGAAGAATGAACTGAATTACAAAACAGTCTTTAACTAGGAGCGCCTCGACTCTTTCGTGGAGTAGAAGACTTACACGAGTCTCTACGTTTGGATCCCCTTCTCCGTCTCCTCCGGGTCTACCATCTCCTGAGACCTACGGGTCCGGTTACTTGGACAAGTAGGACGTTCGTCTCACCCGCTCCCGTACCTGAGAGTTAAGTCTGGGATCCACGTTTGGTCGAGACGGTGCATAGTGGAGAGATTGGACCCTGTTCAATTAATTCAGGAAGTGTGGAGGTAAGGGAGGAGAGATTTTGCCCCGACTACCCCATCCTTCACCCTCCCTCCAGTTTCTCCCTCCCCTGTATGTACACGGACACCGACTAAGTACAACTATATACCGTCTTAGGTTGTGTTATAACTTTCGGTCAATAGGGAGTTAACTTTTATTTATTTAAAATTTTTCTTATTTTGTCCCGACTATTATGTGGTACCACAACAACGTTCCTTATATGCTCGATCTTACAAGTTTTACGAATCTTGAGACGGGTCGTATAACAGTCGTTGTTTTTCACCAACGAAATAATAATAGAAACTAGCCCCCTCTCAGTACTTCTTTCGATACACAAGCCTAACAATGAGGTCGGTTTTAATAGAACCTCGGTCCCTCGCTACTCCCTACACACTACACCCCTCCGTCTCTTCTCTTCCTTTTCCCCTCGTCCTCCAGACCCAGAGGGTTCCCGCTACGTCTTGTGGAGAAGTCTACAGTGCGGAGAGAGCTAGGAAATACCTCTACTCGATTACGTCTTTGGGACATAGAGACCCATGCGTCACTAACATGTGGGTCAACGGGGTCTTATGTCTACCTTTACCCCCTTTCCTCTTTTAAGAGGGACTTAGGACCAGAGTAAAGGTTCAAGTTGGACGGCCAGGGATTGGCCGGGAGTACTGTAGTCACAAATTATGTGTGTTTTGGAATTGGGGCGGGACTGATACCGGACTAGTTGGGAGGTCGACCCCGGTTCAAGTCACTGTCTCTCGGGGTCCGTGGGTCGCTACCCGAACGTGGACGTGAACAAATGGACCCCAAAAGTAAAGGTCTATTTCGTAGACAGGGTGACGAAATCCATTTGTGTTTTTAGTGGTGATCGTCAGGTGTAGTTCCTCCGTCACAGAGGTACACCGAGTACTTCGTTCCCTCGGTCCCAATGTGTGCTCTTGTTACCTCACTTTCCTGTAATGTGGACCTCTGCAGGGTCCGTCACAATGACCGTCCCCTGCGATTTGAAGAACCCCTAAAACCAACAGGGAGGCCGAACTACTACTCGCAGATAGACTGAAACGGAAACTAATCTCTAAAGGTTCATCCTTACTCGTACACAAGGTCATACGAATTCGGTTCGATTACGGGTAGTTCCCACTGTCCCGTCTCGGTAGTCGTAATTAGAGAGGACATGTAGAAGGGTAGGTATTGGACCGAGTCTAAGATGAAGTACGAGGGGGTAGTGGAACGGGAACCGAAGTCGAATGTCCAAGGATGAGGCGAAGTCGGTAGGACAAGTCCCAAACTGAACTAGAAGGACTTGAAAATATGTGTAAATAAATACTAACACGACCCAGAAGTAACACGTCCGAAAAGAGATCAACGCCGTTCACCCCCGATGAGAGGTCGGCACCACGTGTCCGAAGAGTGACGTCACCAAAGAAGACAACCCCTCGTGCCCGAGGTCCGCACACCCGAAACGTGAACGTTAAGGACGCGAGATCTCGTGCGACGTCCCCAACACCACCTGTCCAAGTCAACGAGGTGCCGGGATCTGGTCCCTAGCTTGGACACAGAGGACGTGTCCTTCCTATCTAAGAAATGGTGACTCGGTGGCACCTTTGGGACTAAAAAGACTCTAAACTAAGAGGACTACAAATCTGTCAGGACGGGTGGATGTTGAGGTCCCGAGTGCATCGAGGACCACAGACCACGACACAGGGGGTGGTGTCGATGTAGGGACCCCTAATATTAGGGGAGTCTGGGGTACGACCCGGGATTCTTCCTAGTAACCCTTGGTCTTCCGATACGGACGCCAAGTCACACCTTCAGAGAGTAGTCTGTAAGGATCCACGTGTGTGAATAATGTACTAGAGTGTGTTCTCTCGGGTAGAGACTCTCCAGGACTCATTAGTATGGTCCGGAGAGTGAGGTGAGGTCCCTTCCTACCACTAAACATGGGAAGGGACTTTAAACCGTCTCTGGTACGTTCGAAAGACTCCGGCGAGGAAAGGGAACCCGTGACGTCGTTTCAGAGGTACTCTGTAAAAGTGACTCGGGTCGGACCTCAATAGACCTCCAGGGATACTGTACTTGTTCGAGGGTCCACCGAGTCACCATTTCTGGAGTGGACGATTGCGTCCTCTGTATTTTCTGTGACTAGACTAGAGACCCAACCCTGCTAGGGGACTCTTCCTTTACCGTTGGGCGAGGTCACAAGAACGGAGTTTTTAGGGTACCTGTCTCGTCGGACTACTCAATGGTCAGGTGTCCCAACGTTTCTCACCCTGTGCTGCCTCACGTGTGTGTGTATGTGTGTGTGTGTATGTGTGTGGAAGTCGTGATGAACAGACGTAAACCCCGGGAGAGAGAACGAAGGTGGTAGAAGAACCGTCTACAGGAAAATTCTTGGACGGCCTCCAAGGACGGATAAAACGAAACTGGAAACACAGATCGTCGGGACAAGAATGTTGGAACCGTGTCATCCTTGACTGGGAGTCGTGAGTCGCCCAGAAAGAGGGAGCCGGGTAAACCTCTCTGTAGAGAACACTGGATCTACTACAGATCTTGGATGGGTGCTCGACTGAGAAACCGTCTATGTCCTGTGTTCGAACAGAACCGCAGGATCGAGTGGGGATACCTCTTGAGACATACACGGACTGTGTCTCAGTTACCAAAAAGTACCTAGTCGAGTAATTTAAGAGTCTCGTTAGTACTCTCCATCATTGTTGATGAGAAGGTCACCCCGTCTACTCCTTTACCGGAACCTCTCCAATCTGTGGACGGGGTGCCAGGGTGTAGACTAGTTTGGTAACTAAACTAAGGTAGGACCCTGGTTCTGAGACATCGGTCGTCAGAGTCTCGTGTTTTGGTCAAAGGGCCCCACACTCAGTGTCTCAGGACAACTGTGGTGTCTACTATCCTCACCATGGGTTTGTGTCGGAATTATGACTTAAGACCTCACTCTAAGGAGATAATCGAGAGAAAGTAGAAAGACTACTATAGCGTCTCTTCCGGACCCAAACCACGACTTACCCTATACTAAATTGTAGAAAGACTGTACACAACAATCGGAGAGGTGGTGGTGGGACAAGAAATTTCCGTTCTGTTCGGAACTCGAGTCGTTAAACTGTTCTTTAGTGGATCTTTTATTACTATGATCAGTAGGAGAATAAAGAAAAAAATACCAATGAAACTTAAATACGTCGACTGTGACAAAGAGGAAAATACCACCACTAATTTCCGAAGTAAAACACTACGTAAATAAATTCATTTTCTATACTTAGATGAAGAATTTTTTTTTTTACAGTCATTCTCTTGTAGACCATATGGGTTATACCCTTTGAGTCCTTCCACCCGGTGTCCTCTGGGGTCTAACCCCTTCATAGGGGTTCTGACCCGGGGGGGGTGGTCGACGGTATAGTCGGTTCGACCGTCGAGGGTGGATCGACGAAGAGTTTATAACAATTACCAAACACAAGTAAATCTTATCGATGTTCAAAAGTGTCCGAAACCTTTTTGACTTCTTGTGACTAGGGGATTGGTAGTGTAAAAGGAAGGTTCTTGGGGTTTGAAAACTCTTTCATTTTTATTCGAGTCTGACCCTTTCATATTTAGATGGATGGGGACGATAAGTAGTCCGACCCTATTGTCTATTTCTATTTTGGTCGACGTTTCATTATCCTTTTTTATAAAGAGGGTTCCTGTGCGACTGTAATATTGGAAGAAACTCATTGAGGACGAAAGAATGTAGGTCTTTTTGGAACTAGAGATTTTCGTCTCTGATGGTCTTTACAACGATGACCTTTATCCTAGACATTCTTATTTTGTAAAGTGAGAGGGGACCACCTCCTAGAATCGGTGAGACTGTGTTTCTACCTCGGAGTTAGAGGTCGGGTCCACGTCTTGAAGTCTCTTCCCCCGAGACTTCTGTTGTAAACAAACGTAGTATTGGAGTAACAAAGGTTCCCTTGTCTTCGGACCCCGCTCAAATGTCAGGTCTGGACTGTGGAAATATATGTCGAGACGAGTCGAAACTTGGAAATAAAGGTAAAGTGAATTTGAAATGGGAAGAGGTTTTAGGACAGTGCTAAGATGAAAAGGGGGTAAACGACTCTTCTGAGTACCAAGGAGACTTCACGTCGGAGGAGTTTACGTTATCTGACTACCTCGAAACAGTCCGGTGTCTACCACCAGAACCCGACTAACCCAATTCTCTCAACTATGAATTGAAAGCAATAAGGTCCGAAAAGACGAATAACAAATGGAAAAGTTTATTTGCATCTTTAGTGTTAGACGAGCGATTCCCTATGATCTTGTTTTAAATTTTGGACGTTGAGAAGATATGTTTGGTGGACCGATGAAAGACCCATACGTGACGACACTGCCAACAGAAAAAACTACCCACACCAAAACAAAACAAAGTCAATCCTCAAGACCGGAACTAGTCACAACGTTTCTTTGTGTGTCCGAATAGACGCCGTTGTACCTACCTGGATCTCTAATAGTATCATTTACTTCATTCAGTCTCTTTCTGTGTATAGTACACTATAGTGAACATATATCTTAGATTTTTTTTTTATGTTTACTTGAATAAATGTTTTGTCTTTACCCGAGTGTTTGAAACTTTTGTTTGGATACCAATGGTTCCCCTTTCACCCCCTCCCTATTTAATCCTCAAACCCTAAACGTATATGTACGATGTCCGTACGATTCAGCGAAGTCAGTACAGACTGAGACGTTTGGATATCTGACATCGGGAGGTCCGAGGAGACAAGTCCCTAAGAGGTCCGTTCTTATGACCTCACTCGACGGTATGGGAGGAGGTCCCCTAGAAGGGTTGGACGTCGAGAACGTAGAGGACGAAACGTCTGTCTAAGAAATGGTGATACTAAATACTTTGTCTGTTTGATGTTCCTGGACGACATGTCGTGTCTGTCGAGATGAGTCACAAAACATCATTGGATATACCCCTTTCCTAGACTTTACCTTATATATATATTCCCTTAGTAAAACGACATGTGGACTTTGATTGGGTTGTAACATTTAGTTGATACGCACATATACAATCCACGAGTCAGTACAGGTTGAGACGAAGATGTACCTGACATCGACGGTCCGAGGAGACAGGTACCCTAAGAGGTCCGTTATTATGACCTCACCTAACGGTAAGGGAAGGGCTCTCCTAGAAGGGTTGGGTCTCTAGTTTGGACCCAGAGGACGTGACGTCCGTCTAAGAAATAGCAGACCCGGTGGTCCCTTCGGGTATAATAGACATATTCTTAGATTAAATTTTTTACCTCCACCCCACACCACCAGGGAGATTTGTTCATGAAACCTCCGATCAGAAGATGGGTTCGATGGTGATTGAGACGATGGGACCTTTCGGTAAATTGGACACTCATATCGTCCTGGTTCGGTCCCCGTAGTTTCTAAAGATCCAAGATTAGATTAAGGTTTTTACATAGAGTTTCTCCTCCCATCATTTATTTACCATGATAGAAATTCTATACTCCCCCATGATCAAGTTGTAAAACGTTTCATTCCGTCGAAAAAGTCTTGTACTTAACAGTTCGAATAATTAGAAAGTTCTGAAAAACACAGAATGTATTTTCGAGAAAAATCTTCTTCCCCAGATTACGTTGAATGTCCTTTATGGAACTTTCTTATAAGACGTGTAATAAAATACAGAGAACGGTATGGAAACCTCAACAAATTTACCTAAAATAATTCAAAACACACAAAAAAATTGTACCTGGCAAAAATGTATAGAATTAACTTATACAATGATATGACGAGGACAAAATACGAAACCAAAAAACTGGGGTTCCGTACACCCCGAAGTGACAGACTAGTCTCTAACTTGGGTACGGAAGACGTGACCTTCCACTTCGGAATTGGTGATCTGATGGTCCCTTCAGAGACCTGAAATTCAAAAATATGACTTCAAAAATAGTAATATGAAATTATTTTAAAATTAATTAATTTTGTCGTGTGTGTTTGTGTACGTATGTGTATATGTGTGTCCGAGTTCAAAGGTATTCGGATGAATCGACAGGCACAAGGCACAGTCGTGCCTTCGTTTCGAGGTAGGTACGGGTAGTACCCCGAACCGGTGGTGAACAATGTGTTCGGGCGACCCGTCTCTGAGTAGACCTACCTTTCTTTAGTTGAGGGGGCGGGTCGTCGTACACAGTCCCTCCAAAGGAATTCGTCTTAGTAAGGCGACAGAACCCGTTCCCTTCTTTCAGATCGGGTCCCTTCCTACCCCCACGTCCCAGGTTAAGGAAGGTATACAAGAGACACAGACGAAGGGTCCCTCGTGGTGCATAGGGACGAGTGTGGGTCGAGAGACGAGGGGTATAGATTCTGTGACTGAACCGAACCATCATACGAACCGGTGAGTGGGTACTGATAACGTGAGAGCACCAAAGTCTTGATCTAAGAGTCCTGTCTTTTATACTACTCTAACAAGGGGAGAGTCTACACGAGGTGGGGATACGAGTAGTGTCGTCCGTGTTTGGGTCTCGGGACCAGGAGGGAAGTCGTCTCCGATACCCAGTTCTCATTAAGATTTCCGGTCCTACAATACCTTCGTAAATACATAACTGAGTCGATAACGTCGATGGACACTAGGGACCCAGCCCTTCTAGGGGACCTCTTCCCGTACCGTTGGGTGAGGTCATAAGAACGGACTTCTTAGGGTACCTGTCTCCTCGGACCACCCGATGTCAGGTACCCCAGTGTTTGAGTCTGTACCGATTTCGTTGAGTCGTACCTACGTCCATGGACTTCCGAAATATCGTTGTACAGTTCTCGTACTCAGTGGGTCCTACTTAACTGAACTTACCGAGTCTTTATACTGTGGTCTAGGATGATTGTCTCCCCCGTCTTCCTTCCCTTCCTTACTCCCCTTACCACCCCCACCTCGCCCCTTCCGGACTGTGTTCCTTTTCCCTCTTTTCCTTTCCTCTCTGCTCTCCTCTCTCCAGTCTCCCAGTCACGTTGAGTGAGGGGTTGGTCTTTTTGGGTGAAAGGTGGTATCCGGACCTACGAGTACTCAGTCGTGTTCTTTTTCACATCGTCACTTATTAATATGGTAATAATTAAGTATGGCACGGAAACTTTCCAGTAAAAGGCCCCCCCCTTGTCGACCCATGGTGGCTTTCCCGTGGTCTGAATAGTAGTCCACCGGGGTCTAAGGTGAGACACACTGAAAAGAAAGGTCGAAAGACTAATCCCATTTAAGGAGGGACAGAGACTCGGAGTCAGGAAGAGAGAACTCCTGTCAGCCGTCGTGGTGGAGCGGGTTCCGACTTCCACTTGCAATGTTTTCTATTACGTTAAGTGGGAAGGAAACCCGAGGTTTGGGTAGGCTCTACCCCTCTGGGGGTGCCACCAGGTCCGATACTGTAGCTGTCAAGTCAGGGAACTCTAGGACAAACTGTTTAGAAAGAAACCACCCAACAAGGGTCTCTTTTACAGAATTCTCGTGTTCAAGAAGAAGACTCTAGCTCAGGGTCTCCAATTTCGTAGACCCTGAATCTTAACTAGGGGTCGAAATTTATAAAATTTCTATGTACCCTACCATGTCTACTTGGATAGACGTCCCGTCCTATCTCTACGTCTGTATCTCCCACCCCCTGTGTCACCCCTTTCCCCTTCCACCCTGCTTGACTCTCTAATCTAACTGTATTTATGTGCTGGTACACATTTTGCCTGTCGATCACCCTTCGACGATGTGTTGTGTCCCTCGGGTCAGGTCACGAGACACTGTTGGGTCTCTTCACCCCCACCCCCACACTCCCTCCAAGTTCTTCCTCTCCTGTATATATAGATATATATAAACGAAAACAACAAGTCAGTGATTCAACACAGACTGAGAAACGTTGGGGTACCTGACGTCGTACGGTCCGAAGGGACAGGTAGTGATAGAGACCCTCAAACGAGTCTAAGTACAAGGAACTTAGTCACTACCATAGATTGGAACGACAGGTGAAGAGGAGGACGGAAGTAAGAAAGGGTCGTAGTCCCAGAAAAGGTCACTCAGCCGAGAGGCTTAGTCCGTCGGTTTTATAACCTCGAAGTCAAAGTCGTAGTTTGGAAGGTTACTTATAAGTCCAAACTAAAGGAAATCCTGACTGAAGAAAGTCAAGTCAAGTTAAGTCAAGTCAGCGAGTCAGCACAGGCTGAGACACGCTGGGGTACTTAGCGTCGTGTGGTCCGGAGGGACAGGTAGTGGTTGGGGCCTCAAGTGAATTTGAGTGCAGATAGCTCAACCACTACGGTAGGTCGGTAGAGTAGGACAGCAGGGGAAGAGGAGGATGGGAGTTAGGGAGGGTCGTAGTCTCAGAAAAGGTAACTCAGTTGAGAAGCGTACTCCACCGGTTTCATGACCTCAAAGTCGAAGTCGTAGTCAGGAAGGTTTCTCGTGGGTCCCGACTAGAGGAAGTCTTACCTGACCAAACTAGAGGAACGTAAGGTTCCCTGAGAGTTCTCAGGAGAGGTTGTGGTGTCAAGTTTTCGTAGTTAAGATGTCGTGAGTCTAAAGAAGTGTCAGGTTGAAAGTGTAGTAGGTGTGTACTGGTGACCTTTTTGGTATCGGAACTGATCTGTCTGGAAACAACCGTTTCATTACGGAGACGAAATGTTATACGATAGATCCAACCAGTATTGAAAGGAAGGTTCCTCATTCGCAAAAAATTAAAGTACCGACGTTAGTGGTAGACGTCACTAAAATCTCGGGGTTTTTCAGACTGTGACAAAGGTGACAAAGGGGTAGATAAAGGGTACTTCACTACCCTGGTCTACGGCACTAGAAGCAAAAGACTTACAACTCGAAATTCGGTTGAAAAAGTGAGAGGAGAAAGTGAAAGTAGTTCTCCGAAAAATCAAGGAGAAGTGAAAGACGGTATTCCCACGACAGTAGACGTCCAATAACTATAAAGAGGGTCGTTAGAACTAAGGTCGAACACGAAGAAGGTCGGGGCGCAAAGAGTACTACATGAGACGTATCTTCAATTTATTCGTCCCACTGTTATATGTCGGAACTACATGACGAAAAGGATAAACCTTGGTCAGACAACAAGGTACAGGATAAGATTGACAACGAAGGACTGTACGTATATCCAAAGAGTTCTCCGTCCAGTCCACCAGACGAAACTAGAGGAACATCAAGTTCCCTGAGAGTTCTCAGAAGAGGTCATGGTGTCAAGTTTTCGTAGTTAAGAAACCAAGAGTCGGAAGAAATACCAGGTCGAGAGTGTAGGTATGTACTGATGACCTTTTTGATATCGAAACTGATCTACCTAGAAGTAGTCGTTTCACTACAGAGACAAAAAATTATACAACAGATCCAAACAATGTCGAAAGGAAGGTTCCCCATTTGCAGAAAATTAAAATACCGACGAATATATATATATATATATATATATATATATATATATATATGAATACCGACTAGACGTAACGATATGTCGTTTTCGGACCTCTTCCTTTACCGTTGGGTGAGGTCATAAGAACTGACTTTTTAAGGTACCTGTCTCCTCGGACCGCCCGATGTCAGGTACCTCAACGTTTCTGAACCTGGTGTTGACTCGTGTTTCGTGTTGTTTTTAGTTGTGTTTTAACATTTCATTAATAGGAGGTTAATCTTCAAATTTTTTTATAAAATTTCTATTCTTTCGTAGGTTCACGAAATAGGGTGGGACACACCGTTTGAGACACCCAACTACATCGACTACGATAGACTCGGGTGGGCATAGGGAAGTAGAATAACGAAAACTCAAGGGCGGTCTGAGGGGTACGGTCCTGGATAAAGGTTACGGGTACGGACAACCGGTCAAGTGTCCGTCCTGCCATCACAGACCCTGAGTTTAAGGGGGACGTAGGGAGTTGGTTCCGGACGACCTGCATGAACGAGAGTCTTTACGAGGTCGTCCCACTCCGAGGTCGGCAGGTTTCACTATCGGTCGAACTGTTGTGGGAGAAAGTACCACACTACCAATTGAAATTCACGTCGACCCGGTGCTCCGTGGGTCTGTAAATCAATTTGCAATAACGACCCACACAGACACTTCCCTAAGGACCTACTATAATTACAACGGATGCCCCCCAGAGGGGACCACCAGGGCACCACTCCTAGGTGGAAGGTTAGGTCCCCTGTACCTAAGTAGGGGACCAGTCCCTTGATTCTAGGGTGTACGGTGTTCCGTTCATTCGGGTGCTCAGCGGTGATGACTCGGGTGGGCGGTGTTGATCTCTTCGGGGGTGTATTGCGTTGATCCCTTTCGGGGTACGGTGTCGTTTCTGGGTCCCGTTGGTTTTTGGACGTCTCTGTTTTTTTGCTTTGTTTCACGACGGAACCGCCGGACTCACTTCGTCTACTGGAAGGATTCACTCTCACCCGAAGTAGCTTACGCGACTTCCAGATTTGTCTTACTTTCCGACTTATTTTTACTTAAGGAAGAGAGACGGACCCGCAGAAACTCAACGCTTGTCAGAAGAGGACGGAAGCCTGAGTCTGAGTCTGACCTTGAATCAAAAGACAGGACCCAGAGGTCAAACGACTGACGTCTCAAACATAACAGAGTCGAAAGTTGCAGACACACTCAGTCAAGGCATAGCACACACACGCACATCTATGTCTACACATAGGTACAGAGTGGCCAAGGAGACGAGACCTCTTGAGAATGTTTGTACGATCTTACGATAAGAGAGACGGAGTGAAAGGATCGTGAAGATGGTCCCGAATGAAGTGGCGGGTCTGTGTGACACACACACATACAGGTCAGTGATTCAACATAGACTGAGAAACGGTGGGGTGCCTGAAGTCGTGCGGTCCGAAGGGACAGGAAGTGATAGAGGACCTCAAATGAGTCTAAGTATAGGTAACTCAACCACTACGATAGACTGGTAGAGTAGAAGACGACGGGGAAAGAGGAAAACGGAAGTTAGAAAGGGTCGTAGTCCCAGAAAAGGTTGTTCAGTCGAGAAGCGTAATCCACCGGTGTCATAATCTTAAAGTCGAATTCGTAGTCAGGAAGGTTACTTGTAAGTCCAAAATAAAGGAAATCTAAACCGACCAACCTAGAGGAACGTCTTACGTTCCCTGAAAACTCTCAGAAGAGGTTGTGGTGTCAAGTTTTAGTAGTTAGTAAACCAAGAGTCGGAAGAAATACCAAATTGAGAGTGTAGGTGTGTACTGATGACCTTTTTGGTATGGAAACTGATCTACCTGGAAACGGCCGTTTCACTACAGAAACGAAAAATTATACGACAGATCCAAACGGTATCGAAAAGGAGGTTCTTCGTTCGTAGAAAATTAAAGTCCGGTGTCATGACAGGTGTCACTAAAAACTCGGGTTCTTTTATCTTAGACAGTGACGAAGGTAACAACGGGGAAGACAAATGGTATTTCACTACCCTGGTCTACAGTACTAAAATCAGGGTGTGAGTGACGACGACGACGACTCAGTGATCACAAGTTTAGGAACATAGTCTTAGAGGAAGACTTCCTTGGGTCTGATTCCGATTGGGTTATCGTAAGGATTGGGGGAAGCGAGACCGACTTTTATGTCGGAAACAAAAGGGTCGAAGGACACGTCAATCTCCGTCGACACACTGGGTCGGGACCAGTTACTCTGTTTGTTCAAGTAGATGGCCCCCCTTCATCTTCACATTTTACGATAAACTAAAGAGTAATTTTACCTCTTTAGACCTTTCTTTTGAAAACAGAGAAGGGAAGAAGAAGGACGGGATTTATGACTCTAGTATGGACCTCAAAGTAATGGTAGAGTCGTTGGTGTTACTTGATTATCGGGGAGTTCAGGATATTGAAATATCCTGATATCTCTCACAGTCTCCTACTCTACCGACCTGCCGGAGTGGCTACGTTACTTGTACTTAAACCCGTTTGAGGCCCTCAACCACTCCCTGTCCCTCCGGACCACACCACGTCAGGTACCCCAGCGTCTCTCAGGCTGTGCTGACCCTCTGACTTGCCGTTGTTTCAGGACATTGTAACGGTAGAAATTATTCTGGTCAGGGATCTTGGATTACTAAAGAAGGATTCATGATACATATCTTGTAAAATTCTATGATCGAGAGGAAACTGTGTACATTCGTTCACCACTTAAAACGTGTACCAGTCGGTCCTCTCCGAGTACCGTCTCGTCCCTCATTTAATGGACTTGCACAAGAGTCAGTACACAGGGTTTCTGACTTCCGGAAGCCATTTCTCCTCAAGATTCGTGCCTGACCCACAGAATCGTCTTTCCCTCTCAACTAAAGTACGATCAATTTTCTCTCAGGGGCCCCTGCCCCTTTCTCTCTCCGAGGACTCTCGCCTCCTCTATATGTGGGACCGTGGACAGTACGAGACAGACAGACGGTGTGACAGTGACCGACGACTGTTCTGGGTGCTTTCCTCGCTGATGTACCGCGTAGACCCGTCCGGTCGTAGAGACATTTTAGGACGTAGGTCGAGTGTAGAGTCTTCCCCTCTGAGTGAATGTCTTCCCCTGAGGGTCTGATCTTCCTGGGAAGTCCTTCCCCGTCACGTTAACCTGACCGTTTTGGTTGTGAAACGGTTACTCCGACTCCTTCAGGTTCGCCACCCAAGTCTGAGGAAATCCCTGTCTGTTCAATTCCCGAGTCCCGACATTGCAAACATACGTGAGCCCGGGATCGGTGATTAGTTTGTTCTGGTCAAGTAGAAAGTATAAAAGTCACTTGTACTCAAGAATGATAATGATCCGTAGTCTCTGTACTTAGTTTATAATTATCTTGTGTCAGAGACGAAGGTCCCTCGAATGACAGACTGTCCTATTTGTGAGTGTCTGTTGAATATCCGAGTACGTAACTCAATGTCTTGTCTCTTCGAAGGGGTTACAATGGACTTAATTAAGTCTGTTTTACGCACAAAGCACGGGGTAAATATCTACTTGTTCATTCTGAATAGTTCCGGGTGTATCAGCGATCTCCCAGTGTAATTCTGAGTCTGGGTCGAGACTGACTAAAGTCACTTGTTCAGGGAAGACGAAAAGAGTAGTTGGAGTTTACGGGTGTCCCTCGGATCTCCTCGGACCCCTGGTGAGAAATATGGGAACTGGGACTGTCTGTCTGAAATAGTTCATCTTAATCAGAGCAGAACGATAAGTAACACTTACAAAGGGTTTCGGTTGACGAGGTAGACGATTTCGTGATCCACTGAAGGAACTTTTGGTCAAGGCAAGTAGTGTGGAATTCCCTTTTGTCGTTGGAGGACATACGTGTGTAATTAATTGTGTCGTCTTTATCCGAACTCAATTAATATCTCCGAGGGATGTAATTTTTACTTCTTGTCCGGTCGACGGTTTCTTCCGAGTCATCGTACCTTGTTGCACTTTTTTCACCCTTTTCGGTAATGAAGACATGTGACACAGAGACGGGTTCTCTACGAGGACAACTCTTCGTGTTCGAATCGCAGATTGTGGAACCTCGATTGGTGGTTGAGTCTTTCAGAGAGAGTCGAGACAGGTGTAATGTATAAGGAAATTCCTTTCTGGGAATCAGTGATCTTTTCGACCCACGTAGCCAATAATTCTTCCCGAATATAGTTCCTTTTTAACGTACAGTAAAAGGGTCGTAAGTTAAAAAAAGTAATAAATAATGGTCATAGGTAGATAAACCCCTTCTTACTCGGTTTCGAAAAAAAAAAAAAAAAAATTACTTTTCTTGACCTCTCTATGACCCTTTACGTAAGAGGTTCCGGGGTTTTGTTATGTAAATGATGACTTAGGGAACTCTTCAAAAGAAAAAGACGAAGTGCATACGGTTCCTTTTCACATGAATCCGTACGGTGTACGGGGTTTAGTGGGGTCAGGACACAAATGGGAAGGTGAAAAATTTTTTGTTTACACTATAGTTGATTCGTCGAGTAGAACTAGGGAGATCGATCAAGGACGTCCACATATTTGTAATAACTCGAAGAAGTTTCCTTTGAGACACACCAGAAGACCGTTGTACTTGTTCATAGGGATTTTATTTGTTGTGAAGGGGAATGTTTTTCTTCCACGTAGGGTCTATGAAATTTCCGTCGAGTTATAAGACACAAGAGGTTATTACTTTGTCTATGATACACACTGGTCAACAGGGACGGGTGTACTTATTTTGTGACACTAAATTTCTGATGTTCTGTCCCTTCTGGTGATGGGGGTTGTTTTCCATCTTAAAAATCTTGGAACACTATCTCCCCTAAATTTAAAAATAAAATTTGAAAAATAAATATAACCTCACATCCGTTAATTGTTATGACACTATTAAAGTTCACGTACCGTTTCCCTGAGTCGGTGTGTACGTGTACATAGGTAAGAGGACTAACCTCCCCTAAAAAAAAAATTGATTTATTAAATAAAATTAACCTCCGATTTGTGAAATGTTATAACATCACTAAAACGGTATGTAACTGTACTTAGTCGGTACCCACATGTACACAAGGGGTAGGACTTAGGGGGTGGGTGGCGGGAGGGATAGGGTAGGGAGACCCAGCAGGGTCACGTGGTCGGAACTCGTGGGACAGAACCTCCCCTAAAATTACTATTGGACAAGGTTGTCAGAGGTTTGGAACCATACGTAGTCTTAGCCGACCTCACAGATAAAATAAAGGAATAAATAAATAACATAAAATAGACCGGTGTGCCGTATATCCTAGAGTCAAGGAGTTGGTCACTATCTTGGGTGCGGGGGACGTGACCTTCCACCTAAGAATTGGTGACCTGGTGGTCCTTTCAGGGTGTCCTCCACATATAAACTTTACGGTGACTCGGTAAGGTCTGTACGACTTAGTAGCTATCATTCTGTGTCCACTGACCTAAAACTTGGACAGAAGAGGTTCACTAAGACTACTCGTCGGGATAGATCCTTTAAGAGTAGGTTTAGTCTTAGGAGTGTTGTTATAGGGTCGGTTCACCGGGATGTGAGAAACGAATTTACGGAGGAGGGTCCTGTCATTCGGTTAGTCAGATAGGGACCTACCATCATTGGTGACCCTTTGGTCGGAGGGACCTTACACGGTCTCGACCGGGACGAGATAGTGCATTCAGTTCTCTGGACGTGGACACTTCCCCGTCTAAAAACAACGAAAGTGTACTATTTGGTATATTTCTGAATGTGGTTCTAGGTTTAACGCCCGGTGTTTTTTCATTCCCACCCACAAGGGACCACCGAGTCACCATTTGTTAGGTCGACGGTTACGTCCTCTGTGGCCAAGCTAGGGGTCAGGCCCTCCTAGGTTGGACGACACCTCACACGGTGTTGATGGCTCGGACACACGGTGTTAATGACTCGTGTGCACGGCGTCGATGACTTCGGACACGTGGGACCTCGGGCACGGGACGTTCTTCTCTTCGGTGGTGTTACCCTTCGGGTGTGTGG
The DNA here is from genome assembly GCA_006410555.1 of Capra ibex. Taxonomy (NCBI): domain Eukaryota; kingdom Metazoa; phylum Chordata; class Mammalia; order Artiodactyla; family Bovidae; genus Capra; species Capra ibex. The sequence goes on from SJYO01014747.1 coordinate 15,278,693, forward strand.
TGTTGATCTCTCCTCGGGGTTGAGAGGTGTTGGTCTTTTTTTGGGTGCGTCGTTACATCTGGGTCGTGTCGGTTTCTGTTTATTCATTTATTTTAAAGATTTGTCATTCCATATCGGATTTGAAATAATAATAGTTTTTATTAAAATATGACTTAATCAAATCTTCCTCTGCTGTCTCCTCCTCTACCGACCTACCGTAGTGGTTGAGCTACCTGTAATCAGACTCACTTGAGGCCCTCAACCACTACCTGTCCCTCCGGACCGCACGACGTTAAGTACCCCAGCGTCTCAGCCTGTGTTCACTCGTTGACTTGACTTGACTTCCGAAGGGTCCACCACGATCACCATGTCTTGGGTGGACGGTTATGTCCTCTGGATTCTCTACGTTTAAGGTAGGGACCCAACCCTTCTAGGGCACCTCCTCCCGCACCGTCGGGTGAATTCTGTTTTATAGTAAAGTCTTGGTTGGAATTCAAGAGATACCATCTTCTCCTTCACTGATTCTTATGTTACGTTGGATTTACAGGTAGTTGTCTCCTTACTTACTTCTTCTACGCCACGTATATGTGTTACTTTATAATGAGTCGATATTTTTCCTTGTTTTGACCCAGTAAACATCTCTGTACCTACTTGGATCTCTCACAGGGTATGTGACTTCATTCAGTATAGTACATAGTTATGTATATACACCTTAGACTTTTTCTAGTCATACCTGATGGAACAAATGTTTCGTCTTTATCTTTGTGCTTACTTCTCTTGTTTGTATGTCTATGGTTTCCACCCTCCATCCTCCTTAACCCTCTGGTCCCAACTGTATATATGATACATATTTTATCTATTGCTTACTCTTAGACGACATATCGTGTCCTTTGAGACGAACTCGAGACACCACTGGGTGTACCCTTCCTTTATGTTTTTTCTCCCCTATATACATGTCAATACCGACTGAGTAAAACGACATGTCATCTTTGATTGTGTTGTAACCTTTCGTTGATATAGGATTAGTGAAGTTTTTTTTTTTTTCTGATGTCACGTTTCTTATGTCCAGAAAGGAAGTATGGACCTAACCTAGGACCTAGAACGTAAATGTCAAGGTAAATTTGAGAGACTTGAAACCACAAGAACCTTTTAACCCTGTTTTAGTTATCCCGACAGTATAGTGTGCTCTATGACCGTAAGTCATTTACCCAGGAAGGGAAGGGAAGGTAAAAAAAAAGAGACGAGTTAAACAACACTCGAGAATAAAGATAGGGAACGTAGGACAAAAAGAGAGGTAATGATTGTGGTGGTGGTGGTGAATGTAATAACACAGACATAAACAAGTCGTAGAGTGCCGAATTTATTAATCCAAACCTACCCCCACTCTTTATTTAATCGTAGAATTTTCTTTCAAGGTATTAAGATAAGTCCTTCATTAAGAGAAACAGGTCCTTTTTTAGAACGTTCCAGTGAACGCCGTCGTCTTTGGGACTCTCGAACCCAATCGTTCTCTTTTTCATCTTTTTCTCCATCCATTTAACAAAACGTAAAGTTTACTTGACCTTCTTGATTCGTATTTTCTCACTCCTCCCCTCTGTCTTGTCACTCTGATTCCTTGTTCCTTCTCCTCAGAATCTCTGCGAAGTATAAGCTCAAATTCAACACAGGGTTGATATTATATTTGAGTGCAGGTACAGAGGTTTGAATCCATTTTAAACGATGTGTCGTTTCAAAACACCGTTCCTTTCCTCGAAGTGTTCTGGCTCCTTTTTTGTTCTTCGTCTCATTTCATCAGTTTCAACTAGAACCTTACTTTCGGGGGTTCTTGTCGTCCTTTAGAACTTACAAAGGCTGGTGTAGGTCGTGACTTCTCAGTCTCTCGGAGGTCGATTGTGGCTCCGACGCGATTCTCCAGACGTTTTCAACTCTAAAGGGACCACCAGGTCACCGATTCTGAGACTCGAGAGTCACGTCCTCCGGACCCAAACTAGGGACCAGTCCCTTGATCTAGAGTTGTACGACGTTGAGTCTCGAGTGTACGGTGTCACTTCTAGTTTCTAGGTCACACGGTGTCGATTCTGGGTCACGTCGGTTCATTTATTTTTATTTACGAAAATTTATAGAAAATTTCTACAGAAGGTAGTTTTTCAGATACTTGTTATTTACGACCTCAAGTCAAGTCAAGTCAACGAGTCAGCACAGGCTGAGAAACGCTGGGGTACTTAGCGTCGTGTGGTCCGGAGGGACAGGTAGTGGTTGAGGGTCTCAAGTGAGTCTGAGTACAGGTAGTCCAGTCACTACGGTAGGTCGGTAGAGTAGGAGACAGTAGGGGAAGAGGAGGACGGGGGTTAGCGAGGGTCGTAGTCTCAGAAAAGGTTACTCAGTTCAGAAGCGCACTCCACCAGTTTCATGACGTCAAAGTCGAAGTCCTAGTAAGGGAGGTTTCCTTAGGGTCCCGACTAGAGGAAGTCTTGTCTGGTCAACCTAGAGGAACATCAGGTTCCCTGAGAGTTCTCAGAAGAGGTTGTGGTGTCAAGTTTTCGTAGTTAAGAAGCCGCGAGTCGAAAGAAGTGTCAGGTTGAGAGTGTAGGTATGTACTGGTGACCTTTTTGGTATCGGAACTGATCTGCCTGGAAACAACCGTTTCATTACAGAGACGAAAAGTCATACGATAGATCAAACCAGTATCGAAAAGAAGGTTCCTCATTCGTAGAAAATTAAAGTACCGACGTTAGTGGTAGATGTCACTAAAACCTCGGGGGTTTTTATTTCAAACTGTGACAAAGGTGACAAAGGGGTAGATAAACGGTACTTCACTACCCTGGTGTACACACCTTTTTTCCCTTGGGAGAATGTGACAACCACCCTTACGTTTGACCATGTGGGTGATACCTCTTGTCACACCTCTAAGGAATTTTTTGTCCTTTGTTGACGGTGACGATCCGTACGTGTGGCTCCTTTGGTCTTGACTTTCTCTGTGTATGGCGGTACAAGTAGCGTCGTGACAAATGTTATCGATCCTGTACCTTCGTTGGATCTACAAGTAGCCGTCTACTTACCTATTCCTTCAATACCATGCATATGTGTTACCCTACAATGAGTCGATATTTTCTCTTGTGCAAACTCAGTCAAGACTCCACCTACCTTCACCTCGGATAATATGTCTCACTTCATTTAGTCTTTCTCTTTGTGGTTATGTCATATAATTGTGTATATATACCTTAAATCTTTCTACCATTACTATTGGGGCATACACTCTGTCGTTTTCTCTGTGTCTACATATCTTACCTGAAAACCTGAGACTCCCTCTCCCACCCTACTAAACCCTCTTACCGTGACTTTGTACATATGATAGTACATTCTTTGCTTAGCGGTCAGATACAAGTTACGTCCTATGTCCCACGAACCCCGACCACGTGCCCCTACTAGGTCTCTCTACTATACCCCACCCTCCACCCTCCCCCCAAGTCCTAACCCTTGAGTACATGTGGACACCGTCTAAGTACAGTTACATACCGTTTTGGTTATGTCATAACATTTCATTTTATTTCATTTTTATTTTTAATTTTTTTCTTTTGTGTGTGTGTATATATACCTTAAATCTTCCTGTCATTATTACTAAGATATTCGTTCCGACGTCTTCTCTGTGTCTACATTTCTTGTCTGAAAACCTGACACACCCTCTTCTACTCCCACCCTACTATACTCTCTTATTGTGACTTTGCACATATAATGGTATACTTTTTGTCTACTGGTCCCGTTCCAGTTGCGTACTTTGTACCGTGAGTTTCGACCCCGAGACCCGGTTGGGTCCCCCTACCCCACCCCTCCCTCCGCAACTCCCCCTGAGTCCTACCCCCCTGTGTCCACGTCGGTGTCCACTGAGTGTAGTTACATACCGTTTTTGGTAGTGTTATAATATTTCATTAATAGGAGGTTAATTTTAATTAATTAATTAAAAAAATTTTCTGGAGGTAGAAAAGTAGAGTCGGGGAAAATACGGTGAGGAGACGAGTCTTCGTAACTCCCTCGGAACTAAAACTGTAACCCTCCTGGGATCTGTCTTTAAGAAAAATGATTAAAGACAGTCTTTCACAGGTTGAAAATTTGTATATAAGAAATACGTGTTATAGTGATAAATGATCTTTTTACGTTTAGTTTTGATGTCACTCCAATAGTGGAGTGTGGTCAGTCTTACCGGTAGTAGTTTTACAGATTTTTATTATTTACGACCTCTCTTACACGTCTTTTCCCTTAAAAGGATGTGACAACCATCCTTACATCAACCACGTCAGTGATACCTTTAGTCGTACCTCAAGGAATTCTTTTGATTTTTATCTTAATGGTATACTAGGTCGTTAGAGTGAAGACCAGTATAAAGACCTTTTTATACATTAAAATTTTATACGTCCGTGGGGTCACAAGTGTCGTCGTGATAAATGTTATCGGTCCTGTGCCTTCGATGGACACAGGTAGTTGTCTACTTACCCATTTCCTCTACACCATATGTGCGTTTACCATATAATGAGTTAGTCTCTACCTGTTTCCTCTAGACCATATGTACGTTTACCATATAGTGTGTTAGTATCTACCTATTTCCTCTCGACCATATGTGCGTTTACCATATAATGAGTTAGTCTCTACCTGTTTCCTCTAGACCATATGTGCGTTTACCATATAATACGTTAGTCTCTACCTGTTTCCTCTACACCATATGTGCGTTTACCATATAGTGAGTTAGTATTTTCTCTTGTTTTATTACGGTAAACGACGTTGTACCCATCTAAATCTCTAATATACTTCACTTAATTCAGTCTTTCTCTTTCTGTTTATGGTATACTAAATTTTTTACTATGTTTAATGAAATAAAAGTTTTGTCTTTGTCTGAGTGTCTACATCCTTTTTAGAGTACTAATAGTTTCCCCTTTCGTCTTCCCTCTTCCTATTTAATCCTTAAACCGTATATGTGTGATGATATGTCTTTTATAATTATCTATTTGTTATTCTATATCGTATTTCTTGATTTGACTTATATTATTTGATATTACCTTTTTAGACTATTTCTTATATATATATATACATATTGGCTTAACGAAGAGATATGTGGTCTGGTGTTATCGTAATATTTAGTTGGTATGTCGTTAATTTTTATTATTATTTTATTTTATCCGTATGAGAGAAAGTCCATATCGTAAGTGGAGAGACTTACTTTGAAGGACATTAGACATCGTTTTTTTTTTTTTTACAACGATTGTACACTGGAGACAAGTCTTCTTTTGATAAACGTTGAAATATCCGAACTCGGAGATTCATCTTTTTTTATATATTTTTGTGTATACTATTTAATATATATTTACTCAAAATATATATAAGATAAATCACTCATCGATGATCTACAGTCTGAGTCATAAAAAAAGGATAAGAGAGTAATTAGAAGTGTTCTCGGGAGGGTTCATATATAATAAGAATGGCAACAAGCCTGTTCGTTGCACTCAAAGTGTCCTTAAACCATTAAATGGGTTTCTCAGTCTACCGTTCCCCGTAACGGTCGGAATGGGACGGACGTGAGGACAGGTCCGGTGTCCGACTAGGGAGTGACCTACCTCTGATCTAACGTTCTCATTTAACGTTTCTACGAGGACTTCTGGAGTCCAGAAGAACTTCTTCTCACATAACGATGAGACGTTGTCTGTGATTTTACTATGGTCGTCTTCTAGACCTTTTTGTAGTAGAAACGATCTTGTCGAGATTGAGTTGTAGTTGACGAGGTCTAAGTTCGACACGGAACCTTAGGGGATTCTTCCGAGGGGTTTAACCGTCAAGAGTGACGTATAGACGATTTCGTCTGAGAAACCCTCTTCCCCACGTTTTTTCTGACATAAAATAAATAAATACCGTTGGGTGAGGTCATGAGAACGGACCTTTTAGGGTACCTGCCTCCTTGGACCCACCGACGTCAGGTATCCCAGTTTGTCTCAGCCTGTGCTGACTTCGCTGAATCGAATCGGTCCAGAATCTACACTGTACGTCTGAGAATCAAGGTCCTACACCCCCAGATGAAGAGACTGGTCCCTAGTTTGGACCCGGGGGACGAGACCCTCCCACCTCAGACTCGGTGACCTGGTGGTCCCTTTAGGGAGATTCTTACATAAAATTTCCGGGGGGGTATTACGTCGGTTAAAGTCTTCACCCCAAATTTTTTGTGACTAATATACGGTGAGTTCACATTCTTGATGGGGGAAGCATAACATCTTTAAGATCGAAGGTAGTGTTATTATCCAGATAAAAATTCTCTTCAACCTCCTTCACTCTCTTTAACATCGTACTTATATACAGGTGACTTCCGGCCTACCCAAAGGTAAACACCGGACACCGGTATTCTTTCGTCTCTCCCCGAAGTGACCAACGAGTTACCATTTCTTAGACGGACGGTTGCGTTTTCTGTACCCAAACTGCGGAGCAGACCTTTCAAGAGTGTGTGGCGCCTCGTTGATTCGGGCACGTGGGGTTGGTGACTCGGACACGAGGTCTCTGTCCCTTGGCGTTGATGACTCCGGTGTTCGGTGTCGACGTCTTCAAGGACGCGGGACCTCGGACACGAGACGTTGTTCTCTTCGGTGGCGTCCCTCTTCCGATGCGCGCCGTGTCCTCTTCGGTGGCGTCCCTCTTCCGACGCGCACCGCTGACTTCTCGTCGGGGGTGGATGACGTTGATCTCTCTCCGGGTGCGACACTGGTTCTGGGTCGTGTCGGTCTTTACTTAGACGACGACGACAAGTCGACGACTCAGGCCGGGCAGAGAAATGCTGGGGTACCGACGTCGTGCGGTCCGAAGGGACAGGAAGTGATAGAGGGACGCAAACGAGTTTGAGTACAGGTAACTCAGTCACTACGGTAGGTCGGTAGAGGAGACAGCAGGGGAAGAGGAGGACGGGAGTTAGAAAGGGTCGTAGTCCCAGAAAAGGTTACTCAGCCGAGAAACGTAGTCCACCGGTTTCATGACTTCTTCTCTCTGAGAGAGGTACACAAATATTTGAAGGTCCTTCCGAGATTAATTGCCCCTCTCGGGTAGGATAATACGAACCGGTGACTCTGTACGGTCTTTGAACAAGTCCTGTTCACGTTCATACAGAATCTCTCTTCTCTCACACAATTCGGCGTCTGTATGGGTTAAGTATGGGGTTTGAGTCAGACCAATCATGTCCTTTGGGTCGTTTCTTTTTCTTTGATCACAGTCGGTACACGATGTTAAAAACGACCTTCTGTTCTTGTCTGTCCTTGCCGACGTCAAATCTAGGGTCCAATTCACTCATGGTCTGGATTTACTGGATTTACTCGGTCTCGACAAACTCTTGAACCTCCTTTTAAGGTCCTTGACCGTGTCTCTTCTCCGTATGTGGATTAATTTAGGAGGGAACTCTTTCACTATAAAGACAAGATTAAGAGACCGTCTTAGTGATCTAGAAACTCTGTCTTTTACAAATGTATTTTACTATTTTCCGTAAACATAATCAAATTTTAGGAAGAGTTGTCTATTAATGACTTTCTGACAGTAATCTGAGATATCTTAATGGTCCACGGTAAATTTACAAATAATACCCCCTTTTTACGTGGAAAGAAGGATAGACGATAATGAACATTCTTTGTACAGTAACCATAACACTACGAGTAACCTTAAAACAATTATCAACTATTGTGGTCAATTTTTTACAAATGGATCCGGCCACCAAGAGTTTGCCAACCTCTTGGCAAGGTCCACCTTGTCACCATTTCTTAGGTGGCGGACGTTACGTCCTCCGTCTTCTCTACACCCAAGCTAGGGACCCAACCCTTCTAGTGAACCTCATCCTTTACCGTAGGGTGAGGTCATAAGAACGGGTCTTTTAGGGTACCTGTCTCCTCGAACCACCCGATGACGGGTACCCCCAGAGTTTTCTCTACCTGAGCTGACTCACTCGTGTGGACTCGTGTCCGGTCCCCAAGAGTCTGAATCCGGTAATCTGAGTGAATTCAGCCCCCAGGGGTTGGAGGTTCCAGATTACGGACTACGAGACTCATCCTCGACTATGTCATTATTATCTTTATTTCACGTGTTATTCACAATTCACGAGTTTAGCAGGGGTTTGGTAGGGACGAGGTCCAGGTACCTTTTTAACAGAAGGTGCTTTGGTCGGAGACACGGTTTTTCCAGTCCTGTCGACTGGACAAGGTTTTCCTGAACAAGGTTTGTCGAACAATCCGGAGTGGGGACTCAAAGATGAAATAATCCAGATCCCCTCTCAGGTTCTTTAAATGTTAGGATTGTTTAAGGGTCCTACGATGACCAGACTCCTGGTGTAAAACTCTTGGTGACTGGGTCTCGTACTCTAGTTGAAGGTTTACTAGACTCCACTCTACACTAGAGAGTGAGGGTGGTCTGAGGTCTTCGTCTTCTCCACCCAGAAGGAAGGTGTGGACAAACGGTCCCCCTGGTGACCAAAGAGGTCCTTTTAGGAACAAAAAGAGAAAACGTCATTAAATTATAGACGATTAATAAAGTCGTCTCGAAGGGACCACCGAGTAACCATTTCTTGGGGGGACGGTTCCGTCCTCTGCACCCAAGGTCGGGACTCAGCCCTTCTAGGGGTCCTCTTTCTTTACCGTTGGGTGAGGTCATAAGAACGGACCCCTTAGGGTTCCTGTCTGCTCTGACCGTTCGATGTTAAGTTCCCCAACGTTTTATCAGCCTGTGCTGAATCGTTGATTTGTTGTTTTTAATAAAATAGTGAAAGAAAGTAGTGGTTTTCACAGGATCAAACCTACTATTAAAAATATAAGTGGGATTATGAACAAGTATGAACAAACTGGAATCAGACATCTTAGGGTGTACGGATTGACCTTCTACGAGAGGAAGTCTCTCTTAAACAAAAATGGAAGAGACTCTTGGTCCCTGTGATGTCTGGTCCTTAGAAAAAAAAAAAAAAGTCCTTAGTAAAATTTGACTCCATCCTCTTCCGCTACCGTGGGGTGAGGTCATGAGAACGGACCTTTTAGGGTACCCGCCTTCTCGGACCATCCGACGTTCAGGTACCCCAGCGATTCTCAGCCTGTGCTGACTCGCTGAAGTGAAAGTGAAAAATGAAAGTACGTAACCTCTTCCTTTACCGTTGGGTGAGGTCACAAGAACGGACCTCTTAGGGTCCCTGTCCCCTCGGACCACCCGACGGCAGATACCCCAGCGCGTCTCAGCCTGTGCTGACTTCGCTGAATCGTCGTCGTGGTCGAATTTTTCTTTAGAATCGGGGTCGAGGTCCAAAAGGACTACCGTCCCAACTGTCACCGCAGACGGGAGTCCCCTGGGACGGAAAGGAAAACCCAGGGGACACATGTAGGAAATACCGGGGGTCGAGGGTCGAGTCTAAAATTCAGTTTCCACTTTGAAAAGAGTGACAACGACAATAAATTTGAACCTTCTCCGAAGAACCTTTAAAGGAAATGAAGAAAGTCAAAAAGTGTAAAATAGTGTTTTTAAAAGTTTGTGTAAGTTTTCATCTCACTTATTATATTACTTGAGGGTACATGGGTGGTTGGTCGAACTTGTCACTAGTTGAGTAAGGTTAGAACAAAGTAGATGTGGGTGAGTTAAGAGATAGGAGAAGGGGTGGAGTGTGTATGTGACCTAACAAAACTTAGTTTAGTGTATGTAGTACACTAAAGTAAATATTTCTATAGTCATCACAGAGATTTTATTATCCTGAGAAAAAGTTTATTAATCATAAGACACTAGTCTGGATTTTTTGTCATTATTGAACCATTATGATAAAAGAATATTAAAAAAATCAAAGAAACAAGTTTAGTACTAAGTTTCTACGAGGTATAGAACATTAACCACCAATAGTAAACAGAAATTATTAAATGTACAAGGGGTCTTATAGACCAAAAATAGAATAAATGACCACTTTTATCAAACAAGATATCTGAAAAGAAATGTCATACAAAACGACAAACGTAAGGATACCACAGTAAATTGTACAAGAAGACACGATACACAGAAGGTATTCGAGTGTCCATTCGGATCTCGACACACCAGGTTACAGTATCGGGAATCGATGTATGCCGATTGATTTAAATTTAATTAGTTCTGTCTTTCTCTTTCTGTTTATGGTACGCCACAGTGAATATACACTTTAGGTTTTATACTGTGTTTAATTAAATAAATGTGTTGTCTGTGTTTGAGTGTCTGTACCTTTGTTTAAGTACCAATGGTTTCCCCTTCCTCCACCTCCTCCCTATTTAATCCTCAAATTCTAATCGTCTATATATTTTTATATATTTGACTCACTTTCACAATCAGTGAGTCAGTACAGGTCACGAAACGTTGAGGTATCTGACATCGAGCGGTCCCAGGAGATAGGTACCCTAAGAGGTCCGTTCTTATGACCTCACCCAACGGTAAGGGAAGAGGTCCCCTCGAAGGGCTGGGTCTCTAGCTTGGACCCAGAGGACGTAACGTCCGTCTAAGAAATGCCAGACTCGGTGTTCCCTTCGGGTATAAAATATTATTTAAATGACGTTTTATTTCATTTTAAATGACATATATTTTATTTATTTGTTCCAGAATGACATATTGTGTCCCTTGATATAAGTTATGGTATTTTATTTGGTTTTACCTTTTCTTATACTTTTTCTATTACCTATATATACATACATATTGAACGTACATATATATATGTATAAGAGAAGTATAAGAAAAGGTAATATATATACTTAGTGAAACGATATGTGGTCTTTGATTGTGTTGGAACATTTAGTTGATGTCAAGTTAATTTTAAAAAAATTAAATTTAATTAGTGTTGGGTTATTTAAAATTTTTAAGTAAAGAAATTAGTGTAATCAGAGGGAAGTTCAAGAGTTATGGGTGTACTCCGGTCCCTGATGATATAATCTACCGCGTCTATATTTTGTAGAGACAGTAGTGTCTTTCAAGATAACCTGTAACGACGAAAATAAGTATGAGTCTAATCAAAAAAAGTTTCGATGAAGTGTCCGTTACCATACCACGAAGATGGTTCTTCGTGTATTGTAGAACAGACAAAAAGTAGTACAATCGTCGGTAACCACTAGCGACGGATCTGAGTCTTTAATTCCCACTGTTTTAAGGTCGAGATAGTGAGAAAAATGAATAATGGACCTTATTGAGATATTTTTCTTCGACGAAAGGGAGTAAATAAGAAATTAACAGGATTTGATCAAACGTATCCTTTCCGTTCCATTGATAGATTAGGAAAGGGGTCAAGAGTCTTGTTCAACCGAGGGATTAGAAGAAAATTCCCTTAAAGGAAAAATAAAAATTTTACAAATAAGTACGTAAATAACCGGCACAGCCCAGAATCAAAGTCGTAAGCCCTAGAAGACTGCGTCGTGTGCCCGAAGAGAGACTAACGCACTAGACATTAGACGTCGCATCTGAGAGATCAACCCCGTTCGACCGAATCGACGGGGTGCTGTACCCCTTAGAATCAAAGGAGTGGTCCCTGGTTTGGTCACAGGGGCCGTAACCTTCCGTTTGAGAATCGGTACCCTGCTGGTCCCTTCAGGGAAGGATTTAGGATGTTTCCACTGGTTACGTCGTAAAATAAGACTCTTGGTAATACTTGGACATCCAGATTTGCACAAACCATACAAACTTAGTTAACTACAAGAACCGATGTTAATAATCGGAAAATATTTATTCAAAAGCATAAAAACGGTAGTATAAAAACCCTAATTTATAGTCTTCATTCTAAAGACTCAGATTTCTATTTACAAGTGCATTAGACAGGTGGTAGAGTACAGACTGTACACTGATGAGGATCAATAAACGACTGGAAAATAGGTGTCATTTACGTTGATATTCAAATTTTATTCATTGTCAAAACACCATTTACAAAATTACGGTGAGCGGAGAAGTCAGAGTGTAACTCTTGGTGTGTTAAAAGTTTCACTGACTCGACCGACCTAAGACTATATTCTCACCGAATTTGTGAGTAATCATTAACCGCACTAATCAGTAACCTCAGACCTCCCCACAGGGTGGTAGTATAAGTTCAAAAGGTATTTTACTAAATTTTTAAAAGGTCTTGGTCTTTTTTTTTTATAAGTTACTCTACATCTTCGATAGGGTGGGTTTTGAGAGTGGAGAGTGGACCTCTTTGATTCCGAGTCGTTGTTAGACTAAAAGGGTTCAACAGGGTTGTTGACAATAGAGTCAACCCTGAAGGTAAGGGACTTTTACTCTCCGTGAAGACTAAAGAAAAAAAAAAAAATTAACCTCCGATTAATAAAATGTTATAACATGACCAAAAACGGTATGTCTAGTTGAAGACGTGTCCTAAGTTGGAAAGGAATTCCTCATCGACAAAGAAGGTCCAGTCCTCTTCCTCGGGTGCCGGTCCTGTCCTCCTTACTGATCAGGAGGGTCTCAGTAGAGAGAAGAGGAAAGGTCGGTTTGTACGGTCAGAGGTGAAGTAGTGATGGTCGGGACCCAGGGACACTTGGTCGAAGGTCTACGGAGAGCCGGGTCCTCTTCTTGGTCGGGGCCGACAGTGGTGAGGGTGGAAAGGGTCCCTTTCTCCTTCGGTAGGGACGAGGACCCTTCTATCTGTACGACTGTCGATCTTCCTAAACGGATGACTTCGAATCTCGCGGAAGAGTGTCTGACACCTTCGTTACCGACGAGGATGAAGCGTCAGGTTAGTCCCGAGTCGCTTAGATCGGTCACTACTTTACTTTCTGCATCCCCTGACGACCGTCGATGGGTGTTCTAGGGAATAAGGTGACATGTCAAGAGACGAATCCTTGTCGTGAGGTTTCCCGCCCTGGGAGAGTGACCATAGACGACCGACCCTAGTCGTGTACCTCTATTTTCGAAAGAGAGGTCCCCGAAGGGACCACCAGGTCACTAATTCTCAGGTAGAACGTTTCGTCCCCTGCGACCAAGTTAGGGACCAGGCCCTTCTAAGGTGTACGGTGTCTTGTCGATTCGGGCCCGTGCTGTTGAAACTCAGACACGAGATCTCGAGTCCATGGCGTTGACGGTTCCGGGTGTGCGGAGTCTCGGGTACGAGGCGTTGTTCTCTTCGGTGGTGTTATTCCTCGGGTTCGTGGTGTTCCTTCTCATCGGGGGCGAACGACGTTGATCCCTTTCGGACGAACGTCGTTACTTCCGGGTCGGGTCGGTTTTTGTTGATTCGTTTATTTTAATTTGTTTTTTCAAGAGAGAGATTTTTACATGGTTTCCAGGGATCTCTCATTTCGGGGTGTTGGACTTTGGAATGTAAGACCTTAACAGTCCACGTACTTGGGACTTAGTTTTGAGGGTTGTCGGGCGACTCTAGTCGGGTGAGAGAAGGATGAATCCAAGTACGGATTCGACGTGGTAGGTGGATATCGACGGACTTACGGAAGACGACTTAATAGAGGTCTCTTGTGTCCAGTGAGAAAGCACATAGTCTCTGGTCACTAAATGGGACCCTGAGGGTCTGGAGAGTCCCTATAAATGTTTCAAAAGTTTTACACTATCAAATATAAAGATAAGTATCGATTGAGACCTTTTTTTTTTAGTTCCAACACACATTCCTTTCTCCTCAACTTATGGATTTGAGACCGCCACCCTCTTACGTACTCCCAAGAGAGTGGGAGGACGTCCCGTCTCTAAGTCTCGTGAAGGAGGACGTGCACCTTAGTACTGTAAACGTCGTTATACCTGCCTGGAGCTCTAATAGTATGACTAACTTCATTCTGTCTGTCCCTTTCTCTTTGTGGGATACTACATCTAAGACCTAAGATTTTTCTTTACTATGTTTACTTGGATAAATACTTTGTCTGAGTGTCTGAATCTCTTACTTAAATACCAACGGTCCTCCTTCCTACCCCCTTCCCTATCAATCCCTCAAACCCTACCTGTACATGTGTGAGAATATAGATTTTACCCTTTGGTTGTTCCTGGATGACACGTCATATCCCTTGAGACGAGTTATAATACATTGTTGCATTTACCCTCTTCTTAAACTTTTTTCGTATCTATGTGTATATACACATTGAATTGACTGAGTGAAACGACATGTAGACTTTGGTAGTGTTGTAACAATTAGTTGATCTGCAGTTGTATTTTAATTTTCAATTTTTTATAAAGTGTCCTGAAGGGACCACCAGGTCACCGCTTCTGAGGTACGAGGGTTACGTCCTCCCGGACCAAGTTAGGGGCCACCCCCTTGATCTAGGGTGCACAACGTCGATCTCAGGTGTACGGCGTTAATTCCTAGTATGTCTGGTGTCGATTCCGGGCTACGTCCGTCTGTCTACTTAAGTAAAAAATTAAAGTACTCCTCCTAGTTCTCCCACCGTCTATCCCCCTTATACACGGTTTTCTTTTTAGAGAAACCCTCCATTTTCACTTTTTTCTCCCCCCAACACCCCCTACTTCGCGGACTACCCTCTGTTCTGTTCGTGGACTCTGTTGTCGTAGACTCTTCTTTTCTTTTACCAACTCACTTTTTCGTTAGGAGATGGATACCTAATCGTCCTTACGGTCCCCTCCCCCTTCACCGCTTTTATCCGGTCGCGAGTTGCGATGGACGACCCTTGGAGGTTTACTAAAAACCACGTCTCGTCAAAAACAACGGTGATAACAAAAATAACTCAAACAAATTCCAATAATAAAAAAAAAAAAAATTCTTTTTTCTCTTCCTCAGTTATATAACTTGTGAAGACACGATCCTTAACCCGGACCGTATGCTACACAGAATGAGGTTGTCCGAGTGCCTTTCGTCTAAAGTCAAGTTGGTCACTCCTTTTACTTCAACAAATTTCTATTTATTTTGTGAATTGACGTTGGGGGGGCGGGGGTAAGAAAGATCTCATCGGGTCTAACAAGGCTTGTCACGGACAATTACGGACTGTAGGACCCCAGTGATAATTTCTCGTGGGGGAAAAGTGAGACCACAGACCCAAACCTATATTTAATTTATTGGCGGGATCCAACGTGGATGTACCAACGAGACAGGTCCGGAGGTCCCTGAAGGTGTCCCTCCCAGATCTTAGTCTCGGTAGGAGTTACCGGAGAACCGACTCGTAGGAGTTCTGTTTCCTCAAGGTCTCTTACCTTCCTTGGTACTCTTCTTTCATCGTCTCTCTGTTCTCTTTTCAGGGTGCAACTCTTTGACTTTGTACGGACTGAAGACTTGAAAGGACTTGTAGTAGTACTAAGAGTGTACTCGGAAAACCTCGAGACTCTTTACGTTTTGGCGTCCACATTAGGGTCGTCTTCGCCTCCAGTGTCACCGACGAAAGTTCCCAATCGTGTGGACCGGCCGAATCCTGTGGGAACTCCTCCTCCCACTTCTCTTGAACTTCTTCGGGGCAGCAGTACCTCGGTACGGGATGGGGTGGCAGGAACGTCGGACACCGACCTGTGGAAGTCCCAAACCTCAGGACCGAGGCCTGTCGTCACAAATCTGTCGAGTATTTTCGGGACGGGGGTGGAGGGTGGGTCCGTACCAGACGTCTGGGAGTGTCGCAGGTCCTTTAACTGTAGACACCCAAGTTCGTCCTACAGTTCCGACGACCTCTACAAGATAAACACGGACGTAGACTTATTAAATTGCGAGGGAGGTTTTATCTGATAGTAATCTTAAACAGTTAAGGACACGTCTGTCGGAGTTTTTTCTCTCTCTTCCCTTCTCTTTCAAGGGTGTATACAACGGAATCTCATCACCTTGTCCTCCGACCCAAGACGCAACAAGAAAAAAGGTCTCAGTGTCGGGCGACGAGTGACCACGTAGACCGGGGTCCCCTTGACGAAGGGAATGCACACTGGAATGGGGGTTTGGGTGCAGAAGACGACGTGGGTGGTCTGTCTCTGCTTTCCGGTTCGAGAATGTCTAAGTGACCAGACAAGGGGTGGTGGTGGTGAAGGAGACACACACACACACACAGACACACACACACACACACACACACACACGAGCGCGCGCACGAGTCAGCACAGACAGAGAAGCACTGGGGTACCTGATATCGGGTGGTCCGAGGAGACAGGTACCCTGAGAGGTCCCTTCTTATGACCTCACCCAACGGTAAAGGAAGAAGTCCCCTAAAAGGGTTGGGTCCCTAGTTTGGGTCTAGAGACACAGAGGACTTTACCGTCCGTCTAAGAAATGGTGACACGGTAGACCTTTCGGACGGTGCATAGAATGCACCCCGTACAAGTCCAGTGAAGATACTGGGAGTCAAAGAAGTAAACGTTCCGTACCGGAGGTCCTGAAGGGACCACCAGGTCACCGATTCTGAGGTTCGAAGCTTACGTCCCCCGGACCCAAGCTAGGGACCAGTCCCTTGATCTAGGGTGTATGACGCTGATTCTGTGTCGGTTTATTTACTTATTAATAAAAATTTTTATTGTACGGGAGGGAGTATCCCAAAAGTATCATAATTTACTCGATTAAAGAGTTCCAGACCGTGTGTTGTGTTCGCACAGAAATCAGACGACGAGGGATAGTCCGTGACTGGAATTTGCTTTGTTACGATCAAGAGTACTCCATGGTGTCTGTCCGTGTTAAAGGTCGGGACGTATTAGGGTGAAAGAAGGGTAACGAATCGAACTGGTACGAGGACCCTTTTGTTTTTGTTAGTTTTATGTTGTGAACACATATATATGTGTTATATACGTGTGCTATACATATACATATATATGTGTTGTATATGTACCTGATGTATACATTGTGTGTGTATACATGTGTGCGTGTGTGTGTGTATGCCCGAGTAGTCGAGTCGGAGGTCAGACCTACGAGTTTAGTTGACTCGGGGTCAAGACGAACAGTCAAACAACTCAGGGACCAATCACGGATCAATAGGGGGCACTCCCGACAAGGTTTGGAAAGGGTATTTGGAGTGAGTGAAGGTTTTGGAAGGGAGAAGTGGGGTAAGTGACTCAGGGCGTTGGAACAGAGGTTTGCAGACGTGGGAGGAGGGTAGGTCCGAGAGATGTGTGGTAGTACCGGACTTCTGGTCGGAGGGTGACACTCGTCGGGGTGGACGGGGGTCCCCCAGGGTCTGAACCAAGGTAGGTGGTGGAGGAAGGGACGTAGAAGGTCCAGAAAGAAGAGTGAGTCAAAAATAAGACATTTTTACGAGTTCGGGGCGTGTAAGATTGGTAAAGAGGGATACGAGAAAGAGCGATTCAGTCGGATGCAGCAGAGGAAGGAAGAGGGTGGTAGGACTCTCTACAGACCCAAGCGACCGGACGTAGGGGTGGACGTATGAACAAAGAAGTGGGGACCTCGACGTGAAGAACAAGAGTCCTGACACGACCGTCTCAGAGGAGGTCTGAGTGACTAAGACAGGATTAACGGTAAGTCTCCAGAGAACACCCAGGGGTAGGAGGACCTAGGGGGAACCCGTCTGGAGAGGATGAGACCCCAGGCACCGTGGTCGGGAGAGGACCGAGAGAGAGGAAGGAGGGACTTACGGGAGAGAGAGTAGGGGGGACGGCAGAGAGAGTAAGGCACAAGTAATAGGAGGTAGAGGAAAAATAAAAAGTATAAGTAAATAAACCGACGTGACCCTGAATCGGTGTCGTGCGTCCTAGAAGTCCGACACCGTACGTCCTACATCAAGGGACTGCTCCTTAGCTTGACCCAGGGGACGGAACCCTCACACCTTAGAATCGGTGACCTGGTGTGGAGGAAAAATATACCCTTATAAGGGATTCCGAGAGAGTGCCGTGAAAAGGGAAGACATAGATGAGAGAGAGGCACCTTCTGATATGTTGGAGAAGGGGGTGTCGTGTAAAGTCGGGATCGGTTCGTGTATTGAGTCGGGACTGAAACGGGGGACTTAAACGGTAATGGAGTGTTCGGACGGGTGATTCTGCATGTGGTCGGAGACTTTACGAGTTTACCTTGAGTCCTAAGGAGGTCGTCACGGGGTAGGAGAAAGGTCAACAGGATTGGGACCTTGAGGTCGTCGACTGACGAGGGAGGAAGGAGTCGGGGTGAGGGGTGTGGAGGATCTGGACGTCAGAGTCGTAGTGTAGTAGTGTCAGGGAGAAAGGGGGAAGGGTGGCGGTGGGTCCAAGTCCGTGACCGGAGGGGTTGGACGGTTGTGTCGTTGGCAGTGCACCGGAGTCCGGACGTCTGGGAGTAGAGCCCCTCATGGTAGGGGTGGGCGGGACGAGGCGTGTCACCTCGGAAGGAACTTACCGACAACTGTACGTGTGGGAAACGACTCGGAAGGTTCACGGTCAGTGACTCGATTCGTAAGAGGGGTACAGTAGGGTAAGGTGGAGGATTCTAGGGATGCACCCGTGGTAAAGACGGAGGTGAGATGTCGACTACTTCATCTCGGGCTCCCTTTGGTACGAACGTCCGTGTGTTAATCGCTTCTCAGATTGGTCGTTTACTCGGATTTTGGTGAATGACGGAGGTTGCCGTCTGGTCTAGTCTGGTTTTGTTAAGGGAGATTTCTTTGGAACCATCTTGGCTCACATATTGTGTCCCTTAAGATGAGTCACGAGACACCACTGGGCCATTTGTCCTTCCTTTAGATTTTTTCTCTTCTATAAGCATACGCGTACCGACTAAGTGAAATGACATGTCCCCTTTGATTGTTGGAACATTTCGTTGATAATCACACTCAGTGAGTCGACACAGACTGAGAAGTACTGGGTATCTGACATCCGACGGGTCCGAGGAGACAGGTACCCTAAAAAGTCCGTGCTTATGACCTCACCCAACGGTACGGGAGGAAGTCCCCTAGAAGGACTGGTTTCCAAGCTTGGACTCAGAGGACGTAACGTCCGTCTAAGAAATGGTAACGGTGGTCCCTTCGGGATATGAGGTTAAAAATTTTTATTATTTATTTACCAGGTGCAGATCCCTTTTTTCTTTTTTCGTCGTAACCCGCCGAGGGACGACGGATGGTTAAAGGGGTCGTGATCTCGGGGGTCCCCAGGGGTCGTCGGTGCATTGGTCGTGTGTCCTACGAGGCGCACAACAAGGGAAACCCAAGACTGGTGGATCACCGGTGTAGACACGGGAGTCTAGTACAAGGTCAAGACCCGAAAAGGGTCTGGAACGACCGAAGTGGTAGAGTGAACCAACGAGGGAGGAGGGGGGCACGGTCGAGGACGTCTGTTCCTAAAGAGGAAGTAACCGTGTGTCCGGGAACTGTGGAACCGGTATCGGAAGTAAAGGTGACTGGAATGCACTACCAGTACATGTGCAAGTAAATGGGTAGCGGAGCTCCCGTCTATGGGTGTTACATGAATAAAGACATATACCGTGTATGGACTGGGTAACAACAACAAATCAGCGATTCACTACAGACTGAGAAAACACTGGGGTACCTGACATCGGAAGGTCCGAAGAGACAGGTACCCTAAAAGGTCCGTTCTTGTGACCTCACTCAACGGTACAAGAGAAGGTCCCCTAGAAGGGTTGGGTCTCTAGGTTCGGCTCAAAGGACGGAACCACCTGTCAAGAAGTGGTGACCGGGTCTCGTGTAATTTATAAACAACTTTACTGAACTAGGGTTCCTAGAGGGTTTCTGTGACAGTGGTACTAATAAAGTGGGGACAAACATTTCGTTATACTACTCTGAACGTATTCCGTTGCAGCCCTAGAGCATGAGTTATTCACCTTCTACCCCCACCCAAGGTCCGGGACCGAGTGATCGACCAGGTGAGTGAACAAGACAGAGGTACGTCTTTCGAGTGACGAATGTTCGACGGTTCAATTAAAAGTTCCTTTCTTGTCTTGTCGAAAGTGTAAGACTGTGGAGGAGGACGAGACGGTAGGGTGGAAGAACTCTTGACCGGAGACTCCTACTGAGTAGCCACCCTCTCCCACTTTTGTCGAGGGTCCTCCCCCGACTGTTAGAGACGATCTGTCTCTCGTCCCGACCACTGTCGTACACAGGGGCGGCCCACCTCTCCGTAAAAGAGGCGGTAGAGTCCAAACTAAACTCGGGACCCCTATTCCGATTCTTTCTATTCTCGTAAGTCTTCACGTGAGTGGAAGAAAATAGACACCTTATACGAGCTTATGGACCCCCTACGAAGAGACACGTTTATCGTGGTTTACAGTAAGAAGGGAGGGAGGTGAGTTCAGAGGAATGTCAGGTGTTTTACGTTCAGTAAAATTACGTAGATTACTCTTTTTCTGTTCTTTTCGAGTTTCTTGATGAGGACTTAGACGAACCGAAACGTCTCAATTGTATCTTTAGGTCTGATATAGAGTGTTCCCTTAATATAAGTTATAGGACCCTATTTAGTACTACCTTTTCTTCTAACTTTTTTTCTTCTTCTTCTATACATACATGTATGTACTCAGTAAAACGTCATGTCGTCTTTAATTGTGTCGTAACAAGTAGTTTGTATGGAGTTAGTCAGTCATTTTTCCTTAGGACCAGTGGTGGCCCTGATAAAAACGTGAGGTCATAAGTCCCTAATTTTGGACTTGAGGCGGATGTTTCCGTAGTGTGTCTCGGACCGTGTTGAGAATATGGTTTACAGAGAGAGGAGGAAGGGGAGTTGTGTGGGGTGGAAGGGTGACCGTAGAGTCGAGGTCTGTGTGTTTGTAGGAAGACCCGACAGGGACCCAGATAAGATAAGTAGACAATACGGAGATCTCATAAAGAAGAGAAAGACTAAGTCTCCAATAAACAAGGTGTCTTTCTCGAAAAGAAAAGGTTTTAGTCTTGTCCCACCTGTCAGACGAAAGATTTGTGGACGACTCGGAAAGACGACCTTCTACTACGACCTGTTACGACGGTCGTACGCCCAAACCTCGTGTCTTGCGGAGAGACCGTCGGAGTTTGTCTCCCGCTCCCGGCTTACTCAAACGAGACGTAGTCCGTGCGTTTTCCGTGTCGACTAGAGAAAAGTCGGACCGGAGACGGGTAATAATCTTGTAGGGTCTTTACGAATTTAAATGGAGGGTGAGAGGGGTGGGGTAGAGTACGTGTGAGAAGAGAAAAGACATTTCTGTTCCGATTCGTCGGTCCCTTTTCTTCCTAACTCTTGTAGAGTACTCGTAGACGGTACGTGAGTCGAGTCTCAACCCTCAAACTGTAAGTGAACCAGGAATGTTCGTGGGAGTTTCCATCCATGCCAATAATAGGGTAACATACCTTCCTCCTTGACTTGGTCCGAGTCTCTCCAATTCGATAAACGGTTCATAGTGAGTCGACCACTAACTACCTCAACTCGGGTAGAAAGTCGAAGTTTCGGACCAGATGTTCTAATGGAGACACCAGATGTCATGTTTACTGGTCTGACTTAACGAACTCTTGTTATAAGTGTAAAAGTTGTAGAGATATAAGGAGTGTTGTGGGTGGTTTCTTTTCGGTGAGACACACGTTACTTTCTTAGGTACATACGCACTCGTTAAATTGTTTTATTCTCTAGACGGATGAAGGAAGACTTCCACCAGACATGGGACTAAACAACTAATTCAAAATGTTATTTCGGTTCCCGTCTCTCTGGGGTTTTTCGTTCCTGACAATCGAAAACTTTGTCTGTGCCGTTAGGGACCGTGTAGTGTACTTCTTTATCTGAACACAAGGGACCACCTACCCTACCATTTCTTGGGTGGACGGTGACGTCCTCTGAGCCCGAACCAGAGACCCAGACTGGTTGGGGGACCTTTTCCCTTACCGTTGGGGGGAGGTCATAAGAACGGACCCTTTAGGGTGCGTGTCTCCTCGGACTGCTCTATGTCAGGTGCCCCAGCGTTTCTCAGTCTGTCCTGACTCGTTGATTTGTTGTTGTACGAAATTAAAGATGAAGGGACGGGGACCAGTCCTTAATATAAGGAAGAATACTTCCTTTATGATTACCTTTATTCAAAACTACAGGGACAGACAATATACCTAACCTTTCCTTGTGTCACGTTACGGTTACTACCCCGATGACCGCCTTTACCTACGGTTAGGGTCTTTTGATGAGTCGGAGACACTGGGAGTCAAAGGACCTGGAAGTACACCCAATACTGTTGTAGGGGTGACGGAGTGGTGCAACCATATAGGGGTTGAAGTTTTTAATCTCACACGTCGGTCCCAACTCCGACCCACAGTGATTTCACTTGTCGACTGGCAGTAGGTTCGCATAAGGGTTTTCCCACGAGAATCGAGTCATTCCTATTAACACCCCCCTAAAGGGACCGTCAGATCCCCAATTCTCCGACACGAGGGTTAGGTCCAAACTAGGGACTAGTCCCTTGATTGTAGAAGGTACGATGTACCGTACCAGTTTTTTTATTTGTTTCTCTATGGTTAAAAATTTTCCCGTATTGACACCCTCCGTCTTCTTACTCGAGGGTTTCGACAGGTGTAGGATCAGGGACCTTAGACACCTGTACGATGAACTGTGTCGTTTTCCCTGAGTGAGTGTCCACACTAATTCATTTCCTAGAATACTACGTCTCCGATACGACTCGATACCCTCACCTGGGTGACACTACTGTTCCCAGGAGTATCTCTTCTCCTTCTGTCCTCCCCCTTTCAGTCTCGCTTTAGTCTCTTGCGATTCGACGACCTATACTTCCACCTCTTTTCCCGTGTTCGGACCCCTACGTCAGTCTAAGATCTTTGGTCTTTTTCGCTCCCTAACCCAAGAGAGGAGGTCGGACGTTTTCTTATGTCGGGACGTCCGTGGAACTAAAATCGGGTCTCTGTGGGTAAAGCTTGAGGCTGGACATCTTGACATTCTGTTAAATAATGATAAATCGGCTATTCAACACAGGATGAGAAAGTGTTGGGAGTACCTGACATAGGGTGGTCCGAGGAGAGAGGGACCCTAAAGGGTCCGTTCTTATGACCTCACCCGACAGCAAAGGACGAGGTCCCCTAGAAGGGTTAGGTCCCTAGTTTAGGTACAGAGGACGTGACGTCCACCTAAGAAATGGTAACTCGGTGTTCCCTTCGGGAATATTATGTACACACAGTAAAAATGGGTGATACACCGCTAAACAATGTCGTCGTTTTCTTTATTTGTATTATAGGGACGGGTTCCAGACCGACAGTGGGGTTTAGTCCAAAGTAGACCGGACGTCGTGTTCAGAGAGAGGGTAAGGGGTAACTAAGGTCTGTCGTTGGTCTTCCGGACTGACCAAACGTTCCTCTGTGGATGGCCATTCAGTCTTAGGAGTGGAACTGTATTGGTCGTGGGGGATAGAATAATCCGTCTGGTCGTACCCTCTGGGTAGACATAAACCTTCCTACGACTCTTGTCCTGACCTCCTCCGTCTCCACCTACTCAGTACGAGAGACCGGAGGTCGAGTCTAGGACCGTGGACACGGGGGTATCATCCATGTCGGAACGGTTATGGACCCAGACGACCGATCTTACAAGGGAAAGAACCCGTCATAAACCTTCCGTGACGGTCGTAACGGAAGACCCTTCGAGTAAAAAGACGTGTATGAACTGACTAGTTGTGGAGCATTCTCACAATTTACACAAGAAAGAAATCTTACCGTTGTTAATTTATACAGTATGTGATCTTCGAACCTTCCTGACTACGACTTCGACTTCGAGGTCATGAGACCGGTAGGTTACGTTTCTTGACTGAGTAACCTTTTCTGGGACTACGACCCTTTCTGACTTCCGTCTTCTTCTCCCACTGTCTCCTACTCTACCAACCTACCGTAGTGGCTAAGTTACCTGTACTTGAACCCGTTTGAGACCCTTTACCACTTCCTGTTCCTCCGGACCGCACGACGTCAGGTAGTCCAGCTTTTCTCAGCCTATACTGAACCGTTGACTCGTTGTTATTGTTTACGATTTTCGTAAATCTTGTGTCGTTCGTGAGTTGTTTAAAGTCCCTAAAGGTACTACCAGGTCACCAATTTCTTAGACGGGACCTTACGTCCCTGTACCCAAGTTAGGGACCAACCCCTTGATTCTAGGGTGCACGGTACCTCGTCGATTCGGACGGTCTGATTTGATGACTTGGGTGCACGAGATCTCGGACGTACGGTGCTGATCTCTCAGGTACGTGACGTTGTTTTCTAGGGGGTACTGCGTTACTTCTAGGGTGTACGACGTTGATTCTGACCTCCGTCAGTTCATTTATTTATTTATATAAAAAATTTTTTTTGTTTAAAGTTAATGATAGTCATAATAATAGTAGTAACAATTAAATAAGTTAGGTCAATACAAGTTCACGTCACCCTGACCCCTGGGAAAAGAGAGAAGTTCCGTTGGATTTAAGGAGAGAGACTAGAAATAGGGAACCACAATTTGTCGAAGGGTTCCCCTCGAAGTGGAGAACACGGTTGACGGTCACCAGTAATATGTCTCAAGTCGACCCTAGCGACAACGTACTAGATATTCTAGGAAAAGTTATTTACCCTTTTACATACACTTTGACGTTCATGTCACGGACCGTGTCTTGTCTTTGAGTTGTCACAGACATAAGAGTGAATAATTGAGAGCCAATATCCAACTGAATACGAGGGAGTATTAAGTATGTAACTTGTGGGTCACGGAGTCTTACACTGACATAAACCTCTGTCCTGGAAATTTCTCCACTGGGTCCTCCGCGATCACCATTTCTTGGACGGACGGTTACGTCCTCTGTATCCTCTGCGCCCAACCTAGCGACCCAGTCCTTCTAGGGGACCTCCTCCCGTACCGTTGGGTGAGGTCACAAGAACCGACCTCTTACGGTACCTGTCTCCTCAGGCACCCTAGCGTTTCTCAGTCTGTGTTGACTCTCTGACTCGTCCTTCAAGTGACTCCGGGAGTCCCACCTGGGGCTGGGTTAGACTGGTCACAAGGCTATTCTCCTCCAGAAGGGACGACCAGGTCACCAATTTTTAGACGGACGGTCACGTCCCCTTTGTCTAAACTAGGGACCACAGGTCCTTCTACCGTGTGCGACACCCCGTTGATTCGGGTACATGGTGTTGACGAATCGGGCTCACGGGTCTCGGACACGAGGTGTTCTCTTCGGGTACTTGGTGTGGACCTCTCGTCGGGGACGAGACGTTGAGCTCTTACGGACGTGTGTCGTTGCTTCTGGGTTGTGTTGGCTTTGATTGTAACAATTTACGATTTATTTATTTATAAAATTTCTTTCTTCTCTAATCCTGTACGGTCCTAAGTGGTCTCTATGTGTGTACCTCCTTCTCGTACATTCTTCTGTAGTCGACCCGATGACGGGTGTTCAGTTCCTCTCTCGGGAGTCCTCTTTACTTGGGCGTCCGTGGAGCTGGACCTGAAGGTCGGAGGTCTTGTTCCTCCTCCAAAGGACGGCAAGTTCCGAGGGGACCCTTTCTGACTACGACCCTTCCTGACTTCCGTTTTCCGTTTCTCGCACCGTCTCCTACTCTACCAATCTACCGTAGTGACCGAGCTACTTGTACTTGTACCTGTGTGAGGTCCTCAACCACTACCTGTCCCTCCGGACCGCCCGACGTCAGGTACCCCAGCGTTTCTCAGCCTGCGCTGACTCGCTGACGAGTTGTTGTAGTTCGGAGAGGTAGACACAATAAAGCAACATCGTCGAGACCGTTTGATTATGGTGAGGGAAAGTTCTTGTTTATTGCCGACATAGAGACCTGTCCTCCTTCGACAAAATTCAGACTGAATTTTCTCCAGAGACTGGAGACAAACCCGGGCCCCCGGAGACAACACACTTCGTTCCCACGTATAAAAGGGTCGTCCTGAACCGCCGACACGGACCGTGAGTCCTCTTCCGCAGAGTGAAGGACTTCTTCCCCCACAGTAAGAAACGTGCTATGGGGGGTCTCGGGAAGTACTTCTCCTCTCGGCACGTAGTACCGGAGTGTCTCCTTTGCACCGTGACCGTGGAGCCTATGCCTCTTGACATTTTAGCGTCTACTGTCTAAGCACTGAGGGGACCCCCTTATTTATCGTTCTTGTCTACCCGGGGCTCCGACCCTCCAAAGTACATTTAGAATTATCGTAAGACTATTGCATTACTTACACCACTCTTTTCTTCTCGTTTGGTCGTAGTCGTTCCGTTCTGTGTCAAAACAGGTGGGACTCCTAATGGGTCCTCCTGGTAAGACACTCCCCCTGTACGTCTCTAACTGGTCTCTATGTGTGTCTCCTTTTGGTGCATTCTTCTGTAGTCGACCCGATTTCCTCTCTCGGGAGTCCTCCTTTGTTTGGACGCCCGTGGAGCTGGACCTGAAGGTCGGAGGTCTTGTCCCTCTTCTCCTCCGACCTTCTCCTCGGTGCCCTACTCGTCTCATGGTGTCCCGAGGTACCTGGTGACAAAGGGTTCCTTAAATTTCTCAGGAGAGACTTGACCGAAGGGTCCACCGAGTCACTATTTCTTGGGTGGACCGTTACGTCCTCTACGCCCAAGATAGGGAAAGTCCTTCTAGGGGCCCTCCTCCTTTACCGTTGGGTGAGGTCATAAGAACGGACCTCTTAGGGTGCCTGTCTCCTCGGACCGTCCGATGTTAGGTATCGCAGAGTCCCTCAGTCTGTCCTGACTCACTGACTCATGTTGAAACTTGACCGTTTCGATTTACGGAATACTACCCCATTGGAGGTCTCACTACGAGGGGGGCAAACGGGATACGTGGCGAAGTCCCGCAGAGAGACCCGTCGTCAGAAGGTGCACCGGGACCCACTGAAGGTCCACTTTGTCATTAGATCCTTGTCACTCCCCTGTGTCCGGTGTACACGAGTCTCGAGTCCTCCCAGAGAGGACCTCTACCGAATAGATCACTCAGGTCGGACAAGGGTTAATTAGAGAGGGACAAGTAGAGATCTCACTTCTGTACGGGTTACATTTCTCAGGACCTGTTCCTTAGATTTCCACACCTAGGGTTGAGATGGTGTACGGTTGGTACTCTGTGACCTATTCACTGAGTCGAAGAGACATTTCACCCTTATTATGAAAGAGGGAACACCCTTAAAAACCTTTTCTCGTTTCCTCCAGATGAGAAATCTTTACCGTCCGTAACTTGTGTGTGTTTGAGGGGAGGTAAACACAGGGTACTGATCTTGTTACACGTACGTCAAATAACGTACCTAGAACCGAAAGAACCCATAAGCACCTATTTGTTTACGTCCGAAGCTCCAAACTACCGGGTGTTCGTGGCAGAGAAGGAGTTCGAAAATAAGTTTGTCCACAGAACCTTTCACGTCCTGACTCTTGTCTACTTTGTAACCCCTTCTATTCGGGTCCACGAGTCATAGAATTGACCCCTCAGGTCGCAACAAGTCAGGGAGTATCTCCGTTTTCTTCGTTGACCTTCGTCGTCTCCCCTACCTCTTCCTCAGTCTGGACTCCACGGTCGAGACGTCGTCTCTTGTTCGTCCCTTGACCACAGGTTTACCGAGTGTTCCGTTTTCCTCGTCTTAGTGATGGGTACTCTTCTTTCGACTCGTCAATTTCTACGAGGTCTGTCCCGTGGGGACGAAGGGGTCGACTCAGGAGTCCTACAAACCCCTGGGGGTGAACTCGTGGTACTGAATTCAGAGCTACCCACCGTCCCTCGTAGAGACTACTTTGGATGAGACTCAGTCCGGAACACGAGTAGAAGCTACGTAGACGTTGTGGGGACCGGAATATGAGTACTGTATATAAATATCATTCAGGGGATGTATACTTGTTCAAGACAAGGTTCTCGCGTGACCGTTCGGATTAAACATTCAGGTTGTTTCAATCGGATCCATGGGTTGATTACGTTAGTCGATATATCATGACATGACTTTCTCCAAATATGAAAAGTGTTTTTATTATGCAATTTTTTATTTGTGTGTGTTTTTTCTTTGTAAAAATTAGAATATCATGTCCTGGAACTTTTCATGTCATCATGTCATGTTGTCGGCCGAACGTCCCCGACCGTACCTCACTTGTCCGGTCTTCTCAATGACTACCTCCTCCCTCTGCTCCACCCTCTCCCATCTCGACTTCCCAGTAGTTGTCATCCTCTGCCTCACGTTCGACGCTAAAGTGAGTGCTGACTAGAACTACCGTACCCAAGACCAAGAAACGACCTTAGTGTACGTGCCAACGTAAAAACTTTCACACTTTGAACTTCCAAGCGTACATCTTCTGAATGACATATCATGGACTGTATTACCCCCAAACGTTTACCCCGGCAAATCGTGTATAACCCTTATGTCAGAGAACATCAGTCCAAGGACTTGTTCGTTACCAAAAGTTTTATCAAATATTTATCTAAGAAAGAACTCCACCTACCTCTTCCTCTCCCACACCGTCTCTCCCTTTTTTAAGGCTGACCCTACTCCTGAGCACTCAAAATTCTCTTAACTACAAGATTAGCGTAGACAAAAGGAAAAATTCGGTTGAGAGAAAGGAAGATCGATCACCCACTAGACAAACCAAACGGGCCGACAACTCAGGTGGAAGTCTTTCTTTTAGTTTTTATATTTTTCCATTTTCACTAGTCTCTTATACTATCTACACTTTCTGTTTCTTTCCTCTAAGATCGGTTCTTGACACCCACTGAGATCCCCTTTTATTTTTACAGTCTTTTGTCTTTACTGTTGACTTACAAATGAGACAGTCCCAGCTTTTGAAACCGACGTGTAGTCCTAGTGACCCGTTAAAGAAATTCTTTGACGGTGGGAATCTCAAACCGAATTCATAGGAATTCCTCTCAATCCTATAACGAACCAAAAAACAAACAAAAAAATTTATTTGAGGTGTCGACTAAGATTATGTGTCGGTCCTAACCCTTGGTTTCGTGACCTATTTTTAAACGGATTATATTTCTTTTAGAAGTGAGAAGTTTAAATACACAACACGACACGATTCAGAGAAGTCAGTACAGACTGAGACTCACTGGGATGTTTGACGTCGGACGGTCCGAGACGGCCCTCGGTCGCACTCCTTGAGGCGGGTACCGTTTCCAGTACTCCTTCCTCCGAGCCGTATGCGTTTCCGCCCTAGCTCGGAGTCCTCTGGGGGACAAGGGTTCGTAGATGGGAATTTTGATTCTCAGACGGACGAAATGACACAATACGAAAGATGGATGAGAAGACTGTAATTGTCCCCCGACAGGGGGATGGTGGAAAAAGACCTTTTTCAATTAAATCTCGAAAATCTATTATTTAGAGGACCCGTATTATTCTCACAAAGTTAGGTTTGTGGGGAGACTACCGAAAGATCGGACGGACGGTCTGAGAATGTCGACGTGTACACTAACAAACACCGGAGGGCTGGCGTTCTCCGTGTCCTTCGAATTTTGTAGGATCCTTACATCCCCGAAGTCTCCTCAGTTTTAGTAATCTTATCCTGACTAATTCCCAAAGTAAACAACTCGGTTATGAACGACGGTTTTAAAGTATAGAAAATAAACATCTATATCAACCGTACATCTTTTTTGTCCATCATCTGGACCATGACCGTTGTAATCTAGAAACTCAATTCATAAAAGAAACAATATTGGGTGACGTGGAAACAAGATGTCCTTACATTGAAATTAATCGTGAAACTCCCACTACGTCTAATTTCTCTTTTGTGAAGTTCCCTTTTTCTCAAAAGACCAAATATCTGTAAATAGATCCTTTTCTCGGTGTTTTTACAATTGTCCGGGGGACCGGTCTTCTACTACATTTTGGTGGACCCTGGAAAACATATACCCTTCCATACGTTCTCCTTTCGGACCAGAGTTATTCCCAGTCCTGACGACGGGGACGTATTGAGACGTATAAGGTAATAAAGAAATACATGTTACACCCCCATATATTCGACGAAAACTTTTATTTCAGCACCTAGACCGTGGCTACGAACCGAGGGGGTACAGCAAGAAAAGAGGGAAAAGACCGACTTAAGGGTAGACCTCGCACCTCCGAGTGGCTCAGATGAATAAACGGGGTCGAAGATTCTGGGTACGCTCTCCCTCGGGTTCCGCCCCGTAGGAGGCGATAAATTCGCCCGTGGCCACCGGATGCATCTACCACGTTTAAGGAACAGAACCTTGAAATAACCAAGAGGTGTATTTGGTTCAATAAGTCGGAGAAAAGAGGTGATTAAAAGGATGATGTGATAAAGAAAGATTAGAGGAAGGTATAGAAATTAATTCGTTAATTAAGGAGTCTGCGGCTACGGCAGAGGTGAAGTTTATGGGACCTAGGTGACCCCGACCTGGGGCCGTTCCGAGGAGACAGGGACCCTAAGAGGTCCGTTCTTGCGACCTCACCCAAGGGTAAAGGAGGAGGTCCCCTAGAAGGGACTGGGTCCCTAGTTTGGGAACAGAGAACACAGAGGACGTAACCGTCCGTCCAAGAAATGGTAACCGTGGTGGACACTTCGGGGAAGTTTAGGTATCACAAATGGTTTAAAGTTCGTTTCACGTGGGGTAAGATTGTGAAAGAATTAAAGTTTCTCTTTTAAAATTATATTTAATAATTGTATTCTTGTTTTGAATCATAAGAGTATCTGATAAAGGGACGGTGAAATTTGATGTCCTCTATTAAACGGCCTTAGAATTCCCTTCCCGATATCACATTAACGAGTCCGAGGTCTTAGATTTTCAGAACTGATCCAAAGAGACGGTAAATGACGGACTTAGTAGAACCCATTTAACCTTTCTAATTACTCTATAATATAAATTTGATTGGTTTCGGATCGTATATTAGGAGTCACTCCCAATCAAAAAAAAAGATAATAAAAGAATAAAATTATCAAAACAATAAAATTTTATGTTTCGAAGTATCTCTCTGACTTTTATTTGTAACCTATTTATTTCTTTATATGGTACAACACATTGTGGTTAACAGTGGTTTAATTGATCATTACATTGATGTATTTATATTTACATTAACCATCACCTTAATTTGATATTAAGAATAGGTTTAAGGTTGTCCTAAAAAAGAATTGAGTCATACTACTCTTTTTGTTGAAAACAAAAAGACTCGAAAACGGATCCGTAAAATGTTATACTATTGGGATAGGTCTCAGACCTGTTAATCTTTTCCTAAGTCAAATCCTAAGGGAGGCATTCAAGGACGAAACGAAAAAGGTCCCAGGGAAAATTCTATTGATTAATCTCAATCACTTCCGCTTCAGTGAGTCAAAACAGGTTGAGACGCTGGGGTACCTGACATCGGATGGTCCGAAGATGTAGGTACCCTAAAAGGTTCGTTCTTATGACCTCACCCAACGGTAAAGGAAGAGGTCCCCTAGAAGAGCTGGGTCCCTAACTTGGGTCCAGAGAACGTAACATCCGTCTACGAAATGGTAGACTCACCGGTGGGACGGGTCCCTGAGTTTCTGGGGACTGGGTCGACCGTAAGGTGGACGGCTCGGTCGACCACTGGAGGACACAGGAGGGTCCTTTGGTGGGGGTATGGTTGGGAGGGTCCAACACTAATAAACGAAGACCCAAAACGAGGTTTGTCCCATGTAACGATGAATCGGTCGATAATTTGTGAAGTCACCCCACCGAGTCTGCCATTTCGTAGACAGATGTTACACCCTCCGGGCCCAAGTTAGGGACCCAACCCTTCTGGGGGACCTCTTCCTTTACCGTTGGGTGAGGTCATAAGAACGAACCTTTTAGGGTACCTACCTCCTTGTACCATCCGATGTCAGGTGCCCCAGTGTTTCTCAGTCTGTACTGACTTGCTGAAGTGTTAATCTCAATTCGTGTACATATGTATATATTACCTTATAATGAGTCGGTATTTTTCCTTGTTTACACTTAGTTGACTTGATCCCACCTACCTTGATCTCGTACGAGATGTTCCACTTCTTTCAGTCTTTTTCTTTTTGTTTATTGTATATAATTGCGTATATGTGCCTTAGATCTTTTTAATATGACTAATAGGATAACCGTCTACATCACTATCTGGGTTCCTGTATTGTTCCCTTCCTCTCCCACCCTGGTTAGTTCTCTCACCGTGACCGTATATATGTGACGGTAGACATTTTGTCTGTCGATCGCCCTTCGACGAGACATTGTGTCCCTTGGGTCGGCCTACGAGACGCTACTGGATCTCGCCACCCAACCCCTTCCCTTCCGAGTTCTCCCTCCTCTATTTGAATGTCAATACTGACTGAGTGTAAGAATATACCGTCTTTGGTTGTGTTGTGACATTTAGTTGATAGGAGGTTAAAAATCTTGTAATTAATTATTTTTATTTTATTGGTGTGTCTCAATTCGGGTACTTTTTAGTCCTTGAAGACCGGGTTGGTGGAATATTCGTTGTGCGTGAATGATGTGACGGGAGTCAGAGGACGACCTAGCACTGGACCCTGTCTTCTGACGGGTAGGGGGACGGTGTTGACACGGGTGAGCGAAGGATGACACGTTCGCATAACTTTGACGTGGAAGTCAGTTTTGGGTGGAGACTTTGGGTTTCGACCGCGAGAGCCTGTTGGATTTCCCTACCTCAACCCCCCTTCACCCTCACTCCAACTTCCCCTTCCCCTGTATACATGTGGGTACCGACTAAGTACAACTACGTACTTTGGTAGTGTTATAAGATTAATAGGAAGTTAATTTTCATTTAAAATTTTTAAATTATTTTGGTGGGGACTTCAAGGGGAAGGGGTTTCACCTTGGAGTCTACGACTTCCTCGGTGAACGGTTAGGATACGTCTACCAAACATGGGGGAGTAAGTCGTCCAGTCTCAAGCGTATAAGAATTAAGTTATGTGGTCGAGACCGAAGAGTTGTGTAAACCATTGTATTGAGTCATTAAGTGGACCTTCTTATTTACCCACTTTTATGGGTTCACTTTCAGTGAGTCGGTTGAGAAACACTGGGGTACCTGACATCGAGTGGTCCGAGAAAACAGATACCTTAAGAGGTCCGTTCCTATGACCTCACCCAACGGTAAGGGAAGAGGTCGTCTAGAAGGGTTGAGTCCCTAGTTTGAGACTAGAGGACGTGACGTCCGTCTAAGAAATGGTAGACTCGGTTTATGGTTTCCTTGTAAAATTTTCATTCTGACTTCTACCTAAACATGAAGATCTGTAATTTCGTCTTGTAATTTCATATTATTAATGTACTCAAACTCTATCTCTCTAGTTTATCTCGTTTTATATGTTCACCCAAAAGTTGAGTCACCCCTTTCCTCATAAGTGATTCACCACGACTTCTTGACTAGTTGGTGTCTATTTTACTTGATTTTATCTCAACCCGAAGGGACCACCAGTCACCATTTATTGGGTAGACGGTTACGTCGTCCAAACTAGGGACCCAACGCTTCTAAGAGACCTCTGTCTTGACTGTTGGGTAAGGTCATAAGAACGGGTCCTTTAATGTGTCTATCTCCTAGGACCGCCCGATGTCAGGTACCCCAGTGTTTGCCAACCTGTGCTGACTCACTGACTTGTTGTTGTTTTATCTCTAATTAGGGGATGGAGGGTGGTAGTCTAGTATTGTTTCATTTTTACTAATTATCGAGTGTATATTTTAATTTTACCATTTTTGTCAGGTTTAAATGTCCCATTCCTTTAAAATCCCATTCCTTTTTGAATTCGTACTTTTCTTACCTTAAAATTGACTTTTGTGATCGTTATACTTATGTATTTTTAATCTAACGATGTACCGTTCTTCTGGTATATTCATGTTTTAATTTCCGTTTATCTAACCTTGTACTAATGTCATTAATACTCAGTGACTAAATCATTGGAGTTATGCGTGTATCAAAAATGATTGTTTATACCTTTTGTATTGTGAGTTAAAATTTACCTGTTTCCTGTACCTTTCTGTTACGAATTTTTTTTCCTTTATGTTAATCAGTTATTAGTTTCACGAGTTAGTACAATCGTTATTTTATATACTTTTCATTGTAGAACAGAGTTACTTGTTTAACTGGTACAAAAATAAAAAAAGTATTAATTTGTAGTTCCTACGTAACTCCCCGTAAGTATGTAACGACCAGCATCCCATTTAATCGTGGTACAAGACTTTTCATTGAACCGTCATACTCATTGAAGTATTATATATTCAAAATGATAAAAGGTTTAGAATAAGTTATCGTTTATAATAGTTCGATTAGTCTTTTTTTAATCATTCGTATGTCTTTGGTCACTGGACCTACTGTTTGGACTTATCAAGGATTAAAGTGGTTATGTAAAACCATTAAAGTTTAAGGGAACGTTTGTACTCAGAACCTTATTGAGTGTAAGACACACAATAATTATATTATCAAATGTTGTTGGTCTCGGTCTCACCCCCCTAAACAGTAGACGATTTAAGTCCGTTGAGCCGTTCACTGGGGTTGGATTTGTCTTCTTGCTTACCTAACGAGTGATCTTGAAACATGAGTCTGATCTGGAGTCCGTGTAAAATAGGAAAAGGGAGTAGGTGAAATTGGTGACTTAGAGAGGGACTCTAATTCCTTTCTAAATAGTAATTTTATATGTATATATATCGAGTGGTGACCCTTTGAGAATAAGGGGATCTTTACGGTTGGCAAACGAGGAACGTTTATATGTGAGTCATCGTCTTAAAATAAAAACAAGAAACCTGGAATAGGATTTTTCACCTCGTAGGACCCACTCGAGGGGTGTCTCCTAGGGTAGACGACGGTCGGTCTGTCTCCGACCCCTAATCCTCATTCGAGACCCTCGGGGTCCGTCTAGTCGGTCGTACGGGTGTGGGGACACGGGACGGAGGTGTACCCCTCTCGACTAATCGCTCATGTACTTTACACGGTCCGAGGTTCGTCTCGATTTCCCTCCGTCCTTCCTCGATCTTTCTCCCCGACCTTCACCTCCTTCCGTCGTCTAGCTAAGACAGACAAGTTGACCTTGCGACTCACTGCGTCTCCGTTTTGTTATTAATGCCATTGCCTCTACAGGGAGGACCGTAACGAGACCAGATATGGTCGGGGAGATTACGGTCGTCAAGGGTCCATACGACGAAAGAACCCCGTTCTGAGTCGAGTGGAATCGAAAAACGTCGAGACTCCTCGTAGAGTCTCTCCCCGTTGACCCAGGGTCGAGTGTGGGAGATCGACTGGTACGTAGGTCGGTGATGAAGTTCATAACCCGACTGGTTTTTCAAGTAGGCCCAAAAAGACGTCGTAGAATACCCCTCTGGGTCTACTTGAGAAACCGGTTGGGTTATCTAAAGGGGGACGATACTAAATCGATGACAAATCCGTCGGGACCCCGCGGACGAGGAGGGGATTCGAAATACGAAGGAAGGTTCCTCGGAAGTCATGGAAGATTTCGGAGTCACTTACCTACTCTTTTTCCAGGAAAAGAAGGGAACCGTGACATAGTGGTAGGTACAAAGGGACGACCATACCCGATGAGATAATTCGGAGGATGGACAGTTTTAAAGGTCTGAGTTTCCTCCGTGAGGTACAGAAGTGACGAGATTTGAGGTCTCCTGTGTAGTTCGGGAGGTTCGAGTTATGTGAGGTCGTCTTGGTGTCTCCCCACCTCACAGACACCCATATTCTACGGGGTATCGGGAGAAACGTTCTTAGAGGTCAGACATATTCCCTTAGAGAGTTCCAGGGAAGTGAACTGAAGTACCCCTCGTTTGTCAGGAAGTGGAGTTCGTTCATGCAAGATGTCCACTTCTAAGGTATCTACTACGGAAGAAAAGGTAGAAATATGGATACATCTGGACCTCCGAATCTCAACTCCCGAGGTTCCGGTCTAAACTATGGAGAACCTTTCAGTGTTCCCCGGGGTCAATAAGCACACACGTACAAGTCAGTGTAGGTTAAGAAACGTTGGAGCACCTGACACATCAGGTGGTCCAAGGAGACAGGTACCCTAAAAGGTCCGTTCTTATGACCTCGTCCAACGGTAAAGGAGGAGGTCCACTAGAAGGGTTGGGTCGTTGACCTGGACGTAGAGGACACAGAGGACATAAGTCAAATCAAGTCAAGTCAGCGAGTCAGTACAGGCTGAGAAACGCTGGGGTACTTAACGTCGTACGGTCCGGAGGGACAGGTAATGGTAGAGGGTCTCAAGTGAGTCTGAGTGCAGGTAGCTCAGACACTACGGTAGGTCGGTAGAGTAGGAGCCAACAGGGGAAGAGGAGGACGGGGGTTAGGGAGGGTCGTAGTCTCAAAAAAGGTTGCTCAGTTGAGAAGAGTACTCCACCGGTTTCATAACCTCAAAGTCGAAATCGTAGTAAGGAAGGTTTCTTTAGGGTCCCAACTAGAGGAAGTCTTACCTGACCAACCTAGAGGAACGTCAGGTTCCCTGAGAGTTCTCAGAAGAGGTTGTGGTGTCAAGTTTTCGTAATTAAGAAGCCGTGAGTCGGAAGAAGTGTCAGGTTGAGAGTGTAGGTATGTACTGATGTCCTTTTTGGTATCGGAACTGATCTGTCTGGAATCAGCCGTTTCATTACAGAGACATAATCGTTCACCTAAAAACTGGTGACTCGGTAGGCCCTTCGGGGGACCAATAAACACCGAGTCACATTTTTGTCTCACGGATTTTGAAGTATAAAAGTTTAAACGGGAGACTTACGGATAAGACCCTGCTATCTTTTAAAAGTATTTCTTCCGACTCGTGACTTCTTAACCACGAAAGTTTAACACCACGACCTCTTCTGAAAACTCTTAGGGAACCTGTCAAGCCTCTAATTTGGTCAGTTAACATTCCCTTTAGTTGGGACTTATGAGTAACCTTCCTGACTAGGACTTCGAGATATGAAACCGGTGGAGTATACTTGAGTAACCTTTTTTTTTTTTTCTTTTTTGGGACTACGACCCTTTCTAACTTCCGTTTTCCTTTTCTCCCTTCTTTTCCTACTCTCCCAACCTACTGTAGTGGCTAAGTTACCTACGTTCAAACTCGTTTGAGGTCCTCTACCGCTCCTTGTTCCTCCGGACCGTACGACGTCAGGTACCCAGTCTGTACTGAATCGTTGACGTGTTGTTGTCTTTTAAAGGTGAGTTGAAGGACAATATATTTATTGAACGACACTGCCAAGTTTAATAGTAAGGGTTAAGAAGAGGGGTTACCTTATGTCAATATTAGGTGTGAGAATCGGTTTATTACACCGTCACAAAAGGTGACACTCTCTACACATGAAAGAGTGAAGCAACTACAACCCAAACCGCTACACCAAACGAAACCGGTTACTTTACAGTCGTTGTCCTATACGCGTCCCCGAAAGTTAAATGAAAATGTCAATCCGTAGAGAGTACAGGAGGATGGTAAACGGCACTCTTCCTGTGTAGGAATCGTCGACGGACATCGTAGGTTCCTCGACCTACTCTCTGCGTGTCTCGTCTAGACGTGGACTGGACGTTGTACTTCCTCTCGGAGAGATAAACTGACTGTTTGAGTACTCACTCTATTTATTTCAAATGACACAGTCAGTGACTCGCTAGACTCCTACAAACAATACGTCGTAATAATAAGAGTCCGTCATTATCGACTGACTATGTGAACCATAGACGGGCTGCAATACGACTCGTGATATCACGCACATACAAGTCAATGAGCCAACACAGGTTGAGACGTTGGGGTGCCTGACATTGGTGGTCCGAGGAGACAGATACCCTAAAGGAGTCGTCCTTATGACAGTAAAGGATGAGGTCCCCTGAAGGGTTGGGTCTTTAACTTGGGGACAGGACTCAGAGGACGTTATCGTCTGTCTAAGACATGGTGACTCGGTGGACCCTTCAGAACTCGTGACATCATGGAGTAAATTAAAGAAAGAGTAGTGTTGACATACTCTGTCTCGGGGTAACTACAATAGAAATAATATATCTATTGTTTTAACTCCGTGTCTCGTGAATTCGTGTTAATCGTTCACTTCCTCTGTCCGAAGTTTAGGTCAGTAGACTGGTGTCGCCCTTGTACTTTGTCCTTCTCTCTTTTCGCGTCGAGATACGAGAGGTCCCAGACATAGGACTCTGACTGAAACCTGAGTCTCGACGTTCCGAGAGTCGTATTCTAACTGATCTAGGGTTCTCGGTTCCGTTGAAAAGGTCGAGACAGTCACACACGTCTCTTTTACTCTGTCCGAAGGGAAGGTCTTACGTACTTGGTAGGGACTTGAAACTTCTCCCCTTCAGGGTGCCCCTTAAGATTGGTTCCTTGTTAGGACGGAAACACTTCTCGTTAGTAGGTTGACGACCCCAACAAGACGTACCCTGACGTGGCGTGCAGAGTAAGAGATGGAAAAATCTTTAAGAGAGATTCGTTTATAGAGACCGA
Organism: Capra ibex; assembly: GCA_006410555.1. NCBI lineage: Eukaryota > Metazoa > Chordata > Mammalia > Artiodactyla > Bovidae > Capra > Capra ibex. The sequence goes on from SJYO01014747.1 coordinate 15,316,791, forward strand.
AAAAGAAAATTTTTGCTAATGTGTTAACGGGTCGACGATCCGAATATGTTCATTGGACTATTATCGTTTCGTTATGCGACAGGTCACAAGTTTGTGGCGGTGTGTTGTTGTTTCGTCCGACCTCACGGGCAAGAGCAAGTGTCGGACGTTTGTCTTCGTCATGTTCAGTTTCGGTGGGTGAAAGGGGTAAAGTCCTCTTGTGTCATCGTTCTGCAAACCAGGGTTCTACCTAAAAAAACAGAGAAGGTTAAACGTCCTACAAGACGTACGTCCCTCTTACACTTCAGTGCAAGAAACCGTTTTATTGAGTTGTCACACTAAGTTACTGCGTGAGGGAAAAAATTGGTTTCAATCATGGGGACTACCGGTCGTCACCCCGAATGTCCAGAAGTTCAATGTCTGTTCGGTCGTTAAGTCTCCTGTTCCTAACTCAGAAGGAAGGCGTGGTGATTGGGGCTACGGATCGTACCACCCGTCAGTTAGTTATAAACAACTTATATCTACATTTCCCATAAAGTCCCTACCTCCCCTTCGATGGAAACTTAACAAGTATAAAATTAAGAATTTTACGTTCTTATCCCTTTGGTACCCTGAAGGGACCACCAGGTCGTCAATTCTTAGACGGAGCGTTGTGTCCCTTGTCTTCAAGTTAGGGACCAGTCCCTTGATTATAGGGTGTACGATACCTTGTCGATTTCTGGGGTACGGTGTCGATCTCAAAGTCCACGACGTTTACTTTCTAGGGAGTACTCCGTTCCTTCTGGGACATATGGTGTTGATTCTGGGTTAAGTCGGTTTATTTATGTATAAAAAATTTTTCTCATCTAAGTCTTGGGGAATCTTTTCTTCCTTTCTACTTCTGTATCGGTCTGAAATTGCAGAAACTATGTATAGTTGTTTTGATTATGAAATATTAGAAATAAATTCGTTTTCAGTCGAGTCATAGACACTGTCTGTGGTCCCCAAAGGTACTGGTTATTGGTTAAGGGGAAGAAAATCATTGTTTAGGAGTTAAAGGGAAATTCCTTGAGGAGAAGGGAGTGTGGTACACCCTGAGTTTCTCACCAGAGGTCCTGTCCCTACACTGGGGTCACCTCAGTCGGTCTAAAAGAACTAGGGTCTTTCCCTTAACCCTCGACCCGTGGGTTTCAGTTTTCACCACCCCCTGAGTTCTGGGTACCTTCACAAAGGTTTATCTGGTAGATAATCGTTTCCTCGGTCGATCTGAAAAGGGTCTGTATGACCTCTAAAGGGGTCTTGTGTTGTACCTTAAATGTAGTCCTGAGGTCGTGAGGTAAGGTACCAAAGCGAGAAAGTCGATTCGAAGAAGACTTTGGAAGTAATTTGTGATCGTGTCTCGTCTTCTCTCTTGAGGTCCGACCTTTGTCCCCGAGACTAGTATTTAGACGGTGTCCTTTATTACAATGGAGGGGATTTCCCCGGAGTCAGAGAGAGAGGTATCATAATTCCCCAGTCCTAAATCACTAGTGTTTCCTCGGAACACACGACCCAGTTATTTTTGACTGGGGACTTTCGGGGTCAAGAACCGTTGTGTTTTGAGTGTAACAGTCCCTGTCACTCCGAACCTCAAATTTCGTCAATTAGGGGCCCGACCTACTGAGCCTGTTTCTCCTAATTGGGAGTCTACTCTCTCGGTAGTAGGTTTATATCTCGTTAGAGTACGTGTGTGTGATCTTTGCCTTTCGTGGGGGTGGAAGAGAACGTTTAAGGACAAGAGATCGGGAGACCACTCGACTAATAATTGGGAAGTCGTGGGCTCCCGGTTCCACCATCTGGGAGAAATGCAAGGAGGTAGTGGGAAGAGTTAAGAGGTTCGGTCCGAATGTCGTAAAGAGGAAACTTTACGTGTCTGACCAAATTCCATATTCCATAAGGTTCACACCCTACAGGGACCACCAGGTCACCAATTCTTCGGTGGACTGTTACCTCCCTTGTGTGTCCAAATCAGGGGTCAGACCCTTTTAGGGGGTACGACCCCTCGCTGATTCGGGTTCTCGGTGTCGATGACTTCCGGGACTCGCGACCTCGGGTACGAGACGTTGCTCTCTTCGGTGACCCTACTCTCCAAGACGTGGATCTCTCATCTGGGGCGAGAGGTGTTGGTCTCGTTCGAGAGCCCGTCCTTACTTCTGGGTCGTGTCGGCTTTCAATTAATGAATAAAAAAGTTTCCGTGAGGTTCACACGATCTATTGATTGGTAACTCGTGAAACAGACGGTCCCTGACCATCTGTGGTCTCGAAATCCCCATCTATTCTACTATGTCACAACCGAGGGTCCCTCAAAAGTCAGGTCTCCCTTTTGTGGACAACTCACGGTACACCAGACGTTTCGTGATAGAGGAGCTATTTACGTGGGGTTATTGACGACTTTCATGCATAATGATACTGGTAAAATGTCTACTCCTTTGACAAAGTCAGGTCTCCCTTTTGTGGATAACTCGCGGTACACCAGACGTTTCGTGATAGAGGAGTTATTTACGTGGGGTTATTGACGACTTTCATGTATAATGATACTGGTAAAATGTCTACTCCTTTGACTCCGAGACTTTTCAATTTGATGAACAGGTTCCAATATATTGGATATTCATAGTTTGGTTCGACAAACCGAAATTTTACGATACCGTGTGTCTTACCCTTTGTGGTTCTTACTTGGGATTCCATTTCGTGTCTGAGACTCTCTAGCACTACACAGTCACGTCCGAATAGTCACCATGGTTTACAGGGTGAAGCCACCCCTAGGATATTGTCATCTCTGACACGTACAAACCCTCGTCTCCCTACTCTTGAGAGACATAGAAGGAGAGTTAAAAGGACAGTTGAACATTGACGAGATTTTTTTTACTTTATACAAAATTTTATTATCGTAGTAGTTATGTTAGGGATAGTTTTAAGGTTGTCTTAAAAAGTTTCTTTATCTTGTTTGTTAGGATTTTAAACATACTTTGGTGTGTTTTTTTTGAGTTTTTTGGTTTCATTAGAACTTTCTTCTTGTTTCTACTTCCATGGAAGGATATGTGGTGCTTTGATGTCATAACAGTCACATAAAAACCACAACCGTTTTCGTAGTCTGTGTATCTAGTTACCTTGTCTTATTTCTCGGGTCTCTATTTGGATACGTATATACCAGTTAACTAAAGGTTGTTTTCTCAGTTCTTATATGTGACGTCTTTCCTTTCAGATAATTATTTACTGTAACCCTTTTGACCTGTCGGTGTATCTTTTCTTTCTTTGCACCGGTGATGGAATGTAGTACGAAAAAAGGTTTCTTTTGGTGGTTCTCAGTGTACTTTTCTCGAGTTATAGTGATTAGTACTCCCTTTACGTTTAGTTTTGATGTTACTCGACAGTGGAGTATGGACAATCTTACCGATAATGCTTTTTCTATTCTTTCTTGTTCACAACTACTCCTAACATCTCTTTTCTCTGGGAATCATGTGACAACCACCCTTGTATTTAACCGTGTCGGTGATACCTTTTGCACGATATCCAAGGAGTTTTAGACTTTTTATCTTAATGGTATACTAGGTCGTCAAGGTGAAGATCCATAAATAAACTTCTTTTACTTTTGTGATTGAGTTTTCTATATACATGGGGGGTACAAGTAACGTCGTAACAAATGTTGTCAGTTCTATATTTTCGTTGGATTACAGGTAGTTATCTACTTACCTATTTCTTATCTTATAATAAGACGGTATTTTTTTCTCACTTTGGTACGGTGAACACTGTTTGAATTACCGTGATACGATTCACTTCATTCAGTTTCTTTCTTTTTATGACGTTCGACAGAGAAAATACACCTTAGATGATTTGTTTATTTATTTGTACGAGTATCTGTGTCTCTTGTCAGGAGGAAGGAAGGTTCCTGTCTTCCTTAACCTCTTTACCTACTTGTCTTAGTTTTCCATTTCTCTTTTTATCTATTTATTTATGTATACCACGTAATGACTCGTTGTGGTCTTTTATCTTGATGGTGACAAACTATTAAACAATTGTTTTTTGTCTAAAAATTTTTGAGAAAGTTTTTTCTTTTTCCTGTAGTTCAACTCATATTTGCCGTATCTATAGCTTTGATTTGTCACCGTTGTTTCGGTATAAAATTAAACAACCTCAAAAAAACGTTTCGAACTTCAGTGGAAGTGAAAAAAAAGACGAGGGACGTAGTCGCTTGAGGGTGACCGACAGACAAAATGTCCGCCGAACCCTACACAAAGCCCCGACGAGAGAGTTGAGGGGGACGGGAGAGAAAGGGGACAACACGTGTTCGGACGAGAGATTCGGACACAGAGGTGACGACGGGACGTTTGTCGAAGTCATCACGATAGAAAGATCTAAGGTATCTATACACAGAATCATATGCTATACGAAGAGAATAAAAAAAAATAAAAAAATTAAGTAAAAATTAAGCCCCTATTAAAGAAATGTTGTAACAAAACCAAAGACGGTATGTGGTTGTACTTAGTCGGTGTCCGTACGTATACACGAGAAGAACTTGGATGGAGGGAGAAGGGAGTCTACACATATTCTCTGTCCAAATCCTANACATACATGTGTCGGACAGAGAATATGTGTAGATCTACACATATTCTCTGTCTAGGGTGGGGGAGGGTGGGGAGACCCAACGCTGTCTCGTGACCGAAACTCGAGGGACGTAGTATGTTACTTAAGGGTGGTCGATAACTAAAATGACTAAAATGGCTAAAAATAGCTACAATAGCTAAAAATAGATAAAACCCGAAGGGAGTATCGAGTCAGCCATTTCTTAGACGGACGTTACACCCTTTGGATCCAAACTAAGGACCCCGCCCTTCTAGGGGACCTCTTTTTTTACCGTTAGGTGAGGTCATAAGAGCGGACCTCTTAGAGTATCTGTCTCTTCGGACCGCCTGATGTCAGGTACCCCAGTGTTCTCAGCCTGTCCTGAATCACGGATTTGGTGGTGGTGGTAGCTAAAATGTATACCATTGAAATTTAAGATTTCTGGTAGACGAGTTATTATATAGATCTACTTGATGAGGTATTACGTCGTGTATAATGGATAGTAAGATTCATACTATTTGTCAAATCTTCCGCCTTTTTTGGATAAGGATAATTTTTCCAAAGGGGTTCCGGGGTGAGTCTTGAAACGTAGATATAGAGTCATCGATCTTAACCTCAGTAGAGATCGACTTTTCTTTAGACTTCTCTTTTGTAAAAGTCGACTCATATAACGGGAAAGGAGAGACCGCCTTTTTTCTTTTTTTTTTCACTCCAAGAGTACCATTACTTCTTTTCCTATTTTGTATGACTTCTCCGTCGGTTGTCATAAAAGGTGTGTTTTTTAATAAAACAGTGTTACTTTGTCTTTGACTGAATTCGTTATTCCTTCGTCTTTCAGGTCTACCCTCCTAAGGTCTTACTCGACTAAGTGATTTTGGTACTGCATAGTAGACCTCGGGTCCAAGGAAGGTGTAGAGACGAGACGGTAGAGAGTGTGACCAAAGTCGGAGTTCGACATCGGTCTACCGACGGTGTTAAGGTCCACATCATACATGTACACTGTTGCACGTCTCTTTCTTTTTCCTGACACCAAAGAACCCCCCCCCCCCCCCCCAAGGTGAAATCCTGGTTTTTTTGGAAAGGGTCTACGACGAAACAGATGAATAGGAGTAAAGAGTAATCGGTCTTGACTCAGTGTGAAAACTCGGTTAGTGATTGTTTCACTTACCCCAATAGTGACAAACGACTCTACTTAGGAGACACACCTTACACTCGACCCCTGAGGTGGTCACAAGTGACATTATAAGACTATCATAAGTGGTCCCCTTTTTGACACCGATTAGATCTTCGGGTGGTGAAGTATGATCTTATTATCTAGTCACCCTAGGATCTTCTATTTTCGATGTTTTATCTTTGTATTGACGCTTCACATGAAAACCCGTTCTTAGTTTAAAAATTACACGATGTGAACCCGGAGTTTGTGGACGATGTTGGAGTCTGTGGTCGGAAACTCTTGTGCGACCGGTTATTCGTAGACCAGTGTGGAAAGTAGTTCGGGAAACCCCTAGATGTCATATCGTAGTCCCCGGTTTTCTGGTTTAGATGGACAATTCATGAAGTTCAAAGTCACCTACCAGGTTTGATGTTATATCCTATGTCTACCAGTTGTGTGGACCTCTTCGGTTAGAATAGACTCCGTATATACGAGGCACCAGCAGTCCGTGTAAAGTGGTTTCTACCTCGAAAAAAGGATCTAAAGGAGTGAGTGGGTCGTGACGAGAGTCATTCTACGAGTTAGTGTAACGTATTATGTTTCTCTAGGTTGTGAGAATTAATAAATACATTAAATACACTGTTCTTGAAGGGGCCAAAAGTCACATTTTTTAATAATAAAAAACTTACTATAGTTTACAATGTTCTATAGGAGTAGCAAAATATCTTCAGTCTTTGTTACACCCTCCTTCCCCTTTTATAACTTGAACTCAGAAAAGTCTCACGTATCCGAGTTCCTTCTCAGTAGTCTCCTTTGTGACCGGTAAATTGGGGCGTGGGAAAGGACGTAAATTCTTGGAGGACCAACGAATATAAGACTTATATTTTCGAACGTACACGATTGGGGGTAAAGGGTAAGGTGGAAAGGGGGTTGGGGGAGGGAGCCCTTGGGAGTCAGACAAGAGACAGGTCCTGAGACAAAGGCAAAGTATCCAAGTAAACGCAGTATCAATCTAAGGTGTATGTTGACTGTAGTATACCATAAACAGAAAGAAAAAGGCTGAATGATTTCTCGGAGAACTATTCGTACTTTCTCCTCTCACTTTTTCGACCGAATTTCGAGTTGTAAGTTATTTGATTCTAGTACCGTAGGTCAAGGTAGTGAAGCTCCGTTTATCTACCCCTTTTTCATCTTTGTCACTGTCTAAAATAAAAGGATCCGAGGTTTTAGTACCGTGTACCACTGACGTCGGCACTTTAATTTTCTATGAACAAGAAACCCTCTTTGCGATACTGTTTGGATCTGGCATAAATTTTAGTCTCTGTAGTGAAACGGTTGTTTACAGGTATATCAGTTTCGATACCAAAAAGGTCATAAGTACATGTCTACACTCTCGACCTGGTATTTCTTCCGACTCACGGTTTCTTAACTACGAAAGTTTAACCCAAGACCGTTTCTGAGAACTCTCAGGGAACCCGTCTTTCCTCTAATTTGGTCAGTTAGGATTTTCTTTAGTTACGACTTATAAGTAACCTACGACTTCGACTTCGAGGTTATGAAACCGGTGGACTACACTTCTCGGCTGAGTGACCTTTTCTGGGACTACGACCCTTTTTAACTTCCGTTTTTCTCTTCCCCCCGTTGTCTCCTATTCTACTAACCTACCGTAGTAACTGAGTTACCTGTACTTAGACTCGTTTGAGGTCCTCTGTCACTTCCTGTCCCTTCGGACGAACGACGTCAGGTACCCCACCGTTTCTCAGTCTATGTTGAATCACTGACTTCGTGTTGTTGTTGAATCATACTATTAGAGATCAATGTAGGTACAACGACGTTTTACCGTAATAAAGTAAGAAAAATGACCCACTCATGATAAGATAACACATGTGTGTGTGTGTGTGTGTGTGTATATATTCTATATATGGTGGTCCCTGTAAATTTAACAGGGAAAGATCAACGAAGATACAGAACCGATAATACTTATCACAACGATACTTGTGTCCCCACTTATATAAAAAAACTTAACGTCAAAACAACCTATATACGGGTCCTCACCCTAACGACTTAGTATACCACTAAGACGGGTAGATTTTAATAACCTAAAAAATTTATGACACGTCATATTGATAAAAGTCAAGTCAAGTCAGTGAGTCAGCACAGGTTGAGAAACGCTGGGGTACTTAGCGTCGTGTGATCCGGAGGGACAGGTAGTGGTTGAGGGTCTCAAGTGAGTTTGAGTGCAAGTAGCTCAGTCACTACGGTAGGTCGGTAGAGTAGGAGACAGCAGGGGAAGAGGAGGATGGGGGTTAGGGAGGGTCGTAGTCTCAGAAAAGGTTACTCAATTGAGAAGAGTACTCCACCGGTTTCATAACCTCAAAGTCGCAATCGNGTTTGAGTGCAAGTAGCTCAGTCACTACGGTAGGTCGGTAGAGTAGGAGACAGCAGGGGAAGAGGAGGATGGGGGTTAGGGAGGGTCGTAGTCTCAGAAAAGGTTACTCAATTGAGAAGAGTACTCCACCGGTTTCATAACCTCAAAGTCGCGATCGTAGTAAGGAAGGTTTCTTTAGGGTCCCGACTAGAGGAAGTCTTACCTGACCAACCTAGAGGAACGTCAGGTTCCCTGAGAGTTCTCAGAAGAGGTTGTGGTGTCAAGTTTTCGTAGTTAAGAAGTTACGAGTCGAAAGAAGTGTCAGGTTGAGAGTGTAGGTATGTACTGGTGTCCTTTTTGGTATCGGAACTGATCTGAGGAAACAACCGTTTCATTACAGAGACGAACACTTATACGATAGATCCAACCAATATTGAAAGGAAGGTTCCCCATTCGCACAAAATTAAAGTGCCGACGTCAGTGGTAGACGTTACTAAAACCTCGGGGTTTTTTATTTCAGACTGTGACAAAGGTGACAAAGGGGTAGATAAAGGGTACTTCACCACCCTGGTCTACGGTACTAGAAGCAAAAGACTTACAACTCGAAATTCGGTTGAAAAAGTGAGAGGAGGAAATGAACGTAGTTCTCCCAAAAATTAAGGAGAAGTGAAAGACGGTATTCCCACCACAGTAGACGTGTAGACTCCAATAACTATAAAGAGGGTCTTTAGAACTAAGGTCGAACACGAAGAAGGTCGGGTCGTAAAGAGTACTACATGAGACGTGTCTTCAATTTATTCGTCCCACTGTTATATGTCGGGACTACATGAGGAAAAGGATAAACTTTGGTCAGACAACAAGGTACAGGTCAAGATTGACAACGAAGGACTGGACGTATGTCTAAAGAGTTCTCCGTCCAGTCCACCAGACCATAAGGGTAGAGAAAGTCTTAAAAGATGTCAAATAACACTAGGTGTGTCAGTTTCCGAAACCGTATCAGTTATTTCGTCTTTATCTACAAAAAGACCTTGAGAGAACGAAAGAGGTACTAGGTCGTCTACAACCGTTAAACTAGAGACCAAGGAGACGCAGAAGATTTTAGTTGAACTTGTAGACCTTCAAGTGCCGAGTACATAACGACTTCGGACCGAACCTCTTAAACCCCGTACTGAAAGGATCACATACTCTACTCACGTTGACACACCATCAAACTCGTAAGAAACCGTAACGGAAAGAAACCTTAACCTTACTTTTAACTGGAAAAGGTCAGGACACCGGTGACGACTCAAAAGGTTTAAACGACCGTATAACTCACATCGTGAAAGTGTCGTAGTAGAAAGTCCTAAACTTTCTCGAGTTGACCTTAAGGAAGTGGAGGTGATCGAAACAAGTATCACTACGAAGGATTCCGAGTTATTCAAATTTATAATTTTATCTACAATTATTTATCTTTATGTTATTTAAAATTTTAATTTTGTTTTCTTCGAGTGTACTTTGTCCGTGGGGTCGTCAGTCGGGTCTCCATCGAAAAAGTAGAAATACAATAGTTCTTTATGAGAAGAACTAGGAGACACTACACAAGGGTATTCGAATACGACGTCGACGACGACGATTCAGCAAAGTCAGTACAGACTGAGACACGTTGGGGTATCTGTCGTCGGGTGGTCCGAGGGGACAGGGACCCTAAGAGGTCCGTTCTTGTGACCTCACCCAACGGTAAAGGAAGAGGTTACGTACTTTCACTTTTCACTTTCACTTCAGGGAGTCAACACAGACTGGAAAGCGCTGGGGTACCTGACGTCGGGTGGTCCGAGGAGGTAGGTACCCTAAGAGCTCCGTTCTCATGACCTCACCCCACGGTAACGGAAGAGGATATTCGAATACTCATTAATGATTAATTTTAAAGTTCGAAACATAACCACTTTCATCCGATTGACGATATTGTTTGAGGTTTTTACAGTCATCAAATTGCATCCGTCTCGGATAAAGAACGTGTTCTGTCGCGGTTCGCCCGGTCGGTCACCTGCCCTTTTCTCGAACCTCCTTCCGTATATCTTCAAGTGACCGGCCGGGACCTTCACCATGGGTAGTGTGGGTAAGAGTACTATAGTTGTCTGGACAGTGTACCGGTGTGAGTGAACGTTTTTTTTTCCGACCCTCTGCCTTAGACACACAGGTCCTTCTCATCCTTCGTCCAAATTATTTCTCTAACGACCAGGAGAACCAGGGAACGTCGAGAGAGGAGATGAGATTTCGGTCTTTTGTCTTGAAAGACAAGACAAACAAGACCCGTTGATACCAGATCCTGAAGAAATATCAAGAATTTATAAAAGGTGCGATAGAACCTAGAAAGACATGTGACTTCCAGAGGTTCTGTAGTTAGTGTCAAAGGTGACGACAACAAAGAGATTAACCTACCTACAGACACTACCTCTGATATAGTCTGAATACTAGGTGTGTCAAGTGTGTGCCGGTCCGGAACACCTACTTCGTTTCCTGTCATTAATAGAGCTGTAAGTTTTCTGGTAAAGTTCCTCGGGTCTGTTTTTAGTCGAGAAGACTCATACAATCACCCAAACCTCCCCCAAAAGGAGGAGACGTGAGGATTATTGTAACTTTGAGGGTGCTCCTTGATTGTTTTGTAACATTTGGTTAATATGAGGTTGTTTTCAATTTTGTCCTTTTGGGGTTCTCCAAGGTCACACAAAGGTACGGTGGACGGTGGTAGAGGAAGAGGGCGGAGTGGACGGTCGGTTTTGGTGGAGTGGTGTGGTCAAACGAACACCAAGGCTTTAGTTGACTTGTGAGAGTCCAGATCGATGAAGAGTTTGCTAGAGGAGATAGTCCTTATGGTAAGAGGAGGGGTCGCGGGAGGACCTTTTGAGGATGAGTAGGAAGTTCCGGGTCAATTCGTTACGGGGAAGTGGGACAGGTCATCAAAAAGACCGGGAGTCAGAAGAGAGGAATACGTCGTTATTAGTGACGAATATCAGGTACGAGGGTGTTTGTAAGTGAGGCAAATATAGAGACACTGTAGTAACAGAGTGGAACATCAGAGTATTAATTAATTACTCGAAGGGTTGTTGTCGCGGATCCGTGACGTCAGGAATATTCTGGAACATCTTTTTATCGAAGTCTCCGACCCTTAGGTCGACCTAGGTCAAGGACTAAATTCGGGTGATCCTTCATTGGTCTACAAACGTTTGAGGGAAATCCCCGGACACCCAACATCGTTGTCCCCGTCCTCTCCGTCCTCAGCTCCAGTACCTAACTCCGAGTAACGACGTGGACTCTCAGCCCGTGCTGACTCGCGGAAGTGAAGGTGAAAAGTGAAAGTACGTGACCTCTTCCGTTACCGTTGGGTGAGGTCACAAGAACGGACCTCTTAGGGTCCCTGTCCCCTCGGACCACCCGACGGCAGATACCCCAGCATGTCTCAGCCTGTGCTGACTTCGTTAAATCGTCGTCGTCGTCGTCGACGTGAATTGGTCGGAAGTACCTGAACCACCCCTCCCGTGTGTCGTGTGTCGTTTCTTGTGCAAGACTCCAATTCGTCGGAACGTAAGTTCAGGTAGGAGGGGAAGGTGGTTACGATTGTAATGAAACGGCTGTTTCCAGACATATCAGTTTCGATACCAAAAGGGTTATTAGTACACACCTACACTATTAACCTGGTATTTCTTCCGACTCAAGGTTTCTTAACTACGAAAGTTTGACACCACAACCTCTTCTGAGAAATCTCAGAGAAGCTGTCGTGCCTCTAGTTTGGGTAGTTAGAATTACCTTTAGTTGGAACTTAAAAGTGACCTTCCTGACTACGACTTTGACTTGAAGGTTATGAAACCGGTAGACTACACTTCTCGGCTGAATAACCTTTTCTGGAGCTACGACCCTTTCTAACTTCCGTCCTCCTCTTCCCCTGTTGTTTTCTAATCTACCAACCTACCGTAGTGACTGAGTCACCTGTACTCAAACTCGTTTGAGGTCCTCTACCACTTCCTGTCCCTTCGGATCACACGAGGTCAGGTACCCCAGTGTTTCTCAGTCTGTGATGACTCTCTGACTTGTTGTTATTGGAAACCCTTTGAATAAATTGAAGAGACTTGGAGTCAAATGAGGTACTGCTTTACCTCTGTTTTTTGAGGGTGAAGTGTACCTAATCTTCTTACTTTACTTTACTTTAGTATATATATAGTATTAGTAGTAATAACAGTGTACTAGTTTGATGTTCGAGTCTCCTTGGTGTAGATTACGTAGGTACACCCAGGAGTCATGTTTCGATTGAAACGACATTCTACTTTGGAGACGACAGAGATAAAGAAATAGATATTCTCTTGTTTTGTCTAAATATTCGACGGATAAACTCCCAATGACACTCCTGTGACGACAACCTTATACTCCACGACTCGTTTACGACTTCCACTAAGAAGATTGTGGTCGTACTAAAAGGGGAGACAAAGGGTTTACCCGTTCAGGATTCGTAAAGGAGCAGAAGGGTCACACTCTCGTCTCCCTCGTCTACTCTCGGGACTCGTCCGACGTCCCTTTGACCCCCACACGTGTCCTTTAGACCTCCACTGTCCGGACGTCGTCGACGACGACATTTACCTGGAGTTAATCAGTAACCCGACTCCTAAGTCGTAGATTGTCATAGACGGTGGTCACTGAGATGTCTCTTCCATTCTGGTAGTAGTGAGGGTAAAATGACTAACCTTTTGACTCCGGGTCGTAACGATTTACTGAGTGGATTCTAGAGTTGACTCATTCTTCGTTCCGGTCCGGCCCTTGGGTCCTCTCTGACTGAGGTCCTGAGAAACGAAAGAGATAGGAGAGATTCTTCGAGTTCTTAGGTCCTTATTAACCTTCCAGTTCGGTCGGTCTTCTCTGGGATGTCCGGACCTCTTTTGCCCGACTCTCGGGGTCCTGTAGGTGGACCGTCACTGTGCCTTATCGGACCGGACACCCTCGAGGTGAACCAGGGGGTGACCCAGTGACGCCTCTGTCCTCCGGGGGTCGGGACACTACACTCCACCCCTCGGACCGTGTCGAAGAGACGGTCTCTACCCGACCCTGAGGGTTTACTTCTGTTCCAGTGGGTAGCACCCCTCCCTCTCCTCTCGAGTCGAGTCGTAGGGTAGGACAAAGGTACGACGAGACTGGCAAAGAGAAGGAAACAGAAAAAATTATAGATAAAAATAAATAAATAAACTGACGTGGTCCGAAATCAACGGTGTATGTCCTTAAAAAATCAACGTCGAACACGCTAGATCAAGAGACTGGTTCCTAGTTTGGGGCCCGAGGACCGTGATCTTCGAGCCCGAGGATCGGTGACCTGGTGGTCTCTCCTAAAACGAGACTGGGAAAGATTAGCTGAGGAAGTAGTGAGGTGCACCAGAATAGGAGAGTGATGAAAGTAAAAAATTGAAAAAGAAAATATAACCTCGTATTGGTTAACTGTCACTACATTATCAAAGTCCACCTGTCGTCTCCCAGGGTCGGTATCCGTATGTACATAGGTAGGAGGGGGTTTGAGGGGAGGGTAGGTCCGACGGTGCATTGTAGGTCGCTCTCAAGGGACACGATGGTGAAATTAAAACTTCGATGGTGGAAATGAGACGAAAGGGTCTAGAAGGGAAAGGAAGTTCGAATTAAAAATACGAAACGACTTTTTATGAGTTTCGTCGGCGGACATTGGGTGTCTGTAAATTCGTTGGCACCCACCCGACGGAAGTAGTGAGTAGGACCACCCCCACAGCGTGTCCTCACCTTGTCTCAGGGAAGTCGGGAGGTCACGGTTCCAGTCCTTGAGGACTGTACCGGCACTGGAGAAATCGGGACAAGACCCCCGCGGGCCCTGAGACCAGACCGCGTCCGGGGAGGGGCGGTTCGGCAAAGACGAGGGAGTCTCGGCGGGTGCACGGTCGACCCGAGGCTAGTCGTGGTAGACGACGGGGGGTGGGGGGCTAGTCCGCTCTCCGGTGCCAGTCTGGGACGCGGACCGTCCTCTCGTCCCCGGTGCCCGTCTGGTCCTCGAGGCGAGGGACCCGGACGCGAACCCAGTGGCCGTCCCCTTTGGGGGTCTCCTAAAGAGCCTCCTTCGACGTCCCCTCGGCGGGTCCGAGAGTTGACGGACCCCGTTGGCCGGGAGTACGACGTCTCCCGAAGAGTCGCACTTCCCGTGGGTCCGAAGTAAAGGACACGAGAGAAAAAAAGGAATTAAAAAGATTAGCTCCATGTCCGTCACATGTTCTAATGTATTTAAAGTCCTCGTGTTGTGTGACTCGGTGTTAAAACTTTCGAACACGGAGTGACTGTCAATAATATTTCATAACCTATAAGGGACACGGCGTGTTATGGATGGGAACATCGAACAAATAAAATACGGGGCATCAAACAGGGAGAATTAGAGGAGGGGGAGAGGCCGGGGAAGGGTGAAGGGAGAGGGTTGACCACTGGTGAGCAAACAAGAGACATAGACACTCAGACAAAGAAAAGACAATATAAGTGATCGGCCAAAAGAAAAAAATCTAAGGTGTATATTTACTGGGGTATGTCATAAACGGAAAGAGACCGACTGAATAAAGAGGTTCGTATTATGGGAGGTTCAGGTGGGTACAACAACACTTACCGTTTTGACGTAAACAAATACTCCGACTGATCATAAGGTAACATACATACATGTGTCGAAGAAATGGGTCAGTAGCGACTGCCTGTGAATCCAACGAAGGTATGGAACATTTATCGCGACGACACTAGCACCAGAGAGAACGAGAGATGACAGTCTACTCGAATCAAAGACGTCCGGACTGGACCCGAGACCAGGAGAGAGATCACGAGGGACTGACACCCTGGAGTTCGTTCAGTAAAGGAAGAGATCTGAGTCGAGGACAGAAACGGATCATCCCTCAACTCTAAGGATGTCAGGGACGTCGAGACTTTGTGATTCTAGGAGATCAGGTTCATTCAGGAAGGTAACAGGACTTGAACAAGACCCGGGTTTTTCCTTTGACGGATGCTTTTCACTTTCACTTTCAGTGAGTCAGCACAGACTGAGAAGGATTGACCTACTTTGATATCGGGGAGTCCGAGGAGACAGGTCCCTGAAGAGGTCCGTTCTTATTGTCTCACCCAACGGTAAGGGAAATGGTCGTAGAAGGTCTGGGTCCATAACTTGGACCCGGAGGACGTAACGTCCATCTTAGAAATGACAGGCTCGGTGGTCCCTTCGGTTTCCTTGGACGGTTACTTTATGAATAATTTTGTTTACACATACAAACCTCCATAACTACCTGCCTGTACATAAGTAACCGTCCAAAGTCATTACCCCTCGGTACTTTTATGTACCCACTTTATGTGTGTAGAGGGGGTACGAATGCACTGAAAGTCCGCGGTCTCGAGGACGGTTGTGTACGTAGTAGACCCAAACTACATACTTCGTCAATTACCAGGGGTCGAGGGTCGAACTTGTCGGTTGACGATCTGGTCCTGTAGACACTACGTTCTTCCGGGGTCTTCAGACCGGTTTAATGGAAGAGGACGGAGATGTATCTTGCCCTTCTCTTTCTTTACTCCAACAAGGTGGCGAACAGGTTCTCATGGAAGTAGACACTAAAGGAGTGAGACCTGGAGTCCAAAGGGTAGATATTTCACCCTTACCTTCACTTCTGTACCGGATATACAAGGTCGAGGATTCCCAAGTTAAATTAAGATAAAGACTCCCCAGTGTCTTAGTGACCCGAAGGGACCACCGAGTCTACCATTTCTTAGACAGACGTTATACCCTCTGACCCCAAGCTAAGGATACAGTCCTTCTAGGGGACCTCTTCCCTTACCGTTAGGTGAAGTATAAGAACGGACCTTTTAAGGTACCTAACTCCTCGGATCGTCCGATATCAGGTACCCCAGCGTCTCAACCTGTGCTGACTCGTTATTGTGTGTGTGTGTGTGTCCCAGAGACCAATCTCCTCTTAAAAGTCAACGGAAAACCCCTTTTCTTTTTTCAATTACGATGAGAAGGGTGACGACGGGACCTGTCTTCGTTCGAGATTTCTGACTTCCTTTGTTCTTCACGCACCTCGTCCTCGAAGGTATCTTTATCTCTTTACACTATCCTGGTGTCCGAAGACACACCCGACCACTTCCTCCCTTCGGTGTCACGTCCCAAAGTGACGTCGTCCTCTGTGTCACCCACTTGACATCAAGTACCAGTCCTGTCGTTCCCTCGAAACCAGAAGCGAGACCTTCGTAGACTCTTGGGGTCCTCTTTGGACTCAGGTACGAGGAACTAGGTCTCCTCCGGTCTTACCGTCGTTTCCGGTCCTCCACCCTGTCTCTCTTTGGTAAGCGACGACCCACAACATACAATCAGTGAGTCAACACAGGCTGAGACGTTGAGGTACCTGACATCGGGCGGTCCGAGGAGACAGGTACCCTAGGAGGTCTGTTCTTATAACCTCACCCAATGGTACGGAAGGAGGTCCCCTAGGAGGGCTGGGGTTGGGTCGCTAACTTGGATGTAGAAAGTTCAAAGGATGTAACCATCCGCCTAAGGAATCGTGATCGCGGTGGACCCTTTGGGAATCGACGACTTATGAATGATCTACGACGTCTGAGACGTGAGAGAGTGTAGTAGTGCAGACCAGGTCCAGTTTCTCCTTTTCGGTTCTTCGGAGTCGGTTGGCTCGTTCGTGTTGTCGTAAATGAGTAAGTACTTAGTTTATCTGAGCATAACACACGGATGATACATGGACCTCATCCCTTTTGTCGTCTAAAAGGTCATCTTTTGTAGTACCCCATCTAAAATACCCTCGTTTTGGGTCTCCGTAGACTACCTCTCAAAGACGTGGAGGTATTAGGTTTACTGAGTTTTTGAAACTAGTTCCTTAAGATTGTTTCATACTCGGTTACGTCTCGACTCGACCCCCCAACCGGATAACATCTCTTACCTTCCAACTAAAGGGAAACTCCGTGGAGTCTTTAGAGATCGAGTATTCAGATAATAATAGGTGGACAGAGTAAAACTTGTGTTACCCGCGAAGTATGTTTATTAGAGTAGTCTTGACCTTTGTAATTTACTGTCCAAGATTTGAGAGAGATGTGAATCTTAAGGGTTAAGAAAGTAATCTACATTGCTAGGAAACCCTTCGGGGCTACCTAGTCGTCCATTCCTTAGGTGGACGGTACGTCCTCGGTGTCTTCTGTACCCAAACTAGGGACCCAGTCCTCTAGGGCACCTCCTCCTTTACCGTTGGGTGAGGTCATGAGAACGGACCTCTTAGGGTACCTGTCTACTCGGACCTCCCGACGTCAGGTACTCCAGTGTTTCTCAGCCTGTGTTGACTACTGATTCGCACGTGAGTCATTAAGAAAGTAATCATAAATCTGGTTGTGTAAAGGTTCTTGTCCTCGTACTTTCTTTGACGTCTGGTGAACCCACAATAATGATGAAGGTAGTAGTGAAAGTAGTGGTGGTGGTTGGCAGTAGTAGTGGGAGTGACGGTGGTAGTAGTGGTAGTGGTACAATATTGACTTCCTTGGTCCCGAGTCCCTTTAATTTATTGAACGATGTCAAGTGTGTCGATCTTTCATTCCTTCTAACTCAGGTTTGGTTCAAAACAAACTAGGGTTTAGGGTGGCGAGGTAGGTTAGAGGTTGTACCAGTTCGAACCATAGGTGTGCATGTTTGCCTCCGGTTGAACTATAGGGAAAGAGTATAAAGGAAGAGTCGAAGTCAAGAAAAAGAGGGTGACAACAGGGAAAGGAAGAGAGAGAGAGAGAGACAGAGAGAGAGAGAGAGAGGGAGAGAGAGTGTGTGTGTGTGTTTGTCCTTTGGTAAACGGTAACGTCATGGATGAAAAAAGGAGTGAGGGTGGGGGAGATTATAGTGATGTTTGTTTTGAGTGTGAGTGTGTATAAGTCGGTGTGGTGTCCCTCCTTTACCAGTCGTGGACCTCAGACTCTGACTTCAGTAAGGTTAATTTCAGTGTGGTTAATTTGGGGTATTGACAAGGAGGGAAAAGGATATTCTGATAACGCCTAAAGAGAGGAAAATATTTGTCCTTGTCTAATGTGTTCTACGACACCTACACCCTAAAAAGTTCGTTCGACCACTGTGAGAAAGTGAACCGTGTTTTAACTAAATTTATTTGTAGAAGGAAAAAGTTCTAAGAAAGGACGAAGACGAATTAGAATTTAATTCTCCTCCTGTTATTATTGGGTTCTTGTAGTGTGGAGACTTAAAGTTGGAGGAGAGGACGTCCTAAAACAGAGGAAAAAACTTTCATACTCGATAAAAAACCAAGGGTGAACAAAGAGGAAGAATGAACAGTAGTGTGTAACAAAAGATATTCTGTATTCGTTAACCTCGGAAGTGTAAATTTCAGACAAAAATCAGGCACCCTAGGTGTTATTCCGAGAGTACTCTGGAACTTTTCTTCTTCTTATTGAAGTCCCTCAATGTGAAGTTCTGGGTGACTTTGTTTCTAAGCGTCAGTGGAGGTCACTAACTTACTGAGGTAAGTGAGTAAGTCATTTATGACTCGTGTCTGATACACGGTTTGTTATACGTCCCGTGACCACCATGTCGTCCCTGACCCGAGTGACTTCCCTGTTTAATTCTTACGATTACTATGAGTTCGAACATAGAGGAAGATCCTGGAGAAGGAAGTTGACATCTGGGTGTGCACATTGATAGTTTAATTGTAGAGGGTAACCTACAAGTCAATTTGGGGTGATGAGAAGGAAGAGGTAAAGTCATTTCCCGGTGAGAAAGATCAACGAGTCCAGTTTTATACATCTCAGTAGGGACTTAGGGATCTCGTTATATAGACATTAAACTACTGAAAAGTGGTAGTGGTGATTGATGGGACCAGGTTTGGTGGTAGTAGAGAACGGACCTAGTGACGTCATCGGAGGACTGAAATAGAGGGACAAAAGTGGGAATTGGGGTTTTCAGATAAGATTTCAGATTTCGAGTCCATTAGTAACATTTCGAATTTAGTCTATTACAGTCGCTCACGAGTTTTAAGAGGTGACCGAAGGGTAGTACGAGTCTCATTTTCGGTGTCAGATGTGTTCCGGGATCTATTGGAACATAATGGGTCGAGAGTCGTCAAACAGACTAGAGTGGAAGAGGTAGGAGTGAGGGAGCTGTGCTTGCGGGAAAGACAAGGGTCCGGTGTGGTCCTGTGACAAGGGAGTCCCGGAAGTGCGAACAGCGAAAGGGACGGATCTTCCCAGGAAGGGGTTTGTAGGTAGACCGACTAAGAGAAGGAAGTACAGTGGGACTCGTGAGGGTCGGGAGGGAAGTGGGACGAGGAGTAGGTGGGTTGGTCCGTGAGGAGTAGGACAAGAGGGACGAACTACAGGAGAGTAATGTATTACGTATAAATGAATAAATGTACGGTAGAGGGGTTGATCCTACTTGCGAGTACTCCTACCTGGAACGGTGGAATGGAGTACAAACACACCCGCGAGTCAGCGAGTCAGGACAGACTGAGAAACCCTGAGGTATCTGACATCGGGCGGTCCGGGGAGACAGGTACCCTAAAAGATCCGTGTCTTATGACCTTACCCAACGGTAAAGGAGGAGATCCCCTAGAAGGGTTGGGTCCCTAACTTGGACGTAGAGAACACGTAGGACGTAACCGTCCGTCCAAGAAATGGTGACACGGTGGACCCTTCGGGTACGGACCGCACATTCCTTGTGAGTCATTTATAGACCACCTACTTACCGATAGATTTCTAAGTATACAGACTCCGACTAGTCGGTACCTCTGTCTCTTGTTGTCTCTTTTTCTTTTCCCGTTCAAAGTCCGTGACAGGTAAGTTCGTCTTAAACCCCTTTTTCCTCGGAATCAGTTCCCCCGAAATTTATAATTGCAGGGATACCGTCTGACTTACGTTTCTGACAGGTCAAGGGAGGAGGGAGGTATAGGTACGAGAAACGTCACACGGAAGTATCGAGGAGGGTAGTTCGTCACATGAGGTCCCTGAAGGGACCACCAAGTCGTCGATTCTGGAACGCAAGGGTTACGTCCCCCGCGTCCAAGGTAGGGACCAGTCCGTTGATCTGGGATGTACGGTGTTGTTTTCCAGTTTCTAGGGTGCACGACATAGATTCTGGACCGTGTCGGTTTACTCATTTATTGAAAAATTTCACATAAGATCAGAGATGTGGAAGTGAGACCCGACTGGAACACTCAACTTCTCTTTCACAGTCAGTGTCAGTACAGGTTGGGAAACGTTGTGGTACCTGACGTCAGGCGGTCCGAGGAGACAGGTACCCTAAGAGGTCCGTTCGTATGACCTCACCCATAGGTAAGGGAAGAGGTCCCCTAGAAGGACTGGGTCCCTAGCTTGGGACCAGAGGACGTAGCGTCCGTCTGAGAGATGTGGAAGCGAGACCCTACCAGAACACTGAATGAAAACAGTTATCTGTTTCTACTTTGTTGTCACACGGTTCGTATTCGAATCTGGAGTTCTCCAGTCCGTTCAAAGGTGGGTGGGAACCTATGGTCCCTATCATATACTTGTACAACCCGATCGGACAACCTTTTACATGATGGGCCTCGTCTCGGTTCAAGGGGGTCCATTCCGGTGGGAGTTCGTCGGTCGAGAGTCGGTGAGGTTGTCGTCTGTTTTCAGTGTACTTGTTTGGGTCGACCCTACTTAGTTCGGGTTGAGTCTGGATTTCTTGACGGACCGGTCGGGCATCTGTACACTCTTTTACTCTTTACCAACGACAGAATTCGACGATTCAACACCTCTCTAAACAGGACATCAGGGGAACCATTCTAGTCGGGATTACATACACTAGTCGGGGGTCCCCTCCGTAGAGTCGACGAGACGAGACTTATACACGAGTAGTCCTTTCGAAGAGGAACACTACACCGACAGTGGTTCCCCTAGACGTTCTTCTTCTGTGGGGCGCTGCGGTGTGTCCCAGGGTCGGTGACGTTTAAGTGTCAACCCCCACTCGTTCCAGTGACACTACATCGGGTCTCCCTGTCTCGCCGAAAGACTCCGTCGTTCTGGAGCCTACCTTTTTTTTAGGTGTCCACTTTCAGCGGAAGATTTCCCCACTGAACCCCCTGTGGGTTGGTCGGTGGGTCGGTCCTGGGTTGGAACAGTTTAGGACAAAGTATCTTTGAAACTGGTCGAAGAGTCCGTAGGTTGGGGTAAACATAGGTACTTTGTGTGACGTTGTCAGGGTGTCGTGATCCCAGTCGGTACCCCCTTTCGAGAGTTTAGGGGGTTTGGTATGTGAAATAAAAAAAATTAACCCAGGTCAACTAAAGTTCACATGTCGTTTCACTAAGATAGTCTGTGTATATTATATATTTATACATATATTCAAGAAAAAGTCTAAGAAAACGTAATATCCAATAATCTTCTATGACTTACGTCAAGGACACGATACGTCATCCAGGAACAACAATTAGATAAAATATACAATATCACACACACACACACGAGTCAACGAGTCGGTGCAGGGGGAGAAACGTCGGGGTACCCGACGTCGTGTGGTCGGAGGAACCGGGTACCCTAAGAGGTCCGTTCTTATGACCTCACCTCACGACACGGGAGGAGGTTCCCTAGAAGAGTTGAGTCCCTATTTTGGGCGCAGAGGACGTAGAGGACGGAACGTCTGTCTAAGAAATGGTAATCACGGTGGACCCTTCGGGTTACACACATAAAATTAGGGTTTGAGGATTAAATAGACAGGAGGGAGGGGAGTGTGAGAGGACAAACCATTGTCACTCAGACTGTTTTGGTACGAGAAGTCTCGTTGTCAGGGGTTAGACAAACCGTGGTCCCTGGTCAAAGTACCTTCTGTTAAAAAGGTACCTGGTCCGTCCCCTCTACCAAAGTCCTACTAAATTCACGTAATGTAAGTAACGTGTGAAATAAGGATAATGATAATGTAGTCGAGGTAGAGTCTAGTAGTCCGTAATCTAGGGTCTCCAGTCCCTAGGGACGAAATCTCCTTGCTACAGGGTCTCCCCACCTCGTCGTTTAACACCAGAAGGAGCATAAGCCGGATGTTCTACCTTCAGAGTTTATTTACGTGGTATATTATAGTACAAGTACCATGTACTTATCATGTGGTTGTCAGCTACATAAAGGTCAACTAAGATTATAGAAAGGTATCGGTATCTTTGATGAAAGTAGGAGTTTCTTATGTCTGATTTTTGATCGTTCCTGTTATGGACGTCCTGACAAGCGATTCCCACCGGGAAAGAAAGTAACGTCCCATTTCCGGGTTTTCTTCGGGATTTTGTCAGGAACTAGACCTACTTTCCAACGACTTGTGACAAAACGTGACTCGAGGAGTAGTGGAACCTTTCTAAATACGGAGACGACCGACGTAAACGAGTCCGACTCACTGGATCCTTGGATACAGAGGGTTGGTCGGAAGAAGATTTGTAGCTCACATTCTACAGTCGGTTAAGGAAGGAGTTCACGAGTCCTATAATTAGAATCGTTGTTTATCTTTAGTACTCTCCGTTATGGGGTCACTGGGACGGCCGAACGGGGAGACTGGAGTTTAGGATGACGACGAGGGGAACGAGTGAGTGGGTGTCGGAGTGACCTGAGGAGAGACCCAAAAGTATACTTGTGTGGAGGGAGGACGAAGTCCCAAAACGTCCACGACGATGTGACGGGCCTTACGAGAAGGAGTCTGTAGACGGACCGGGCGAGGAGTGAAGGGGTCCCCAGGTCAGTTTACAGTGAGTAGTCGTTTCGGAAGGGACTGGTTCGATAAAATTTGTTATTGTTAGAAGTGGGGCGGGAGACCGTTCTGAGGGGTAAGGAGAATGAGACGAAATAAAGAGAGGTGATATTACGTAGTAATAGAACAATAAATAAACAGGTAATAGAATGTATGTGTGTGTGTGTGTGTGTGTGTGTGTGTGTGTGTGTGTGTGTGTGTGTGTTCCATTCGAGGAACTCCCTGAAATAAATTAAGTCAGGAATAGGGATGTGTGTCGTTAAGGACTGTGTATCACGAGTTACTTACTTGACGGTAAAGAATTCGTGGATGAAACACAGTTCGTTAAATATATACTACTAGTAAAGGGTTATTTGTATAAAAATTCGTGAATACTACATTAATATAATATTCTTAAGGTGACAATAGAGGTAAAATGTCGAGTCCTTGGGTTTCGCTCCGATTCTTTGGACGTGTTCTGTGAATGGATCCAGACAAACTCATAGTTTTGGGTGTCAGGAACTTCACACGGTTAGACGAAAAATTTATGGAATCACTGTCAAATCCAATATTCTGTGTACATTCTGCGTAGAGACCGTTGGACATATTGTGTTCTCAAGAAGTAAGATGGTAAAAAGATAGTGGGTGGTATCTAAAACAGGTCCTTTTTTTTAGACAGTCTAACCTAAAAATAAAGGGTCTCGTGTAACCAACCCTATCGAGATCTAAAGGAAATAAGGTAGGTAAATCTCTGTAGGTTCAAGTCTCGAAAGGAAGACTTGACTCGACCCTGTTCGTGTCTGTCCGGTCCCTGGGTTTCCTCTACTTCTGTCTTCAAGTAGACGAGACTCTTAGGGAGTCTTGATAGGTCTTAGGAACGGAAACACTACATGACGAGGGTTTGGAAGGACCAGGATCTTGAACCCCTTTGCTAGGTAATTTCTTTGTTTTTCGGACTGCAGGACGTGCCCTGTGAGAGAAGAGAACCAATAGTAGAACACAGACACAGATGACCATAGACCATTGTATAACGTTTACGGTTGAGACGACATTGAATGTCTCGAGACGTGCATGTCGTCGGAACTACGGCTACTGCCCCTCTGACTACCCCCAATGTCTGGTTTCCTGGTTCTCTCCCTGGGGTAAAGATGACTTTAAGTACATTACAGAGTGGATCCTCACGAATTCAAATTTTTTTTTTTAGTGACGGTGTAATTAGGGAGAGAAGGACGAGGGTGGTAAGAAGATGTAGATGTAACGACTTGAATAGTGTGGAGGAATAATGTCCACAAAGAAGAGGTGGTCTACACTCGAAGACCCCTTTACCGGAAACAAAAGTACGAGAGACGTGGGGGGTCCCAATTAGGTCGGAGACTGTGTATGATCCACGAGTCGGTCATAAACGACTGAGTTCTTTCTACGTCTCGCTCGGACACGACACGAACGACGTGGGTGACCTCGTTTGTCCCATTCACTGGAGAAGACCTTTCCCGTTCTTCGTCTTTGTCTTCTCTGGTCCCATCTGGTCTTCCGAGTGACTCGACCGATCCTACAGATTAATAGGAGACATCCATAGATGAAGGATAGGGAGTGGACGGTGAGGGACTTGGAGTTTTGGTGAGTGTAAACGAAGACTTGTGCGAAAAATTTTTTACTCGTGCGTGGGGTGGGGTGGGATGGCCAGACGAGAATGGTCTCGGGGTCTGTGGCTCCAATTCAATGGAAATTTTCCTCAATCAGACGTAGACACTAAAGACCAAATTCCTAGCACAAAGTCGTCGGTTCGACTTGGGACCTGTCGTCTATATAGATTGTGGGCAGACGCCTCCTTTGCCGTCACGGAGCGAGGAAGGACCGATTTGCGTGGGCGAGTGGGCAGGGACGTCTTGTTTAGTACAAGAAAAGGAACGCGATTTTAGGTAGATATTTGTTTAGGAGAGGCGCAGGGATTCTTTGCCGAGGGTGCGGGCGCCTCCCGCAGGAGGTGTGTGTGTTTATGTGTGAGTGTTTGGGGTTAGGTCTCCATGGTCCACTTTCGGACCAAAGCTAGACAGGAAATTCTTGTTTGGTTGTTGTTGTAGTAAGTGGTGTGTGTGTGTGTGTGTGTGTGTGTGTGTGTGTGTGTAGGTAGATTAACGTTTATTGACTTTGATTTTCCCCATTGATCCTTCGAATACCTTTCCCTCAATAGTTGCAGTTATCGGATTCAACGTTTTGATACATACCGCGATTGTCAAGTTTGTCCTAAATTTTTGTCGGGAACCCCTACGGGCGAAGTTTCTCCGCGCGTTGGGGCGCGTCGTCCGTTCACGAACGAAAAGACGCGGTCGAAAGGTTCTGAGAGGGGACAGAAACACGGTAAATGATATTTGTTGTAAGTCTCCATCGTCGCACATGCAAAGTCGGGTCCGTCCGCTCGGACCCTCGGGGGTCCCAGCGCGCCCGAGGCGCGGGGGCCGGCCCAGACGTGCGTGACCTCGCTCGTTACGGCAGGGGATGGACCCACCCTTTAGGCGTGCGCCGGCGGAGGCCCACGCCCTCCTCGCCCCAGGCAGGCCCACCGGGCCGGCCGACGAGCCCTCTTGCGCCACGACCCCGCTAGGGCCGCCTCCGTCCTCAGGCGCTCACAGTGTGGACGTAGTGCCGCGGGCGCGGCGGCGTCGCGCGTCGCGCGGGGGCGGTGTGGCTCGTGAGTCCCGCCCTCCGAGGACCCAGGAGATGAGTCGCCCTAGTCTAGGATTGGGCGAAAGAAGGGCCGGACCCGTAATTTCCGTAACCGCCGCCGGTGGAGAAGAGCGAAGATTTAGGGGAAGACTAAGTTCTGCCTCACAAACCCTATCGAACTGCCCGTCCCCTGGGTCGACCCCTGAGTTCGACAGACCTAAACGTCTCGTTATGTGCGATTTGAAGAATAAGGAGCTCAAAGCTCAAAGTAGGGGATAACTACTGACCGTAGAGAAAGTGCGAAAGGTGGCGCGGGCCTTGGTCCCCCGCGATACGTGAGGTGTAAGGGAAAGTGGTCGGGGTTTGATTCTGTGAAGCCTCCCGTGCTGAACTTAAGGACCCTTCCACTTAGGAGCCTATCACGCACGGACGAGCCAGCACACCTGAGAAACGCTGGGGTACGCACGTCGAGCGGTCCAAGGCGACACGTACCTTAAAAGGTCCGTTCTTATGACCTTACCCAACGGTAAAGGATAAGGTCCCTTAGAAGGGGCTGGTCCCTAGCTTGAACACAGAGGACGTAACCGTCCGCCTAAGAAATGGCAACCTGGTGGTCCTTTCAGGTAGTTACGAATATAGACTATAGATTTGAAGAAGAACGGACTGCTGAGACCAATTCTGGAGAGTTTGTTGTGACTTAATTTCACCATGACTCCGATGATATAATTTTGCCTATTGGTTGTTCCCGGATGACACGTCGTTCCCTTGATACGAGTTACGATACGCCGTCGGAGGTATCCTCCCCCCGAACCCCCTCTTACCTAGGTACGAATACATACCGACTCAGGGAAACGACAGGTGGACTTTGATAGTGTTGTAACAATTGATCGATATGAGGTCATATTTTAATTTCCAAAAAGTTTTTATTTCACCACCATGACCTATAGACCAAAATAAGTATAAGTCCCCTTTTCAGAAGTATGATAATGTATAAAATTAATATTTTCACTATTACTTCTCGGAATAGAATAAGAATTAAAGTATTTTTCGTATAAAATGGGAATTCATACTACAATCGGCAACAATTTTTGAGATAGTCTACTTTCTTGAAAAGTATTATTTATACATATTAAAACAGCCTTCAAAAAACGGAGGTAACTCTATAGGTATCAAAATGATAAAATAAGTTGAGTATACCCACTAAGGTAAGTAACTGAAAAAAAAAATCTTGTTTTACAAAATAACGTTTCGAGGAGTTGATTTCGGATCTTAAGAATGAGTATATCAAAGTAAAACACAATATAACTAAGAATATAATTCATATTGAGTATTCTTCGAAACTATATCAAAAATGGTCCACGGTTGTCTAATTTCCGTCGTCTTTTCCATATTTCCGATAAACTTTATTCATAGTAATGACAATTTAAAAGTTACTAACTGTGTTTCTTGTACTTGCTAAATTTTTATTTTACAGTGTTTCTTTGTGTACCATGTTTTATATTATTAGTTTCGTCTTTAAATACATAGTTTTGTTTTTTTCCACTTGTCACACAAAAGACGAAAAAAAAAAATGGGTTTTATTTTAAAATAAATAAAAAAAAATTAAAAATAAAAATGAAATAAAATGAAATGTTATGACATAACCAAAACGGTATGTAACTGTACTTAGGTGGTGCCCACATGTACTCAAGGGTCAGGACTTGGGACGAGGGTGGAGGGTGGGGTATAGTAGAGAGACCTAGTAGGGGCACGTGGTCGGGGTTCGTAGGACATAGGACATAGCTTGTATTTGACCGCTAAGCAAAGAATGTACTATCATATGTACAAAGTCACGGTAAGAGGGTTTAGTAGGGAGGGAGAGGGAGAGGGAGTCTCAGGTTTTCAGGTAAGATATGTAGACACAGAGAAAACGACGGAGTGTATGTCCCAATGGTAATGGTAGAAAGATTTAAGGTATATATACACAATCATATGACATAACTACAAAGAGAAAGACCGAATGAAGTGAGACATATTAGACGAGGTCAAAGTAGGTAGAGTCATCTTGACTAAGTTTACATAAGAAAAATTACCGACTCATTCTGAAATAAAACCCCCCGAGGTTTTAGTGACGTCTACCACTGATGTCGGTACTTTAATTTTCTGCGAATGAGGAACCTTCCTTTCAATACTGGTTGGATCTATCGTATAAGTTTTCGTCTCTGTAATGAACCGGCTGATTCCAGACAGATCAGTTCCGGTAACAAAAAAGGACACCAGTACATACCTACACTCTCAACTTGACACTTCTTCCTACCCGCGGCTTCTTAACTACGAAAACTTGACACCACAACCTCTTCTGAGAACTCTCAGGGAACCTGACGTTCCTCTAGGTTTGTCAGGTAAGACTTCCTCTAGTTGGGACCCTAAAGAAACCTTCCTTACTACGATTTCGATTTTGAGGTCATGAAACCGGTGGAGTACGTTTCTCAACTGAGTGACCTGTTCTGAGACTACGACCCTCCCTAACCCCCGTCCTCCTCTTCCCCTACTGACTCCTACTCTACCGACCTAGCGTAGTGTCTGAACTACCTACACTCAGACTCACTTGAGGTCCTCTCCTACTATCTGTCCCTCCGGACCGCACGACGCTAAGTACCCCAGCGTTTCTCAGCCTGTACTGACTCGCTAACTTGACTTGACTTGACTTATGAGGTAACACATATACATGGTGTCGAAAGAATAGGTAAGTAGACGACTACCTATAGATCCAACAAAGGTACAGGACCGATAATATTTGTCACGACGCTACTTGTAACCCCATGTACACAGAGAAAGTTAAGACCAAAGGAGCCACACATACGGGTCGTCACCCTAACGACCCAGTATTCCATCAAGATAAACGTTAAAAAATTCCTTAGAGGTGTGACAAGAGGTATCACCGACATGATCAAACGTAAGGGTGGTTGTCACATCCTCCCAAGGGAAAAGAGGTGTGGGAGAGGTCGTAAATAACGAACGTCTAAAAACCTAGCGTCGGTAAGACTGACCACACTTCACCATGGAGTAACACCAAAACTAAACGTAAAGAGATTATTACTCACTACAACTCGTAGAAAAGTACACAAACAATCGGTAGGCATACAGAAGAAACCTCTTTACAGATAAATCAAGAAACCGGGTAAAAAACTAACCCAGCAAATAAAAAGACCTTAACTCGACGTATTCAACGAACATATAAAAACTCTAATCAACAAACAGTCAACGAAGTAAACGATAATAAAAGAGGGTAAGGCTTCCGACAGAAAAGTGGAACGAATATAAAAGGAAACAACACGTCTTCGAAAATTAAAATTAATCTAGGGTAAACAAATAAAAACGAAAATAAAGGTCATAAGACCCTCCACCTAGTATCTCCCAGGACGACACTAAATACAGTCTCTCACAAAACGGATACAAGAGGAGATCCACAAAATATCAAAGACCAGAATGTAAATCTAGAAATTAGGTAAACACACCACAATCTTTCACTAGATCAAAGTAAGAAAATGTTCACCAACTGGTCAAAAGGGTCGTGGTGAACAATTTCTCTGACAGAAATGAGGTAGCATATAAGAACGGAGGAAACAGTTTCTATTCCACAGGTATCCACACACCTAAATAGAGACCAGAAAGATAAAACAAGGTAACTAGATATAAAGACAGAAACACGGTCATGGTATGACAGAATTACTGACACCGAAACATCATCTCGGACTTCTGTCCATTCAACTAAGGAGGTCAAGGTAAGAAGAAAGAGTTCTAACGAAACCGATAAGTTCCAAAAAACATAAAGGTATGTTTAGAACTTTAATAAACAAGATCAAGACACTTTTTATGGTGACCATCGAACTATCCCTAACGTAACTTAGACATCTAACGAAAATGAGTAAAAGTGATATAACTAAGAAGGTTAGGTACTTGTACCACATAAAGAGATAGATATTCACAGGAGAAACTAAAGAAGGTAGTCACAAAATATCAAAAGATATATATCCGGAAATCAAAGAAATCCATCTCTATAAGGATTCATAAAAGAAGAAAAGCAACGTTACCACTTACCTTAACAAAGGAATTAAAGAAAAAGATGAACCGAAGTCGTTATGCACTTGGCACTTGAGGGACTACAAGTTCCACCAAAATCTTTTCCGTCTCCTTGGTCTCTAGTTTAACGGTTGTAGGCGACCTAGTAGCTTTTTCGTTCTCTCAAGGTCTTTTTGTAGATAAAGACGAAAGAACTGATACGGTTTCGGAAACTGACACACCTAGTGTTATTTGACGCCTTTTAAGACTTCTCTCTACCCTTATGGTCTGGTGGATTGGACGGAGAACTCTTTAGACATACGTCCAGTCCTTCGTTGTCAATCTTGACCTGTACCTTGTTGTCTGACCAAGGTTTATCCTTTTCCTCATGCAGTTCCGACATATAACAGTGGGACGAATAAATTGAAGACACGTCTCATGTAGTACTCTTTGCGACCTGACCTTCTTTGTGTTCGACCTAAGTTCTAACGGCCCTCTTTATAGTTAGTAAAGTCTGTGCGTCTACTGTGGTGGGAAAACCGTCTTTCACTTCTCCTCGATTTTTCGGAGAACTACTTTCACTTTCTCCTCTCACTTTTTCAACCGAATTTCGAGTTGTAAGTCTTTTGCTTCTAGTATAGTAGGCCAGGGTAGTGAAGTACCCTTTATCTACCCCTTTGGTATCTTTGTCACAGTCTGAAATAAAACCCCCCGAGGTTTTAGTGACGTCTACCACTGATGTCGGTACTTTAATTTTCTGCGAATGAGGAACCTTCCTTTCAATACTGGTTGGATCTGTCGTATAAGTTTTCGTCTCTGTAATGAAACGGTTGATTCCAGGCAGGTTAGTTCCGATACCAAAAAGGACACCAGTACATACCTACACTCTCAACCTGACACTTCTTCCTACTCGCGGCTTCTTAACTACGAAAACTTGACACCACAACCTCTTCTGAGAACTCTCAGGGAACCTGACGTTCCTCTAGGTTGGTCAGGTAAGACTTCCTCTAGTTGGGACCCTAAAGAAACCTTCCTTACTACGATTTCGACTTTGAGGTCATGAAACCGGTGGAGTACGTTTCTCAACTGAGTGACCTTTTCTGAGACTACGACCCTCCCCAGCCCCCGTCCTCCTCTTCCCCTGCTGCCTCCTACTCTACCGACCTACCGTAGTGACTGAGCTACCTGCACTCAACTCACTTGAGACCCTCTACCACTACCTGTCCCTCCGGACCGCACGACACTAAGTACCCCAGCGTTTCTCACCCTGTGCTGACTCGCTGACTTGACTTGACTTGAAGAGTAATAATCACATATCTTTACGTTCCCTAAAGACACACAACTAAAATATAGGACGTTGAAATGATATAAGTAACTAATCGAGATCACTAAAAGACCACCTCAGAAATCCCAAAAGATATATCTCCTAGCACAGTAGACGTTTGTCACTCTCAAAATGAAGAAAAGGTTAAACCTAAGGAAAATAAAGAAAGACGAGACTAACGACACCGGTTTTGAAAGTCTTGATACAACTTATCATCGCCACTTTCACCCGTGGAAACAGAACAAGGACTGAAATCCCCTTTACGAAAGTTAAAAAGTGGTAACTCCTATTACAAACGACACCCAAACAGTATATATCGAAAATAATACAACTCCATACAAGGAAGATAAGGACGAAAGACCTCTCAAGTAAGTAACTGAAAACTTACAATTTGGTGGAAATATAAGGAGTTTATTTGAGGTACTACAGTATAAAATATATATTGACCTAAACTAAACTATAAAATTATAAAAATATATTTTTATAAGATGCAAGTACTCCCTATAATTGAATCTTAAGACGAAAATGTTACAGAGACAGTTCGAAAATGTCGTTCCAACACGACCGGAGTATTTGTTCGACTTTTCAAAAAGAGTAAAGAAAATAGACCTTGTCAAACATATCTAACACATACGAAAGAATTTGTAACCCCCTTTCAGTAGTCACTTTGATAATCTCGGATTTCAAAAATAACACTCCAAAAAATAATGTTCAAGTTAATAAAATAATCGGTACACTGATGAGTCTAAAAGATAAAGAAGAAGAGAGTCGAAACAATTTGATAATGAAAAGTTCCTGAAAAATAGGTAAAGTAAATTAAAAAGTTTTAAAAATCGACGTCACTACAGAGTAAAAAGTAAGGACTAAAACCACTCAACTACCAAAAGGAAAGAAAATACGATGAGGAACGGACAGAAGTTTATCTTTGAATCTAATAACTCAAAATTATCGGATATTTGCAGGGAGATTTGTGACTAAACCAATGTAGATTGGTTAAAAATATACAAGGTATATGTAAAAACAAGTCAAATTTGATAATAGATTACATCTGACACTAAAGGAACTAGGTATCCTAATAAACTTCATATTAAAAGTTTGAAAATCCTTAAACAAAAGACAGGGTAAAAAGTAACAGACAAATAGTAGAAGGATGGAAGAAGAAGTAATTAGTTATAGAAATTAATTTAATAATATATATGAGATAAGTGAAATCAAAAGGGAAAATCATATAAATAGAATCAATCTACGAGACAAAGATATCACGTTGAGATTAACGTCAGTGGAGTAGTGAAGGGACCACTGAGTCTACCATTTCTTAGACGGTCGTTACGCCCTCCGAATCCAAGCTAGGGACCCAACCCTTCTAGGGGACCTCCTCCCGTATCGTTTGGTAAGGTCATAAGAACGGACCTCTTAGGGGTACCTGTCTCCTCGGACCACCCGATGTCAGGTACCCCAGCGTTTCTCAGTTTGTGTTGATTCGCTGATTCGTGTTGTTTCGTGTAGTGAATAGTGAAGGGTTTTTTACGTTTTTAGATTCAAGTCGAGGTAAATAGAAAAAAAAATTGAAACACGATGTTATATATAAAATTATATTTTTAAAAATTTGTAAAAAATTAAATGTTACTGTATTAAAGTTCACGTTTCTAGTCATTTGTCTGAATTAAAAAAAAACGAAAAGTCAATCCGGTCGACGAAACAGGTTCTTTAAAAAGACTCGATAAGTATGTCTTTGTCTAGGTTGTTTAGAGAGATAGAGAGAAGTATATATAAAGTTTATTGGGGAGAGTCTAATGTACTCACTTAAAGTAATATAGTGGACTGGGAATCTACAGTCAGACTACGTGACATTATGGACGACACCTCTTAAGGGGCTACCAGGTCACCAATCCTGACGTACGAAAGAAACGATTTCCATGTTCAAGTGACGGCTCCCACGTCTAGCCCCTTGATTCTAGGATGTTCGACACCGCACCGTTTTTTTTTTTTTTTTTGAACGATATTTTACCCCAACTATCCAGAATCGTATGTGGTAAGGGTATCACCCTTCTGTCTACTGTCTACGTTGACTTCTTTAAAGTATATATTTATACATATACAAAGGGACTACCGAGTCACCCATTTCTTAAGTGGACGGTGGATGTCACGTCCTCTGCGTCTAAGTTAGAGATCCAATCCTTCTCCGGGACCTCTTCCCGTACCGTCGGGGGACATCATAAGAACGGACCTCTTAGGGTACGTGACTCCTCGACTACCCGAGGTCAGTTACCCCAGTGTGTCAGTCTGTACTAACTTCGTTGAATCGCACGTATATATATATATATATATACATGTATATATGTGGTTTGGGGTGTTGGGTGTTCTGTAACAATGATGACAAGAAAATGTCAGTAACAAAAAGATATATAATAGTATATAAATGGGTCGAGAAGTAAGGAAGGACATATAAAGAACCCCCAAGGAAATGAAGTCAGACTTATTCAGAAAAATCATAAAAAACATCCCTTCTCTGATTAAGAGATCTGACGATCTCTGATTAATAAAGTTTAAAAAAAGTTAATTTTTACAGAAATAAACTGGAAATAAAAACTTCCAGGGAAAAGTGATATATATCGTGAATATCTACCTTCAAAAAAAAGAAAGTAGTAAAAATTCTACAGTAAGATAACAGAAGAACTACACACAACATACAAGTCAGATTTTGAGATAATCAGAATAAAAGTGAAGAGACTTTCATTAGAAAATTTTAAAACGAAGAAAATTAAAAAAGAAAGAAAAATTAATAAGACAAGGATACATACTAAAAGAAACCGGTTATGAACCAGTGGACTACGTTTCTTGGCTGAGTAACCTTTTCTGGGACTACGACCGTTTCTAACTTCCGTCCTCCTCTTCCCCTGTTGTCTCCTTTTCTACCAACCTACCGTAGTGACTGACCTACCTGTATTCAGACTCGTTCGAGACCCTCAATCACTTCCTGTCCCTTTGGACCGTTCGACGTCAGGTACCGAGTGTTTTTTAGTCTGTATTGACTCACTGACTTGTTGTTGTACTAAAAGAAATAGAAAAAGACTATGACTCGTAGAACTTAAACACCCAATTACAAAAGTGATCAAAATCTTTTAAGAGTCTAATAGAAAAGTTTACAACAAAGACGGGACAAAAGAGAGAGGATATGAGAATCTAACTCTCTCGTGTATGTAATGTGTACCAATTCACCAAAACGATAATAGGGAGTACAGAATACGAGGTAAGAAAGATAAGGGAAAAGTGGAAGAAACATGAAATCGAACTCTCAAAAGATGACTGGAAAGAAATCCAAGTGATTTAAACGAAAGCCGACACTTCTTTCGACTCGTGGCTTCTTAACTACGAAAACTTGCCACCACAACCTCTTCTGAGAACACTCAGGGAACTTGACGTTCCTCTAGGTTGATCAGGTAGGATTTACTCTAGTCAGGACCCACAAGTAACCTTCCCGACTACGACTTCGACTTTGAGGTTAGGAAACCGGTGCAGTACGTTTCTCAACTGAGTAACCTTTTCTGAGACTACGAGCCTCTCTAACCCCCGTCCTCCTCTTCCTTTGCTGTCTCCTACTCTACCGACCTACCGTAGTGACTGAGCTACCTATACTCAAACCCATTTGAGACCCTCAACCACTGCCTGTCTCTCCGGACCGTCCCACGTTAAGTACCCTAGCGTTTCTCAGCCTGTACTCACTCGCTGACTTGACTTGACTACTGGTTAAACGATAATTTGGGTAGGTTACTCAAAAATTCGGATCTATAATGTAAAAAAGGTTACCGATGAACTAATTAACTGCATCTGAAACGAGGTAGAAAGATACAAGAAATTGTGTAAATATTATTTTAGGTGATTGAAAAAATCCTTATTAAATCAGATCAAATAATAGAAAAGACAACTGATGATCATTTTAAAAAGAACAGAGAAACGTAATAGGGAAAAAAATTTAAACATACAGTCTATAACACACATTTCCTTCATAACTTTTGACTTTAATAACAACGAAGAATCTCTAGTAAATGGAACGGGAGACAATATGTCTACTCTACTCCCCAATGAGTGGAGTTAGGTAGGTTTTTATACGAAGGTTCCTTGACCTATAATCGAGATGAATCCGATTAAAGTGGAGACAAAAGTATACAGAATTTCTACTGTCACCAGTACACAAATAACGTCCTGTAACGGAGTCCCTCCTAAAATGAATAGTCGTGATACTCTGACGTTTTATAGAGTGAGACGGAAAGGTCAAGTTGTGGATCGAAGAATGTGGTGAGGGGCTGAGTCGTAAGTCGTTTCTAGGACGGTCCGTTTTACATGTAAACCCCAAAGACATGTAAAATTTGTCCGTATCTCGGTATACCACAAGATTTCGAGACGACCAAACAGAAGGGGATCATCTCGGGTAGAACGGACCTCTTAGGGTACCTACCTCCTCGGACCACCCGACGTCAGGTACCCCAGCGTTTCTCAGCCTGTGCTGGCTCGCTGAAGTGAAAGTAAAAAGTGAAAGTACGTAACCTCTTCCTTTACCGTTGGGTGAGGTCACAAGAACGGACCTCTTAGGGTCCCTACCTCCTCGGATCACCCGACGGTAGACACCCCAGCGTGTCTCAGCCTGTGCTAGCTTCGTTGAATCGTCGTCGTCGTCGTCATCTCGGGGAAATGGACTAGCAGTCGAGTACGAACCTGAGTCGTTTAGAGGTATTCCTTCTTTTCTCGTTTTAGTTGAGTGGATCGTCCTCTAGTAACCTTCCTGACTATGACTTCGACTTCGAGGTTTTGAAACCGGTGGACTACGTTTCTCGACTAAGTGACCTTTTCTGGGACTACGATCATTTCTAACTCCCGTCGGTCCACTGTCTTCTACTCTATCAACCTACCGTAGTAGTTGAGTCACCTATACTCAGACTCGTCTGAGGCCCTCTGTCACTTCCAGTCCCTTCGGACCGTACGATGTCAGGTACCTCGACGTTTATCAGTCTATTCTGAATCGTTGACTTGTTGTCTTTCTCGAGAAAGAAAAACCTTACAATCAAGTAAATCAGGAAAAACAAAGGTGATAAGAGTCTATAGAAAATTTTATACTAAAGACCCTGAAGAAACCACCAGATCACCAATTTTTAAGCAGAAGGACACGTCCCCTAACCCAAACTACGGAGCAACCCCTTGATTCTAGGGTGTAAGGTACCCTGTCGATTCGGGTTTTCGACGTTGATGACTCGGGTGTGCACGACCTCGGTCACGTAGTGTTTATCTCCTTCGGACATACGGAGTCACTTTCTAGGATGTACGGAGTTACTTTGGTTTATTTAATTATTTGTACAAATTTATTATTATTTTTATTTTATACTAAGGATATTAATTAAGAAAAAAAAGATCAACTACGTCTTCTAATTACTGTGCGGCGGATAATTTATAATGACCTTTCGTCTTTAACTAAACGATTGAGAAATTAAGAGTGTTGACAAAATACTCCATCCATGTAAAAAGTCTGTTCAACACATTGAACGGTTTCTAGTGAATTATCATTCATTACTGCAGTCCTCTACTTGGATACGATAGAGTAGGATTTTGGTCCTCACTGTTATTGGTGCTACTATATGACGAAGATTATTTACCTTTAGAGGAAAAAGTTATCCATTTCTTTACGATTAAGACTGAAGATTGACTTTTGGACTTCCCTTCTAGTAAAAATTTTAAAAGAAAACTCTAAGCAAAACTCAGTCTATACATTGAATGAAATTTAAGTTCCGTGTAGAGAGTGGTTTTACAAAGACATCTTTGATTTAATGGAAAAGAATAGGGAGTTCGGAGTTCTCTATTTGGAGTGAATTAGTTTTCGTAAAACCCAGGATAAAAGAAGTCCTTAGTCCCCCTGTTGACAGTTTAAAGACACAGGAGGAGGGTGTCTTAAGATAACAATTAATGTTGTTAAGTGAAGTTCTTATGTTTACGTAGATTCCCTTGCGAAAGTAAAATACAAAAGCGAAACCCTTTCATTCATGTCACCTGAGGATTTGACGAACGAATCTTGTCGTTTCCAATTCCATTACTCTCATCTTTACCCTTTTAGGTGTCAGTTAAACACAAAATCTTCCCGGTTGCTCACGGTTTACTCTCGACGGTCACCAAACACCGACGTTTCACACTCAGTGTCGACTTCGATGTCATACCTTTGGTCGTGTAAGACTTTTCGTGACCATAAATGAGAAAAAGAAGTGAATTAAAAAGTTTAAAGATAAAATACAACCCTCATATCTCCCAGGGAACCTGACGTTCCTCTAGGTTGGTCAGGTAGGATTTCCTCTAGTCAGGACTCACAAGTAACCTTCCTGACTAGGACTTTGACTTTGAGGTTATGAAATCGGTGAACTACTTGACTTTTCCGGAACTACGACCCTTTCTGACTTCCGCCCTCCTCTTCCCCTGCTGTCTCCTCCTCCACTAACCTATCGTAGTGACTGAGCTACCTGTACTCAAACTCGTCGAGGTCCTCAACCACTACCTGTCCCTCCGGTCTTCAGGACGTCAAGTACTCCAGCGTTTCTCAGCCTGTGTTGACTCGCTGACTTGACTTGACTTTACTATCAACTAATTGTTACAAAACAATTAAAGTCCATACGTCGTTTCACTAGGTCAATATGTATCACAATCAGCGAGTCAGTACGGGTTGAGAAAACGCTGGGGTTCCTGACATCGGACGGTCACAGGAGACAGGTACCCTAAGAGGTCCGTTCTTATGACCTCACCCAACGGTATATGTATATGTACATGGAAAAGAAAAAGTTCAGAAAAAATGGTAAATCCAATAATGTCTTATAACTCGTCTCAAGGGACACGATACGTCACCCAGAACAACCAATAAATAAAATTTATATCATCACATATGTACAGTTAGTGTTGGAGGGTTAGATACGGGAAGGAGGGGGTGTGAAAGGGGACGATTTGTATGTAAGAAAAAGATTCAGACAAAGACCATCCATATATGTTACCATTACCTTATAATGGTTCGGTAATCTTTCTTACTTTATTACGGTAAACGTCGTTGTACCTACCTGGGCCTCTACTGGTATGATTCACTTCATTTAGAATGTTCACTTATAGTATACTATAGTGAATATGCGTCTTAGAAATTTTTCACTATACTTACTTGAATAAATGTTTTGGTCACAAATGAGAAAGTTCCGGAAACGGATTCTTATTACACTATTACTATTTCAGAGAAGACTGACATCGAACAATAGTCATCTTTTTGAATTCTACGTTTCTTAGTCTTAGAGAAGGTGAACGAGATGTCCGTCCCTCTTTAAGGTCTCAACTGGTACCGTTTTAAGTCATACACTTGAATGACTCTTTCTAAACTGACAACCGAGAATCTTTCCTTTCATAGTGGACTATGACGTCTTTTTGTTTTGTTAAGGTAAAATTTCTTTCGTCAATGGACGAACTTTCGTCTTAAAATTTTGATTTAGATTTACTCCTTTTTTTCTTGGGTGTTTTAGGGTAGTGTCCTAAAATTTATAAAGGTAATGGAAGACGACGAAGGGTCAGTTGGTCTCTTCTCTCGCTAAAGGTATGTGACCTGCGCAGACCGTCTGAACGACCAAGTAAAGGACCCAAAATAGTGAGACATTTAAAACTACCAAGTTAATATAATGGTAGTTTACTACAATTCTGTGAGAAGGACATAAATTTTTTTTTTTTTTTCGAAAATTGTAATGGACGGTCTTATTGTTAGCTAAATTGTCGACGAAAATGGTGTATGAATGATAAACTTTCGGTAAGATATATATAAAAACGATTAAAAAGGGTTTTGTGACGTGCAATGCGTGAAATAAAAGTACACGATTTAAAGAAAAATTTTCGAATTTCACCAGTCCATTATGGAACTTCCGGTGTGTTAGTTATTCGTTTTCCCAGCTCAGTTTAATGTCATTTTAAGGTTTCGGACCTAAGAAGGTATTTTAGTGAGAGGATATCCTTATTAAAATCAAGGTTGGATCGACAGGACAGAATAAGAAGGAGTACGGACAGGGCTGTGGAGGGTAACGTGGGTTTAGCCAGATGAGGGAACTTATAAAAAATAAACAAAAGAGAAGACATAGTAATGTGTATGTCGAGGAGTATGATTATAACAAAGATTAGGAGTTGGGATATTTTTAGATTAAATAGGAAGTTCATGGACGACTCTAAGGTGAAGAAGGTTACTTGGACGGGTCTGTTGGAATGAAGGAGGGGATCGAAGGGTATCATTAGAGAGGGAAGGTCTATAAATATATCGTATATAAGAAACATGATAAACAAGTAAGTAAGTAAGTTGTCTAGAAATAAGTGAAGTTCGAGATCTTTGTCTCTACTGACGTTCACTTTGGGTTCTTGTCTACATATTTCTATTTTACACAACAATTTATATAATTATATACACATACGTATATATATGACATAAGTTGGTATAATTATTATCCGGTTATAATAACTCATGGATGATACACGGTTCGTGATAAGGTCCGGTGAATCTACAAGATTCTACAAATAGACCGTGTAAGTAGAGATTAACTAGTTTCCAGACTCGTGACTTACATTTAAAGTATAAACGTGTAAATAAATACACCTTCGTAGTCGACCACGAGGTCAACCAAATCGACGGAGTGTCTCCGAAGTGTTTTCTTGACTACTAAGACGCTGACTTAGTAAGTAACCAGGAGTTTAACCTGTTCGTCCAAGGGTCTTCTTAGGGTATAGATCATAATCTTTTCGGGACCCCGTCTTTCATTTTTTATGCGACACAACGACTCCGTTCCACGGTTTTGTGAACTCATCTTGACTGAGAACGTAGGTTCCGACCTACCTTCCATCTGACTCTCCTATACTCTACCCCGTGTCCTCGACATGTGTGTGTCATGGTCTACAGTCTGTCTCTGTATTTTTCGTGGCAGTTTGAGTTGTTGTAGTAGGATAACGATCTTAGACCGATGGAGACATAAAGGTTATTACCTTTGTGTAATTGAAGGAATGACAAATTCAGAAAGAAGAACTAGAGGGAAAATAATTCTCCTTTGGTGATTCTTTTTTTTAACATATATATATATCCCAAAGGGCTATCGAGTCAACCATTTCTTAGACGGACGTTGCGTCCTGTGGGGTCAAGCTAAGAACCCAGTCTTTCTAGGTGACCTCTTCCCTGTCCGATGGGTACGCTCGTAAGAACCCGAAGGGAACACCGAGTCGACCATTTGTTGGGTGAACGTTACGACCTCTGGACCCAACCCTTCTAGGGGACCTCTTCCCTTTCCGATGGGTGAGGTCATAAGACCGGATCTCTTACGGTACCTGACAGTCTGTCAGGTACCTCAGTCTGTCCTGACTCACTGAAAGTGAAAGTATACTTAACACCGTAACGCCCATCGTCAGCCTTCCATCTTCTCTGCATCGTAAACAAAAGGAACTCATATCCTAAACAAGTGGAGTGATAAACACTTCGGAATAACCATAGCGTAACCGGTACGAGTTTTACACACATTCGATGAACAAATACACTTTATTTCGTACGATAGAAAAGAAATTGGACTTCGACTTTAAAACGGTCAAGAATGTTTCCCGTAGGAGATGTCTTCTTTGTCATAAATGTTTTCTTCCTACCCCCGAAAGTACCACCGAGTTTCCATTTCTTAGAAGGACGGTTACGTCCTCTGGGTCCAAGCTAGAGAGTAGACCCTACTAGGGTGTACGATACCTCGTTGATTCGGGGACTCGGTGTTGACGACTCGGACACGAGAGTTCGGGCCCTCGGTGGTGATGACTCGGATGTGTTGATGACTTCGGACACGCGGGACCTCGGACACGAGGTGTTGTTCTCTTCGGTGGTGTTACTCTTCGGGAGTCGGTGTGGATCTCCTTTCGGGTGCGTCATTACTTCTAGGTCGTGTCGGTTTTTGTTTATTTATTTACGTATTTTCGTTCGTTCTTCAAACAAGTTGTCGAGTCAAAAAGTAAGTTTTTTGACCCCCACGGAAAGTACATGGTTAGTAGTTACGAGAGGGGGACTCCTATGTTGGGTCTTTGTCTGTTCTAAGAGGTAGTAATTTCTCGTGGTAGATAATCCTCTTTGTCTATCATTTGTTCGCTCATGAGTTTCACCCCCCTGTCCACTCTGACCACATATAAAAATTTCCTAGTAGACCAAAAACTTTGTCTGACCCCACCTTCGTTCCTCTGATAAATCTACAACTACATCTATAAACCCGATCTTCACTACCACCGGACCTGTTCTTATCACCCCTACTTCCACTATTCCGATAAAGGAAATAACACGTAACGTCATTTTGGAAACTCCTTCCTTTATAGACTCCTTCTTTTACCTAAGATCTTCCTTCCTCTCTTCCCTAATTTTATTTTGTCCGATGACCTATCCACAGTCCCTCCTGTAGACTAAGTCGGCCTTCCTACCAACGTCTCACACTTTCTGAGTGTCTGACTTTCTTTGTACCCACTACTTAACTTAGATGAGACGACAACTAGTTCTCCGTATACTAACGATTGTGACCTTATAAGATTAATGAAAATTAACAACTCAACACAAAGAAATTTGTGTTGTGGTCCGTTTCTGATCTGAGACACCCTGAGTTATATGTATCACAATGTGTCCGAATGTGTCTTACTTTAAACAGGACAAATTGTGTAAAACTTTCACTAAAAATTTACAAAAATGAGAATCCTAAAAATGAGTATTTAGAAAGGGAGACTCTATATAATTCATGGTCAAGGATGTTTCTTTTAATCTATCTTCCGTCAAATCACTACTTAGTTTGATCGTAATACTAGTTTCTCTCAGAGTCATCCATCTTACATCAAATCTTTAAATCAATCGCTTCAAACCTGGAGAGTGTAATTAGTAAAGTATTAAGTATGAAATTATATAAATGTCGAGTAACTCGTTCGGATAAAAGAAAGGGACACCTTTCTACGAACCATGAATTCCCCGGGACCCTAAATCATGCCTATTGATACACTTTATTTCATGTTTACTGTTCACTGATAAAAACACTAAACGAAACGGAAACAAGGTTTGAGTCTTCTTACCACTCATCTCCCCCTGTGACCTACTGATAAACTCGTCCACCACTAAAGAAATGAATAAGTTTTTATAATCCCCGTTGTTTAAGAAGGAATTTTTACGTTCACATGAGTTCCCATATTCGAGGTAGTATTGACACACACTACTGTCATTACGGAGTCAATGGATTTTCTCACCCGGTACCCGTGATTGTTTCTTATCTCGCCTTCTGAATTTTTTGAATTTTTGTCTTTCGATTCCAAAAAAGGATAGACACGATGGTAAATCGACCCACCGAAATTCTTTCAGTGCACCGAAGTTGTTTACTACAACCCTTTTGGTCTATAGGTGTACATTTTCTTACTTTACGTTGGGAACGAAATGTTGGATATGTTTTTAATTGAGTTTTACCTCCTTTCTGGATTTATATTCGCACTCGGGATGTCTTGAGAATACTATAATCTAAACCGTAACTAAAGAACCCATACAGTGTTTGTTTTCTTGTCCGTTGTTTTCGTTTTTTTTCTTTTTCTATTTAACCAGATATATACTTTAATTTTCGAAGACACGTAGTTTCCTATACCAGTTGTCTCACTTTTCCGTTGAGTGTCCTACCCTCTTTTATAAACGTTCACTAGATAAAGTAGTTCCCAATTATCGTTCGTCTGTATTTCTTGGGAATGTTGAGTTGTTTTGTTTTTGGTCTGGGTCAAATTTTTACCTGTTTCCTAAACTTGACCATATAGAGGTTTCTTTTATATGTTTACAGTCATTTGTGTATTTTTCTACGAGTTGTAGTGATTAGTAATCTCTTTACGTTCAGTTTTGGTGTGACTTAATGGTGGAGTGTGGGTAATCCTGCCGATAGCGACAAATTTCTTTTGTTTTGTCGTTCCCAACCGTTACTACGTCTCTTCAACCCTGACAACACGTGACAATCCTTTTTACATTTTACCACGAGAACGGTACTTTTTGTCATTCCAACAAGAAGTTTTTTAATTTTTATCTTAATGGTGAACTGGGTCTTAGGTACATACTCCTACGGATTTTT
Organism: Capra ibex; assembly: GCA_006410555.1. Lineage (NCBI taxonomy): Eukaryota > Metazoa > Chordata > Mammalia > Artiodactyla > Bovidae > Capra > Capra ibex. Next base: position 15,359,742 of record SJYO01014747.1, read on the forward strand.
TAACCTTCGTTCCTAAATTTCTCTATAAAATTTTGTATAAAAATCATTATAATAACTGTTATCGGTTCTCTTCCTTCGTTGGTAAACCTATTCGTTTACCACCATATATGTATATTACTTTAAGTCAGGATTTTCTCCCTTTAAGACTATGTACAACGTTGCACCTACTTGTACTTCCTGATACAATTCACTTTATTCGGTCATTGATTTCCTGTTTATGACATATTAAGGTCAATATATTTCATGGTCTCATCAGTTTCTCTGTCTTTCACCTTACCATCAACGGTCCTCCCATCATCCTTAACAAGGTATTAACCATGGTTCAAAGTCAAAACGTTCTATTTTTCTCAAGACCTCTACCTACCATCACTACCAACGTATTTTTGCACTTAATGGATTATGACGATTTGACATATGAATTTTCACCGATTCTATTGTTTTAAACAAGATACATAAAATAGTGTTAGAAAAATTTTAAATTCTATTGTTTATCTTTTACGAAAGTGTCACATCCTTTATGTCTTTCACAAGAGTTTTATTGTTTTAAATATGAACAATAAAAATAATTTGAAGGACTTAACTCCGGGTTCTACCAGGGTCATACAGTTCAAGGAAAGACCCCTTTTCTTTCGTACACCTCTTTAATTCAGTAGTCTTAAAAATCTCACGGACTCTGTAGTAAACCAGAGTAAGGGACCTTTTTTTGTCAATGTTATGGAACGGTTGAGAATCTTAAGGATAAAGATTGTACTTCCAAAATCTTAAGATTGTTAAATAATTTAGTAGACATTCAAGGAAGTAGAGAGTATAAGAGATTCAGTTGTAAAACATTTAACACAAGATATCAAGATCAGAAGGTCCACTTCCCGTGTGTATAGTGAACTCAAGACCTACGAAACCATGTCTGTGTGCGTGCGTGTGTATATGTGTGTGTGGCAACAAAGTTCGACTCTACGGACGAAAAGGATGTGACCTCAATACAAGTTATAAATGAAAATGTGTAAAAAGATTAATTTTTTCGGATTTTCGTGACAAAGATTCATTCGGTCAATTCACTTGAAATATCTATTCACTTTAAATAGAATCCACGATTTGAAAGTAAAATTTAAGATACAAACTACTTTTAGGAAATTTTTGACTGCGAACCCTGAAGGAACCACCAGGTCACCAATTCTGAAGTGGAAGGTTACGTCCCCCACTCCCAAGGTAGGGACCACCCCCTCGATTCTAGGGCGTACGGAGTTCCGGTTTTTTGGTTTTGCACTTTGTATTCGTTATAATATTGTGTAAGTTATATGAAAAATAAATTACCAGGTGTGGTTTTTTTTTTTTTTTGGGACTGGGAACAGGGTGTGGAAGAATTTCTCCTAGGACTCCCCTTTTTTATTATTATTATTTTCTCCTAAGGAATTCTTTTTTCATTATTATTATTTTCTAAAGACCTGGTATAAGACGAACCATTTCGAACCGGAGTGACTGTACGTCACCGAGTCACCATTTCTTAGGTGGACGGTTACGTCCTCTGTACACAACCTAGGGACTCAACCCTTCTAGGGGACCTCTTCCTTTACGTTGGGAGAGGTCATAAGAACGGACCTTTTAGGGTACCAGTCTCCTCGGACGTACCGATGTCAGGAACCTCAGTGTTTGCCACCCTGTGTTGACTCGTCTTCGTACACAATGTCTGACATGAGATGTCTCTTGACACTCAAAGACTAGAGAAAGGTCCTCTTTGTGTCAAGAACCTCTGGTTTTACTTTTATTGAGGACGATTGGGTCAAGAATTAGAACAGAGAGAGCCACGGGGCAGTCAGAAGTGGACGGTGGGTCCTGTGACAGGTCAAAGGTGCGGAGGTCGAAACGTACTCGACAAAGGAGATTGATTCGAGAGAAACAGTCGAGCCAGAAGTAGACCGACTTAAGAACAGTGGTAATTTTTGAGTCGAGTACATAAGGGTGAATTCCTTCGGTGGGTTCGACCCACTTCACGAACAGGAAAGGAGGGGTTTATAGAAGAGGTAGATCTGTGGTACATATGTGTTCAGGTGCATATGTGTACTGAGAAAACCCTAGTACCTGACATGGCCGGTCCGAGGAGACAGGTACCCGAAGAGGTCCGTTCTTGTGACCTCGTCCAAGGGTAAAGAAAGAGTCCCTCTAGATGGGACGCGGTCCTTAGTTTGGGAGGACAGAACCCAGAGGAAACCGTCTGCCTAAGAAATGGTGATCGTGGGGGACCCCTCTTCCGTTACCGTGGGGTGAGGTCATGAGAACGGACCTTTTAGGGTACCTACATCCTCGGACCATCCGACGTCAGGTACCCCATCACTTCTCAGCCTGTACTGACTCGCTGAAGTGAAAATGAAAAGTGAAAGTAAGTGACCTCTTCCTTTACCGTTGGGTGAGGTCACAAGAACGGACCTCTTAGGGTCCCTGCCCCCTCGGACCACCCGACGGCAGAGACCCCAGCGTGTCTCAGCCTGTGCTGACTTCGCTGAATGGTCGTCGTCGTCGTCGTGGGGGACCCTTCGGACTATGCGGTGAAGATTTTGACTCTCCGTTGCTCCTTTTTTTTAATTTTTACCTTGTCTTCTCGGTTCTTGACACCCTGTTGATGTCTTCCATGTTGTAGGTTCGTTTTCCTTATGGTTCCCCTTTTCTTCCTTGTCTTCTTTATAAGTCTCGTTGTTAATGTTATCCCCGCCGTACCTGCGGGTCGGCAATCTCACCCGGAAGGACTAACCGACAATCGGAGGGCGGGGGTGGTTGCCAGCGGAGTGTCATACGGGGAGGGGGGGTGGAGATATATTTCCTCGGGCTTAAGACTGCGCTTTCTACCAAGAGACTCTGCGAACAGGCGGCAGAGGAGTCGGACGATGGAAACGTTTATAGCAGTAAGGAACGGAGTCTTGAGGAGAGGGACATATGACCAGACAGTTCGTCGCTCGTTTTACTCGAACCTGAGTCGTAGTATTACTGATTCTTAAAGTGGTTTAATTGTAGTCGGAGGTTGAGTGTCTAAGTCCTTCGAGTCTCTTATCTATCCTATTACCCCCTTTTATAATTCGTATATTATAAGGTCGACTCCTTTTAGTTTCTATTTTTAGAAATTTTCTCGGTCTCCCTTTTGCACGGAAGGGAGATTTTCCTGGTTTCCTTTTTACTGTAGGTGGATAAGGGAGTCTTTGGTACGTTCGTTTTCGCTCCTCACTTTATAAACTTCACATCTCTCCCCTTTTTTTTACTTGAGGTTGGATCCTAAGACATAAGACTCCAGGAGAAGTTTTCGCTTGGTATTTATGTAAGATTCCGTTTGTTTTTAACTCTCCGTTTTAGATATGTAAGAACGGAACTTTACAATTTTCTTCAAAGAAGTCTCTCTTCCACAACCAAGTTTTGGTTGTCGGACCACCGGGTCACCGATTCTGAGACACGAGGGTTACGTCCCATGACCAAACTAGGACTCGGTCTCTTGATCTAGGACGGGTCGATGTTGATTCTGGGTCGTGACGGTTTTCTTCAAATTTTACAAAAATTTATTTATATATAAAAAATTGCAATTTTTTTTTTGCTGGATCTCGAAGGGCACCTTTTAGACTTTCTCTAAGGGTCTGTGTTTCCTACTCCTCTCGGCATTCTTTCTCCGTCTGCGAGGTCGGATCATCCACCGTCCAGATTGTTCGTTCCCTTGAACCATGGTTCCGACACCGGGGTCCTGGTATGGGGACGGGGAGGGAGGTCCATTTTACGTCTTTTGGTGTCGATTGAAAAGTTCAACACCATGACCTCTTTTGAGAACTCTCAAAGAACCTGACACTCCTCTGGTTTGGTACGCACGCACAATTCAACGAAGTCAGCACAGGTTGGGACGCTGAGGTATTTGATGTCGGGTGGTCCGAGGAGACAGGTACCCTATAGGGTCCACTCTTATGACCTCACCCAACGGCGAAGGAAGAGGTTCCCTAGAAGGGTTGGGTCCCAAGTTTGGACGTAGAGGACACAGAGGACGTAACCGTCCACCCAAAAAATGGCAATCGCGGTGGACCGTTCGGGTTACTATTCTCGACTGAGTAACCTTTTCTGGGACTACGACCTTTTCTAACTTTCGTTTTCCTCTTCCCCCACTGTCCCCGACTCAACCAATCTATTGTAATGGTTGAGTCACTGTACTTAAACTCGTCTGAGGCCCTCTATTACTTCCTGTCCCCTTGGGCCGCACGACGACAGGTACCCCAGCGTTTCTCAACCTGTGCTGAATCGCTGACTTGTCATTGTTTGGTACAGGACAAGTACCGTGTCCTTGTTCTCAGGTAGGTGTTCTTGTGGGACCGTTCGACCAAGTCGTAGTGTTCACCCCGTTTCTGGTGGGACGTCGAACAAGTCAAGTTAAGTCAACGAGTCAGCACAGACTGAAACGTTAGGGTATTTAGTGTCGTACGGTCCGGAGGGACAGGTAGTGGTTGAGGGCCTCGAGTGAGTCTAAGTACAGGTAGTTCAGGTACTACGGTAGGTCTGTAGAGGAGGAGACAGCAGGGGAAGAAGAGGACGGAGGTTAGGGAGGGTCGTAGTTTCAGAAAAGGTTACTCAGTTGAGAAACGTACTCCACCGGTTTCGTGACCTCGAAGTCGAAATCGTAGTAAGGAAGGTTTCTTTAGGGTCCCAACTAGAGGAAGTCTTACCTGACCAACCTAGAGGAACTTCAGGTTCCCTGAGAGTTCTCAGAAGAGGTTGTGGTGTCAAGTTTTAGTAGTTAAGAAGCCACGAGTCGGAAGAAGTGTCAGGTTGAGAGTGTAGGTATGTACTGGTGACCTTTTTGGTATCGGAACTGATCTGTATGGAAACAACCGTTTCATTACGGAGACGAAAACTTATACGATAGATCAAACCAGTATTGAAAAGAAGGTTCCTCATTCACAGAAAATTAAAGTACCGACGTCAGTGGTAGACGTTACTAAAACCTCGGGGGTTTTTATTTCAGACTGTGACAAAGGTGACAAAGGGGTAGATAAAGGGTACTTCACTACCCTGGTCTACGGTACTAGAAGCAAAAGACTTACGACTCGAAATTCGGTTGAAAAAGTGAGAGGAGAAAGTGAAAGTAGTTCTCCGAAAAATCAAGGAGAAGTGAAAGACGGTAGTCCCACCTCAGTAGACGTATAGACTCCAATAACTATATAGAGGACCGTTAGAACTAAGGTCGAACACGAAGAAGGTCAGGTCGCAAAGAGTACTACATGAGACGTATCTTCAATTTATTCGTCCCACTGTTATATGTCGGAACTACATGAGGAAAAGGATAAACTTTGGTCAGACAACAAGGTACAGGTCAAGATTGACAACGAAGGACTGGACGTATGTCTAAAGAGTTCTCCGTCCAGTCCCCAGACCATAAGGGTAGAGGGGGTCTTAAAAGGTGTCAAATAACATTAGGTGTGTCAGTTTCCGAAACCGTATCAGTTCTTTCGTCTTTCTTTACAAAAAGACCTTGAGAGAACGAAAAAGGCACTAGGTCGTCTACAACCGTTAAACTAGAGACCAAGGAGACGGAAAAGATTTTGGTCGAACTTGTAGTCCTTCAAGTGTCAAGTACATAAAGACTTCGGACCGAACCTCTTAAAATTCGTACTGAAATGATCGTACACTCTACTCACGTTAACCCGCCATCAAACTCGTAAGAAACCGTAACGGAAAGAAACCCTAACCCTACTTTTGACTAGAAAAGGTCAGGACACCGGTGACGACTCAGAAGGTGTAAACGACCGTATAACTCACGTCGTGAAAGTGTCGTAAACTTTATCGAGGTGACCTTAAGGTAGTGGAGGTGATCGAAACAAGCATCACTACGAAAGATTCCGGGTGAACTGAAGTGTAAGGTCCTACAGACCGAGATCTACTTACTAGTGTGATAACACTAATAGAACCAGCACTTCTAGAAAAAACATGTCAAGAAGACACATAAGAACGGTGGAGAAGAATTATAGAAGACGAAGACAATCCAGGTATGGTAAAGACAGGAAATAGTTCAAGTAGAAACGTACTTTACAAGGGGACCATAGAGATTAAAAGAACTTCTCCAGAGATCAGAAAGGGTAAGACAACAAAAGGAGAGATAAAGAAACGTAACTAGTGACTCCTTCCGAAAGAATAGAGAAAAACGATAAGACACCTTGAGACGTAAGTCTACGAAAAATAGAAAGGAAAAGAGGAAACGAAAAACGAAGAGAAGAAAAGTGTCGATAAACATTCCGGAGGGGTCTGTCGGTAAAACGAAAAAACGTAAAGGAAAGGTACCCCTACCAGAACTAGTGACAGAGGACATGTTACAGTGCTTGGAGTAAGGTATCAAGTAGTCGTGAGATAGGTAGTCTAGATCCGGGAATGGTAGAGTAACAATATGATTGGAGAGACGGTAGATGTGGTCCTACCAAGGTGGCCGAAGGTTGGGTCTACGGTCTCTTGGTACGCACTCGTCTTTTCTCCATCGTTGAGTCAAGGTCCTTCTTAGGACCGAGAATCTTTTGGGTACGTCTACGGAGGGGGAGTACTTGGAATGGGAATTTAAGAACGGACTTAGTAAGTGGGTCCACTCTTCAACTAAACGTTGATTCAAGGACGAAGAGGTCTGAGACCGGTAACTTATTTCGAATATAACGAAGGTAGAGTCGAAGCCAAAAACAGGGTCAACTTGTCCCTTTTTGGAAGGGGTGGGTCCGGTCGACCCCACGGACATCCGTAGGTGCACTGGATTAAGTCATTATTAATCCAACTCCGAATGGAACTCCGAGTAGAATCCGGTGTTCTATTCAGTTAGAGGTCTGGACGGGTGGTCTTAGAATTTCAAATACATCTCCTGGCTTGTTTCAAGCCAGTGTGTATGGTAGGTCTACCGGACTTGTTGTCTACCGAAATTTCGACGTAGAAACTTTTACCGAGTGTGACACCCTTGCCACCCGTCTCACGTCCGAATTTCCTGTCACCTTCCGCCTTCTCGGAGGGTGGAGGACCCAGTCCGAGTGCCCAGTAGTTCACCAGTGTAGGAGACCTACTTGAGGAGGTTGCCTTCCTTTCACTATACCCAGTCCTCGAGTTAGGTGTATTTCTTTCCTTCTCACGCTCTCTTCTTTAGATACTTCCATTTATTTTCGAAAATACAAAGAATAAGAACCTGCACTCAGACTCACTTGAGGTCCTCAACCACTACCTGTCCCTCCGGACCGCACGACGCTAAGTGCCCCAGTGTTTCTCAGTCTGTACTGACTCGTTGACTTGACTTGACTAAGAATTAACTAAAGTGTCTATTAACAATGTCTATTGCCATCGTTGTTACATGAACTAAGACATACAAATAATATGTATATGTTATATTAGTAGTAGTAAATCAGTGAATCAGTACAGGCTGAGAAACACTGGGGTACTTGACATCGGGTGGTGCGAGGAGACGGGTACCCTAGAGGGTCCGTTCTTATGGCCTCACCCATCAGTTAAGGAAGAGGTTATATATGTTATATTCGTATACGTCAACATATATATTCGTATGTGTGAAGGTATACGAAGACATACTTACTTTATTTACTGACGTCACTATATTCCATATTCGTTCCCAACCCTTCTTCTTTAATCCTTATAAAACAAAAGTATCCATGAACGTGATAAACACTTCGTCATATCGTAATAAACTTCCACCTGAAGTCTTAAGGGATCGTTAGGTCATCAATTCTGTGGAACTAAAGTAACGACACCCGTACCCAAGCTAGGGACCAGTCCCTTGATCCAAGGTGTTCGACCAACCCACGTGGGTTTAATTAATCAATTTTTCTTTCTTTTACCTGAACCTAAGTAGACATTTATATACATAACGTTTAAGATAGATCCGGACGGACGTACGTATCAGTCAACGTCCCAGCACAGGCTGAAAAACGCTGGGGTACCTGACATCGGACGGTCCAAGGAGACAGGTACCTTATAAGGTCCGTTCTTATGACCTCATCTAACGGTAAAGGAGGAGGTCCCCTAGAAGGACTGGGTCCCTAGCTTGGACATAGAGGACACAGAGGACGTAACCGTTCGTCTAAGAAATGGTGACACGGTGGACCCTTCGAGTTAAAGATAGTTCCCGTTGGGGAATTTATTTTGACTTTTTCTTCATTTTAACTATACGATTCTTTCCTCTCTTTTAACTTAGTATATTTCACGAGTTCATTTTGATGTTTATTGCCTTTTCCTTACCTACTGTTTTTATCCTTATTTCTTGTTCGCGTTACTTGTCTTTTGTCCTTTTTTATCACATCTATCATTAGGTTGACATAGCTATTTGTAAAATTTACAGTTCTCATATTTGTGGGGTCAATTTTCTATCTGAAACTGTCTCACCTACTTTCTCGTTCTGAGACGAGATACCACAGATGTTCTTAGGGTAAAATTTATATTTCTGTGTGTATTTAATTCCCTATTCATCCGTTTCGTACTTCCCAAAAAAAAATTATTATCCGAAATAAAAAAATCCCTTCAAAATCGTGTCGTTTCATTCCTTCCTCCATGTCTCCGAAGAATATATAGAAGAGGAGGGTATGTGCGTAGTCAGTCAAGTCAAGTCAGTGAGTCAGCACAGACTGAGAAACGACGGGGTACCTGACGTCGTGTGGTCCGACAGGACAGGTAGTGGTTGAGGGCCTCGAACGAGTCTGTGTACAGGTAGTTCAGGAGAAGGTAATAGTTGTAGGGGGTGACCTCATCATACATACAATACTAATTATTTTCATGTGACTGTGTAGTCTTAGTAGGCTTCAGATGTCAAATGTACTCCCGAGTGAGAACAACATGTAAGACATCCAAACGTGTTTACATGTCATTGTACATACGAAGTAGTGTCATAGTATATGTTACATAAGTAACGGGATTTTTAGGTCGCGTCTCCTAAAAATTCCGTCACTTTGAGTAGAAATACTGTCAGCATACCATTTACGTACAGAAGTATGTAAATAGGTTTAGGTATCTGACATGTGGTGGTTGTCACTTGGGATGTCTGAACCCACTATCACTACACAGTCATATTCAATAACTGACATTGTTTACATGGTGAAATTTCCCTTACAACTATTAATACGGATAACACCCCCGTCGGTGACACTTGAAAGGTAGGGTGATCCCTCACCTTTACCGTTTAAAAAATTTTAAAATTATAGAAAGACATGAGAGGTTTAAATGACATTACTCACACATTTGTCTCTATTTTATACAATTTTAGGATGGTGAAGGGAAAAAGAAAAAAATTAATAAATAAAAAATTAATCTCATATCAACATAATGTTACAGTACAATCAAAGACGACGTGTTGTGCTAAAGGGAAAAAGATTATACTTTCTCATCTTTTAAGTTTCACTGGGTAACCCGAAGAGGTTCAGTACCCAACAAACTACCCATTGTGTGAAAGCAAGAGACGTGACTGACTTGACCAAGACGTCATTTTTGTAACTTTTTTCCCTGATACTGGGGGGTGGGGGGGTCAAACCGTAGAAGGAGACCGGACCCGAGGATCAGGAGGGTGGGACATCGGTTTTCCTATTCGCACTGAAGCCCCGTGAGTACGAATTACGTTTCGAATAACTACACCTTCCCCGACTATGAGAGGTTCACAAACGTCGTCTCAGTCATTGTGTCGTAGTTATAAAGTGCTGAAAAGACAAGTACACACTTCTGTTGAGATCGACCTGAAGGACTCAGTATTCCCTCTCCCGTTTTCGACGATCCCTGACGTCTCAGAGGAGTCTTTGACGACTGGGGTTTCACCCTGGAGTGAGGCGTATATGTCCAGTGACATCTGAGACTCTGTACCCAATCTATCTTTCTACATATAAATCGGTTCTTCACACAAAGGTACCGTTAGAATTTAAGGATACAGACGGAAAGAAGGGGAGAGGTCACACACAATTCGGGTGTACTTCGGGGACACCCGAAACGGGTAGACGTTCCGTCGACTCCGAAGTCGACGAAATACCCGACGACTATTAGAACCTTTCGTTCCCGTTTTGGGTCCGTTAGTACAAGTATCAGGAACGAGGCACTAACGAACTGTAAAAAATACTCAGACAAAAGTTAAGTCTCTGTAAGTGTTTCTAAAGTGTTCCGTCCAGTAACATTGTGGTAAGCGTCGTCGTTTTGTGACCTTTAGTGGACGTGTAGGTTGTTTTCTTCTAAAAACTTTTATCTAATACGATGGACGTGTACGGGACTTTGGCACTTTTAGTAAGAAGACCTCTTATAATTAGTGTCCTCCTTTACATACTGATCTAATATTTCACCTTTTCTTCCGAGAGACTTATCCGGTACCTCATACACGGTCAAAACTTACAGATTCCCCACCCAACCACAGAGTCTCTCGACCAAAGTGGTTTCTTGGTGTCGACCCAGAAAGACACACTGGAGTGGTACCGGGGAGGTCCACAGGTCCCGGACCCGAGGTCGACCCGAGTGTTCACAACCACTGGTCGTTTCACCGGTGACCTGTGTACTCCACTAAGCTGACTCTGATCGTCACAGAGCCCCTTGTCTACCTGTCGTGAGTGCGGTCCACTAGTTGCACGGTCTTTGTGTGACTGTCTGGAGACACCCACTATGATCACACTACCATCCCTCCCTTGTGGATGAAACAAAGAACCGGATCATTATGTTTTCGAATGAGGTCCGCCCCGTGTCATCAGTCACCCTGAACTGTGTAAAGGGTCAACGGTCGTATCTACCACGAGAGAACTCGTTTCTTACCCGTCGTCGAGCCACGACCCAGGGGAGTTCCGGTGTATCAAAAAGAGTTGAGGTAGGTGAAGAGAGGAGTGTTCACGAGACACAGGGACATCTCGTCCCTGAGATGTCACGTTCCCGAAGGCACGAAGTCATTAACACCGTGTATCAATGACTTGTGTCCGAATCAACGTGACTCCGTATACATTAGAAGGTCCTGGTCCCTAGTTTGGACACACGGGACGTAACCGTCCGTTTAAGAATTGACGACCTGGTGGTCCCTTCGGGGTGAGCACGTTACAATACGTGATTTAAGAGGTCCTGTATCTGGAAGTTTTATAACTGTAGGGTCTCGATCTATAAGATCCGAGAAATTAAGACTGTTTTCGAAGTTTTCCATTACAACTTGAAAATTCTTGACTATCTCACCTCCCATCACTCTCTACTGGCGTCCTATTTTATGTTATGAAACTTAGGTCACCCGTTTTATGGATCTTTTTATAGAGTTTACACATAGGATTGTGTAATTATACACGAGTCTCATTTATAACCTCTCGGTATTTGGACTTGTTGGTAATATCAATAATAGACGTACATTTTTCTAATATCTATTGAAAATCAAAGAAGACGACGATATAAAAAAGTTGAAAAATGTAACTCGTATGTAACTTTAATGTTATCTTTAAGTAAAATACAGTTATAATCGAAGGTTACCGTCGAATGTTACACTTTTTAATATATATCAATTTTAACTTAAGAGAATTAACATGTGATTTATGTCACGAGTCTGACTAGTTGACGACCAACCAGTCAATAACCAACTAGTTAGATTGATCATTAAGGACACCGTAACCTTGTCTATCGACAAAGAAGTCGATTCGTGGTCCATTCTTTCAGTTGAACGTATATTTCAGGTACGACACACGTTTTGTGATCTTAGTGTATATATATATCGACTAAAACGTCTTCAACTTACGAAAATATTGTATTAGTGTGACATGAGTTAAAAATTTTCGATATAATTTGTGAATAATGAGTTATTTTCCATAATTTTCTTTATCTAATTGAAGTGATAGGTTGTTTTTCTTTTGAACGACGAATTCTCTGAATACATTAGGGAAAAATTAAGGAGAAGGGTTTTAAAGGGACTGTAAACGTTGGATACTATGATTAATTTATATTTATTAGATAAGATTTATTAGATAGATAGGATTTATTAGATATAAATTAAATTTATATTTAATTTATTAAATAGGATTTCTTAGATAGGACCAGACGTCTTACCCGTATTAGTTTGTCTCATTTATAAGAGACTTACGATGAAAGGTCGGTCCGACCTACCAGTCCCTGAATGACCTTGACCGGTCGGACCGATCTTACCCTGACCAGTGTACTACGTACGTCTCATGAACCTTTGTAACAGTCTAGTGTCTTAAGGTCTCTCTCTGTCGTGTTACGTCTCTCCTGGAGTAGGTTCGGGGGAAATTGTCCACATCTGCGTCTCCTAGTCTCTTCGGTATGCGATTGACTGTTCGATCAGGTCTCCCCACCCCTGGTCTTAGATCCAGAGGATTAACAGGTAGGACTCTCGCAAGATTTTGAAGGAAAAAAGTCTCATCTTTTGGTTCTTTGTCTCTTTCACCCACTAAACTTTTACGTAACACCCCTTTGTGTCTGTGTCTCGTATGTTCGTTTGGATCGTGTGTCACCTTGATTATTTGTAAACAACTGACGTCAAGTTCCACACGACGACGACGACGACGACGACGATTCAGCGCAGTCAGCACAGGCTGAGACACGTTGGGGTATCTGCCGTCGGGTGATCCGAGGAGACAGGGACCCTCAGAGGACCGTTCTTGTGACCTCACCCAACGGTAAAGGAAGAGGTTACGTATTTTCACTTTCCCTTCAGCGAGTCAGCACGAGCTGAGAATCGGTGGGGTACCTGACGTCGGATGGTCCGAGGAGATAGGTATCCTAAAAGGTCCTACACGATTACTAGAAAAAAAAAGTCTAAAGTGAAAACTCGGTTATATCATACACGAATAACATTTTTTTTATTATTATTGATTTTATATGTTTTTCTTTTAATTTTGAGTTGGAGAAAAAAGGGTGGAGATCTTCATTAGTGACAATTGGTAATAAATGTCAAACTTCTTTTTAAAAGGTCCATAAAAGGTATATATAAAAAGGACATATATAAGAAAGAACATATAATATATACATACATACATACATATATATATTAAAATTTTGTTTTTAACTGAGTATGACATAAGTGGAAATGTAGGAAAAATCAAATTATTATATACTTTCTGAAATAAAACCCCCCGAAGTTTTAGTGACGTCTACCACCGACGTCGGTACTTTAATTTTCTGCAAACGAGGAACCTTCTTTTCAATACTCGTTGGATCTGTCGAATAATTTTTCGTCTCTGTAATAAAATGGTTGTTTCTAGGTCGATTAGTTTCGATACCAAAAAGGTCATTAGTGAATACCTACACTCAACCTGATATTTCTTTCGACTCGTGGTTTCTTAACTACGAAGACTTGACACCACAACCTCTTCTGAGAACTCTCAGGGAACCTGTCGTTCCTCTAGGTTGGTCAGGTAGGATTTCCTTTAGTCAGGACTCATAAGTAACCTTCCTGACTACGACTTCGACTTTGAGGTTATGGAGTCGGTGGACTACCCTTGTCGACTGAGTAAACATTTCTGGGACTACGACCCTTTCTAACTGCCGTCCTCTTCCCCTGCTGTCTCCTACTCTGCCAACCTACCGTAGTGACTGAGCTACCTGTACGCAAACTCATTCGAGGTCCTGAACTACTACCCGTCCCTCTGGACCGTACGACGTCAGGTGCCCCAGTGTTTCTGAGTGTGACTCACTGACTTGACTTGTATACTTTCTACAAAAAGACGTAGTCATGTGTACCTATCGAACTAAAGAATATTACAGACTTATAATAAACAAGTAGACAGAATGTGACGATAAGAGGGAACTGGTCCACTCCTTTAAATTTTCTCTTCATACCCCTACCTGTAAAATTTTTACCACGACTCTTTAAACCTATCAGTAAACCTTTGTACATTTTAATCTAGGTGAGAAGTGTTGATCTTATTTAAAGTTTACCTAGTCTCCAAATTTATAATTTATACTTTTGTACGTCTTCTTTTGTACACACTTACATAGATTAGTCTTACCCCTTTAGAAGTGATTGGTACTGTCTCTTAGGTCTTCGTCATTCCGTTCTTACCTAGTTAAACTAATGTATAAAAAAGAATTACCAGTGTATTTTACAAAAATTTTTCCTTTCCCGTAGACATCTAAATTTTTCTATAAAAGTTCTATTAGTTACATTATATACCTAACAAACGTAGGACAAAGGTTGTTTGGTTCATATTTGTGCGGGTACGTGTTCGTATGTATTCTTGTGTAATCGAGTAAACGTACATGTGTACAAATATTCTGTTAGTCCCTTTAAACCCTGTAACTAGTTTCTAATCTTTCATTTATTGAAAATACGTTAAATTACTATAATAATCAAAAAAAATTTCTGTGTATGGAAAATTTCTATGAGACTATCATAAATACGTACTTTGTTATATAGACCCTAAACGAAGTTTTATTAGGTCCCTCACCACACCCTTCTTCATTGACCGTTACATATAGTTTACTCTTACAGGTACCCAAATTAGTAATAACTTAAACACATTACTCATTTACACCGAGGGGTCGGATATGAGAAGAAAAAACATAACGAATTTTAGGGGGGTCACCGAGTCTCCATTTTCTTAGGAGAACGTTTCGTCCTCCGCGTCCTCTGTATCCAAGTTAAGGACCCAAACCTTCTAGGGGACCTCCTCTTTTACCGTTGGGTAAGGTCATAAGAACGGAATTTTTTAGGGTACCTGTCTCCTTGGACCTCCCGATGTCAGGTACCCCACCGTCTCAGTCTGTACTGACTCATTGACTCGTTAATTTTCAGTTTTAAGAAGTGTGATTTACAATCTAAAATTCTGATGACTATGTCACTATGTCAGTTCTCTTGAGAGAGGACCGAAATCAGGACGGTGAACCGTTTTTGTTCAAAGAAACATATTAATATAGTATGTAACAGAGTAATAAGACCTTTGAATACGTATATTTAATGGGTCAATCTAAAGTTCACGAACTATAGTCTTTATCGTACAAAACAAGTAGAAAAAGGGGGTCACGATCGAACCTCATCCTAATCTATCCCTTCATAGAGAGTTTAAAAAGATATACACCTGGTGACCAAAATCCATTTCGTCTATTTTAGATATAATTAAAATTTATGTAAATATTTTAATTTTATAATGATTTTAATAATTTTAATTCTATTATTGTGATATTCACTATTCTTATTAACTCTCTCTTATCTTGACCATCTATTTTTATTTAATTAAATTTTAATTATACTTATTATAATATTTATTATTTAAACTATAATTTTTGTTTTTAAATAACAAAAACTTCACATCAAATAAATGTTGCAACACCATCAAAGACGATACGTTATTTCACTAAATCAATATATATATAAGAAAAAGTATAAGGAAGGGTAATACCAAATAGCATCACATAACTTATACCCAAGGGACTCGATATAACCCCAAAGGGACTACCGAGTCGTCATTTCTTAGGTGGACGTTAAGTCCGCTATGTTCAAGTCAGGGACCCATCTCTTCTAGGGGATCACCTCCTGAACCGTTGGTTGAGGTCACAAGAACGGGTTTTTCAGGGTGACTGTCTCCTCGGACTACCCGATGTCAGGTTTCCCAGCGTTTCTCAGTCTGCACTGATTTGTTGACTCGTACTCGATATATAGACAAGATAATTATGTATATTATCAAACGTAGACGATTGGGGTTTGAGGGTGAGGTAGTGAGGGGGTGGAGGGAAGGGGGAATCGTTTAGTACAGGTAAGAGATACACTTAGGAAAAGACGAAGTATCCATCCAAGTAAACACTGTATAAACTCTAAGGTATATATTCACTATCCCCGAAGAAACCACCGGGTCACCATTTTCCTTTTTGTTTTTTGTTTTTTTTGTTTTTTTTTTGTTTTTTTTTTGACGGACGTTACGTCCTCTGTACTCAAGTCAGGGACTCAGCCATTCTAGGGGACTTCTTCCCTTACCGTTGGCTGAGGTCATAAGAACGGACCCTTTAGGGTACCCGTCTCCTCGGACCGCCTGGTGTCACGTTCCCCAGCGTTTTCTCAGTCTACGTCGCATCCTTGATTTGGTCTTGTGTTCACGATAGTATGCCACAGACAGAAGTAGACGAGTGAATCCGACACGACCCAGAGACGGCGACACACCCGAGAAGGAGGTCGCCACCACTCGCCCCTGGTGAGAGGTCGACGCGACGGGCCCGAAGAGTGACTGCGCCGAAGAGGACAGCGTGTCGTGCCCGAGGTCCCGGGAACCCGGAGTCTCCTTCATCACGATAGACATTACGCTCATTACGATCCCGCTGTACTCTCCTTAATCTCTAGTAGTGTAATTCGCTTCATTCAGCCCTCTTTCTATCCCCGAAACGACCACCGAGTCACCATTTCCCAGGCGGAGGACTACGTCCTCTGTGTCCAAACTAGGGACTACGTCCTTCTAAGGTGTACGGCGTCCCGCTGATTCGGGCACGTGACGTTGATTACTCGGACACGAGGTCGCGGGCCTTTGGCGTCGATGACTTCGGACGCACGGAATCCCAGACACGAGGTGTTGTTTTCGGTGGTGTTAGTCTTCGGGAGCGTAGTGTTGGTCTCATCAGGGGCGAGAGGTGTCGATCTCTTTTCGGGTGTGTCGTCCCTTCCGAGACGTGTCGGTATTCATTTGTGTATTTATTTTAAATGAGAAAGGGCGGAGAAGTGACCAGAAAACATTGCATTCCTTTGTTCAATTCACCTAAATATGGGACCTTCCTTCGACTTGTCAGTCACCGAACCGTGTGTCCAGGGAGATTTAACCGTAGGACAAAGCCGGTGACAAGTCGACATACTGAAACAAAGACACGGAGTAAAAGGATTATATATACTATCTCCCCTCTTAACTTGGATGAAGGGTCACAACAACTCAATTATGTATAGTGTGTCGTAAATCTACTCATGAATGAGGTTTTTTGCAGCTGTTAAGTAAAAGTTTCAACGTCAGTGTAGGTTAAAAGGGTGGAGGAACTTTGACATGGGATTCTTGGAAGTATTACTTCTACCGGGACCTCTATTATTGTAATATGAGTCACGGACACTCCATACTCGTAATAGGTTCCCGAAGTCTATGTTATTATGGAGTAAATTAACAATATTATTTAAGGAACGATATATGTAACCGTTTGATATATGACTTTTTATTCCTTTGATTCTAAATTTCTTAAATTCTTTTAAAGGGTTCTAATATGAACATCATCTAATGTCTCGGTCCTAAACTTTACCTAAGAGAGGTTGACATCTACACAAGAAGGTGAACCTATCTCGAACAGCACAGGAGGTTGACAAACGAATTTACAAGTGTCTGTTAGAATCCCATATAAGGTATCTATCCATCGGGGTGGATCGTACTTAAAAAGAAAAATTAAAGGACTCGTGTTGAAGTAAGGGGTACCAAAGTCTAAACGTCTATCTCCCGGATGGAACAACGTCGAAAGAACGTAGTGTCCTTCTCTCTCCCTCTGTTGTAGTTTTACTCGGAAGTCTTTGTTTAGATAAAGTACCTTTCTCCAAGTAAAAGGATCTTTTCTTGTCTTGACGGACACGGACTTCGAGGACCTAACATCCGTTCGATTTTTACAGTTTCTAATTTTTTTCTTTAGGAACCGTTGTTGGAGTAGTTAGTTCGTTACTCCAGCATTTAATGGCTATTCAAGGACTCTTAGTCTAACTCTTAAAAGGTAGTTTCTTCGGTGACAGTCAAGGGGTGTAAATTATAAGTCCGAGTGTCAAAAGGACACGTACGACATCAAATTACTAGTCCCCCTTTTCACTGCGTTTCTGGGGTCGCACATAAAAGGCAAATGTACAGTGTCTACGATTGGGTAGGAGATCCAGAGGTGTTTCGGTGTGTGGGTCTCCCCTCGAACCAGAAGTCCCTTAGACGTGGTCGAGTGTCGGGACGAATCATCAGTTCTTTGAACCCCTTTGCGACAACGGACTTTCTTGGTACTTCCCCGTCCGTGTCTCACCCGTGTCAGCACGAGGGACTACTTAGGGACACCAGACTTCACCAACCGGTCCAGACTCCAGAGACGAAACTCTTTTATCCCTTCGGTCATCTAAAAAAAATTAGTTAAAAAATTCTCTTACCAACGAAATGTTACAACACAATCAAAGATGACATGGCGTTTTACTTAGTCGGTATGTATATGTATATAGGGGAGAAAAAACCTAAAGGAAGGGTAAATCCAGTGGTGCATCGTGACTCAACCCAAGAGACACGATATGTCGTATAAGAGTAATCAGTAGAGAAAATATGTATCATAGTTATTACATATATACAGTTAGAGTCAGAGGGTTAAGGAGGGTAGGCGGGAGAGGGAAAGAACCATAGGTATGTAAACAAGAGATTCTGACACAGGGACAAAGACGAGACGTTTATTCTAACAGATATGGCAAAAAGAACTAAGACGTATATACGCAATTATTCTGTAAACAAAAACGGAAAGACCGAAAGAATTGAGACACACTGTCAGAGATCCAGGTAGGGGTAGAGATGTTTACTGGGTCAAAACAAGGAAAGAAAAACCGACTCATTATAAGGTAACATATATAATTATACATGGTGTACCTTCAGTTATTTAAGTTAAATTAAACTTTGAATTACCTGTATCGATAATGTTTAGCAAAGGGTCATATCAAAAGTAAACCGGGGTGTTGAGAACTCCCATCTATGACAAGAGGGATAGAGGAGTTACTTCACTGAGACAGACCCCACTATTTTGTTAACTTCTTCGTCGATCCCAGGCTCGGGTTAAATTACAGAGACTTTGGAGAGGATTCAGCGACGGGACACGAGTTCACGTAGGTCACGGGCAAACTCGAGGTCGACAAACGGTCCGTGACAAGACCCGCGAGTCCCTTACCTCTGTCCTGTCGGGGGCTCTCTGTCTTGTTTGTTCCTCCGTGTAGTTTGGGAGGTGTCACTAACCGTGTCTTCCCGTGAGTTGAGACCACGTTTCGTCACTGTAGCTTCGACTCCGGACTCTGTCCTGGTCTGCAACCAGGTTGTTGCCGTCGCAAGGTCCTTCCGAAACTCGGGTTCTGGAGTTGGACTTGTCGGAGGTTAAACTGTCGGTTTACTACAAGGAGAGGAGAAATCCGGAGGACCCTGAGCAAATGAAGTGTAAAAGGGTCACAACCTGTTTATAAAAATTTTCTTGGTAAAAAAAAGGGATCCTTTTTTATATATGATGTGTATGTCATACACATACACATAAATGTATGTTTAAGTATGTAAACACAGATATCTGTACATCTTTATCTCTACATCTATATCTATGTCTATTTGATGTATGTCTTTCTGTTTCCTCGTCAATTTAAGTAGTTCATGATCAAAAGAAATTTTTTTTTGAAAAATAAAACATAACGCCATATCAGTTAATTGTTACAACACTATTAAAGTCCGTTTGTTGTTTCCGTGAGTCGGTATGTAAATGTACATAGCCAAGAGGGGATCTGAGTGGAGGGTGGGTCTCAAGTACACGATATTGTGACTCTTCTCGAGGTACTCGATTTGTCATCTAGGGTGACCAATACGTAAAGACTCATGATAAAAAGGTACACCTTGGAATCGATCAAAAAAGTCAATAAGTTAATAAACGAATTCTTTGTGAATTTTACGTAAACGACTCGTAGATACGGTCGGAAACACGATTCGTCGATTTCTATGTCGTTGTTTCTTCTGAGATAAGAGCACCATGAGTGTAAGATGACCCCCTTCGTCTATGTTCATTTGGATTTACTCGTTCTTTGAATGTTTAATTTCACTCATAATATTTCATTTATTTCCCTGCTCTTTCTCCTTTTGTGATTCTCGGTGGAATCCTCTTATAGACTCAGCAGGAGAGACTCCTCTACTACAGACTTCACTCTGGACCGTTAGAGTCTTCGTGAGGTCCACCTGTCCTACTGTTCCTAATTCAGATCGTCGTCTTTTCTCGAGAACCACAACTACGAGACCGAGAGTTGGTACCGACGGGTAAACTACTGGAACTTCTTGTAAGATTTTTATGGTTACGGGTCCGAAGTGAGATTACGAACCATAAAAAAGTCACGAGGTACACTAAAATTTCACGTTAATCTAACTCATAGTGACACCATGTCCTAGTCTTTCCTTCGGTCACACAGACTACGAGTCACTTATTTCCCGTACACACGTCCGACTCAGCACAGACTGAGACACACTGGGGTACCTGACATCGGGTGGTCCGAGGAGACCGGTACTCTAAGAGTTCCGTTCTTGTGACTTCACCGAACAGTGAGGGACAAGGTCCCCTAGAAGGATTGGGTCCCTACCTTGGATTTAGAGAACGTAGAGGACTTAACGACCGCCTAAGAAATGGTGACGCGGTAACCCCTTATTTCCCTTAACTCCAATTTATTTGTGTGTTCACGTTCAGACACGTCCTGGAACATCTGGGACCCTTCTTGAAATTGAGATAAGATCCACACTCCCCTTTGACATCCTCGTAAAAAGTCATAGTACAGTAACTCACCAAAGGTAAAGATATTCTAGTGAGACTAATGTCTTACCTCCTTTTATCTCTCATCTGACATCTCGGTTCCCACCTTCCTTTTCTGGCAGTGCCAACAAGTCCAAATTCACTACCACCGATTCTAACTCCTTCCCCATCATCTCTACCCTTCCTCACCTACTCGAGCCCGATTGACGGACCTCAATCAAGTTTGGAGTGTCCAAATGTCGTACCAGGAGGTGTTCGAGGTCCCAAGAGTCCAGTGGACGTGAAGATTAGTTGACCGGTGGACAAACCCCAAGTAAAGGAAACTCAAAATTGTTAAACGATCTTGTTGAATATCTAGAGTCCTTTTGTAAAATGAACGTTAAAATATTATGTCCTATGTGTAATTCCGGTCGGATTACTGCCCTGTGTATTCCACTCCAGACCCTCCTCGGGTTTCCACTTCAAAGGTACAAAAGCCTTACACAATGGGAGGATCGTGTAGTTACACATAGTGTTTAGTCCTCCGAGTGAGTACGGGATCACGGGTCTCATAAATTCCCCCGAAGTATTATATCCGTACTACGTAACTGAGGAACCGGTGTCTTAACTTAAATGAGAGGTCGAGGGGGTAGAAGTCTCCAACCCGACTACAGTCTACCGAGTTCCGGGGTTGGGAGTTTAGTGTGTCGACAGAAGGACCGTGCCGGTCGGGAACAGGAATCAGTAGAGTAATCGTATTTTAGTCCACACCAGATTCTCTGGGCGGTACTAATTGTCTCGGTCAGGATAGTGGACCCTCTAAGGTTCCCAAATCTCTCAGGGTCCTTACCTCTGTTTCTGGTCTGTTAAGAAGTAGTGACCTCACCCCGGTGAATGACTCGATCTCTCCGTATCCGGACCACTTTCAGTACCAGACCTTAGTCCTCCCACCAAGACGTACACACTTCAAATCTAAAGGTTAATCTGTCAGTGTACCTCTGCAGTTCATCCGTCATGTTACCTACTTTTACTGGAGTCCCTACTCTAAACCCGACATCTATATTTATGTCAGTAGTTGTACGATTACCATAAGTTTTGGTTGTCGGTCCCACTTGAGTAAATTGTTCAACTGTAATTATCTCTTCGACCAGGTCCAGATTCGGGGTTTCGTTTGGTTATAAATCTTAATAACGACGGATGTTGAGACGAAAACGAGGACAGAGTGGAAATAGACGAGTCTGTCGTTTTTTACTTTCACATAGAGTTAACTCTGTTCAAGGCAGAAGATATGTCATGTGTGTTGGACGAGTTTCCAGTACACAGGATCCTCATTCCGATCTGGTAAGGGTGTTCCCTGTGACCTGAGCTCGTCCACGTCTGGATGGACAAATAAAATCTTGTTTGTCTGTTATTTTATTTTCCGTCATTGAGTTTTATGAACTTTATTGAGTCCTATTTGGTTCTGTACAAGAAAAGTGGTTACATTTTCATATTTTTCCTATATTCTATACAAACATTAAAGTTGTTCTCGAACATTAAGGGTGTTTTTACTCAAACACTAAAGTTGTTACTCAAACGTTAAAGAAAAATATCTATTACAGGTGATATCATTAAGACTGATTAATATGACAAACTTGAAAAGAATTTTCCTTTTCAACGATAAGGAATAACTTTTCCTTAAGTCTTAACTTAAATAAAAAAACCCTTAAAATTTTCGATTGATGACCTTTAGGTTATCTTCTTAATGAGGAACTCTCGTCACGGTTGAATCCTGGGTCTAGTAGTCCCATTATAAGTTATTCTAGAAATGGGTTTCGGTAGGGTTCCCACTATTATTAATTATGACTTTTCTCGTCAGTGGTAAGTATCTTAAGAATAATATACGTTTGGAACTCGATTTACGAAGTACCTGTACTAAAATAGACATTATAAAATATACATAACTTACATACATACATTAAAAATAAATTATTACAAACAATGTGTTATTGGGACTCTTTATCTTTAATAATAATAGGGTAAAATGTGCACTTCTTTAACTCCGAATTTCTCTATTTCATTGAACGAAGAGATGTCAAAAAAGTGGCTTCATTGCTCCGGGGCTTCCATCATTCGGGACTTCGGTCCTATGATTGGATCAAGACAGACTTCTACTTCAATATTCTCCAGGTCCTCAATTTCCTTTCTTTCTATCAGTGACTACGGGAATTGGTACAGAACCCATACACTGACGGAGTGACTACACCCAAGAAAGACTACCTTCACTAAATTAATGTACACGTCTACGACGTCCTAAAGAAACGAAAGGATCGTCCATCCTCGGCCTTATCCGTTCTGACTGTCAGAGGGAGGTTGTGGCTCTACCGACAACGACAACAGCAAATCGATGAGTCAACACAGACTGAGAAACACTGGGGCACCGGACGTCGTGCGGTCCCAAGGGATAGAGAGTCTCAAACGAGTTTGAGTACCAGTGACTCAACTACTACGATAGGTTGGTAGAGTAAGAGACAGCGGGGGAAGAGGAGGACGGGAATTAGAAAGGGTCGTAGTCCCAGAAAAGGTTACTCTACCGACAACCCACCTAGTTTAAGTTGTTACATCACCACCTCAAGAAACAAGTTATAGACCTCGTAAATGAAAGTCCATTTACGAACAAAGAGAAGAAGGGCAGGAGCTCCAGACAGACCAACTCTCCGTGGGAGTAAGATGGCAGAACGAGGTCTTTGAGTAGTGACGACAGGTTCTTACCCACTCACCCGACCAGTATCTCAAGTCCATCGGTCGTAACACGACTAGTGGAAAATGAACGGTTTACGGTTCTGTGACTTTACAGATCTGGAGTTCTGTAGTCTAATAGATATTTTTAAAAAGGAGTGTACAACAATAATATATTTATGTAATATTTATATCTACAACAACGACAAGTTAACGATTCAACACAGGTTCAGAGACATTGGGGTACCTGACGTCGTGCGGTCGAAGGAGACAGGAAATGATAGAGGGGCTCAAACGAGTTTAAGTACAGGTAACTCAACCACTACGATAGGTTGGTAGAGAGGAGAACAACGGGGGAAGATGAGGACGGGAGTTAGAAAAGGGTACAGTCCCAGAAAAGGTTACTCAACCGAGAAACGTAGGTCACCGGTTTCATAACCTCGAAGTCGCAGTCGTAGACAAGAAGGTTACTTATAAGTCCCAACTAAGGGAGATCCTAACTGACCAAATTAGAGGAACTTTAGGTTCCCTGAGAGTTCTCAGAAGAGGTCATAGTGTCAAGTTTTCGTAGACAAGAAGTCACGAGTCGGAAGAAATTCTAGGTTGAGAGTGTAGACTGATGACCTTTTTGGTTTCGAAACTAATATGTCTAGAAGCAACCGTTTCACTACAGAGACGAAAAATTATGCAGATCCATCATAAATGAATAATAGTTGTAATACTTACTTACTAAAGAAATGGTAAAGATATCATTTTTAAGAATACATGATTCACGAAAGATACGGAGTCCGAGAAATGTGTTTATAAAAATAAATTAGAAGTATCGTGAGTCGTACCATCTAGACTATTAGGGGACGTCTCTCAGTCTAAATTTTAAGCAGGTTCCAGTGTGTGACCGTCTCGATCCTACAGACTTACGTGTAGGAAAGAGTGTATTTAAGACGGAGGTCATGTGGCCCATCGTCAGGGAATCGAGGTCCGTAACAAGTCTTCATAAACAAATAGTGACTACAGTCAGAGATGGTAGACGTAAGACCGAATCGGTGTCCATTATTTCTAGTGGGTGTATAAAATAATTTGACTTATGTAATTGTAATAAACTTGTCGGTAATGGTGAGTCGCGTGACTATGTCTCTATCGGAGTCGTCAAATAACTGTAAGTAGCTCAAGAAACGGAGGCACGATTCGGTACAGTGGGACTGTACGAAAACGTATAAATTAAAAAACTTTGAGTACACAGACGAACATAGTAAAAAGACGGAGGATGGAGTGACAATCCAACATTCGACGGTGTGTGTAAGAAGACTACAAGAAGACGGACGAAGATCTTCTTGATGACTATAAAACACGGACTATTAAGAAGTAAGCCCATCCCCAACAGAACGCATGAAATCATAAAAATAGTTGTAGGGACCGGAGACAGAAACTTATGGTCATTGTTAAGAGGAAAGGAAGGGTCAGTCCTGTTAGTTTTTAGAGAGGTTTTATATGTTTATCGAGTATGTTGAGTCATAGTTTTTTGCTTTCGTTAGGTTAGTTTTTGACCCGTGAACCCAACAAGGGTACAGAACCGTAGTTGTGTGCTAACTGAATTCTTCAACGTCACACATATATATGTTACCTTATAATGAGTCGGTATTTTGTCTTACTTTGTAACAGTAAAAGTCGTTGTACCTACCTGGATCTCTTATCATAAGAATGACTCCATTTAGTCTGTTTCTGTTTATGACATACTATAGTGAGTATACACCTTAGATTTCTCATTATGTTAAAATCTCAAAAAAGTTGTTCTGTAAAACTTCGTCGTCCTAACTATATAAGGAAAATTGATTAAAGGGTTTCTTTCCCTTCTTAAGAGTGTATGCCAAAAAAGAACTTTCTGAATATCAGATTGACCTTAATTTATCCATTTTTAATTTTACATAGGTATTTCTTATATGTAATAGTATTGGTTTATTACGTAGGTAACAACATGTTTATTATTATGTCCAGTAATACGATATGACAATCTCTCGGTTGTTTATAACTTACTAATTTATTGAATTAAATGAACACATTATTTGACTATTTACCTTATTTGTCTAATATCTGTAAGTTTTGACCTTTCTGGAATTGTTAACAAATCTATTCAAACGATTTAAAAACAAAATTATATGATTCGGAAAAGTTTTTTTTATGTAAAGAATTTTCAAGAGAATCCTAAAAAAAGTTTATTAAAATATTAAAACGTACTACATGTTATTTCTTCAATAAGACTCATTTTTATAAAACATAATTAGTCACATAACAGTTTGTAACATAATAATTCAAATAATTATTTTATAAGTTATTATAATGTTTTAATAAAAAGTGAATCTATAAGTTCGTACAAATTAATTGAAATTAATATAATCGTTTATTTTAATCGGTTGTTTATTAAAAAGATTATTTATTAAAAACAGGATATTATACATAAACCAAATCTCTAATATATATTTAAAATTTCAATTTAACTTGATATCACAACATATTTTTTATTTTGTTTAAGGAACAACAAGACCATCCGTCTCTTTTTTTAAAAAATTCAATTTTCTATTATGTTTACTTGGATATATGTTTCATCTTTGTCTAAGTGTCTGTATCTTTTGTTTGAAAACCAATGCTTTTCCCTTTCTTTCCCCCCTCCTATTTAATCCTCATACCATAATTGTCTATATTTGATGATATGTATTTTGACTCCTCGTTGATCCTAAATGTCATGTCGTGTCTCTTAGTACCAATTATTGAACATTATTGGATATTACCTTGTATTAGACTTTTTTGATTGACTCAATGATATGATATGTGAACGTGATGACCTCCTCCTTTACCTCGGGTGAGGTCATAAGAACCGACCTCTTAGGGTACGTGTCTCCTCGGCCCCGCCGACGTCAGGAATCCCAGTGTCTCAACCTGTGCTGACTTCGTTGAATCGTGCGTGCGTTTGGACTTGATTGAATTGCATTTAGGTGATGTGAAGTCAAATTTATTTACAGAGGTCTGTAACACAGTCTAGAATGGACCATCTCCCTCTTCGTTTTAATGGGGTGATTCTTGGTACAAAATCCACACATATGTGTGTGTGTGTGTGTGTGTGTGTGTGTGTGGATGGGGAGATTACACAAGGAGAATTTGGTACGATAAATTTCCTCGTTTGTCGGTCGGTCCAGACAGTCTGTGTTTGTGTTTTAATCTAATCTGTTTGGGTTCGTCATAACACTCCTTTGATGAGACTCGTGTTACAGACTCGAAATTCAGGTACTTCAGACACTGTACCAAAAGACGAGACTCTAGATAAAATAAAGTATATGTAAAATAAAAAATTAACTAAAAATAACCTGATATCAACAAATATTACAACACAACCAAAGACGACGCGTCGTCTCACTTAGTCGACATTCGTATGTAAATAGGGAGAAGAAACCTAAAGGAGGGGTAAGTACAGTGGCGTCTCACGACTCGACTCAGGGGACACGACGTGTCATCCACGAGTGATCAATATAAAATATGTACCATCACATATATCTATACTGTCAGGGTAAGAGGGTTAAGTAGGGTGGTGCAGAAAAGGGAGGAACCACAAGTATGGATCAAACAACAGATGTAGACTCCGAGATATCGACAAAGTGTTTGTCTAAGTGAACATGGCAGTAAGATCTAAAGTGTATATACGCAATTATATACTATAAATAAAAAGAGAAAGACTGAAAGAAGTGAGACACACTGTCAGAGATCCAGGTAGGTACAGAGATGGGTTCGTATATGTAAAATATAAAGATCGTGTGAGAAGACTTCTCGACTCCAGGAGTTAATTCACTGGTATGCTTTCTTTTAACTGATGTACATAGTGAGCCCACTGGTACTAGTACGAGGATAGTGCAATGAACTTCATTGACGAGACGTCAGCCAGACGTTTCGTTTAATAAGAGAGATTTAGAGGTGAAGAGGATGTTGACTCTTTAGGATATTGTAAAGGTAAGAGGGACTTAGTTATGAAGACAATTAAAAAAAATTACTCAATTTTACAATGACATTTTAAATAATAAGGCAGAGTATATAAACGGGTAGAGTATACTTGACGGACTACATTGGGTAACTAAGAAGAGACGTGTCTATAAAAATGGATGGCTTTAAGATTAAGAGTCTGAACGGGACTCTTACAGACACTCTGTTTGTCGTACTGTCAGAGGTAGTAAATCTTTGAACGACGGTTTCACATAAAAGGGGACGACTGTCGCCGTAAGGTTTTCTTAGCTAAAGAGAGAGTATTCTTGAACCAGTTAAAAAAGGACGAGAAGTCTACAGTAGAACAGTTTTTTCTTCGGTGATCCTCAATAAATATATACGTCAACAAAAGTGATAAAACAATAGACCCCAACAACTGACCTTTTATTTAGGAATAGCTATCTCGTGACTACCTTAACGGCTCAGTATTCTACAGGTACAAAAGTTGAAATTCCAGACTATGATAAAAGAAGAGGTTTATCGACTTAGGTAGTCTTTACGGTTGTCGTCACAAAATCTCCATATCGATGAAGGATGTGTTTCCCCACAAATCAAAATGATTATTAAAACCTTTATGAGTCTGTCGTTTCTTAGACGGACGTTACGTCCTCTGGGCCCAAGCTAGGGACCGAACCCTTCTAGAGAGACCTCCACCCTTACCGATGGGTGAGGTCATAAGAACGGACCTTTTAAGGTGCCTGTCTCCTCGGAACCACCCGATGTCAAGTACCCCAGCGTTTTTCAGTCTGTGTTGACTCACTGATTGTGAACCTTTGTGTGTTCTGTAACTGTAAGAGACATTAGGTACCTCCTAAAAATGGGACGATTTCTTAAACGACTCTTTGTCTAGACGAAGAAGAGAGACTGGTGAGACGAGTCCCCTACAATGTAGACAGTTAGGTACCGAACGTATTCAAGTCCGTCCTTCGAAGTCCTACTGACTAGACTGAGAGATATGGTAGAACGACCCGTACGTATGAGTCAGTACAGGTCGAAAAACACTGGGGTACCTGACATCGGGTGGTCCGAGGAGACAGATACCTCAAAAAGTCCGTTCTTATGACCTCACCCAACGGTAAAGGAGGAGGTCCCATAGAAGGGTACGGTCCCTAGTCTGGGTGTAGAACGTAGAGGACTTAACCGTCTGTCTAATAAATGGTGATCGTGGTCGACCCTTCGGGAGGGATGGGGGACGGGGTTTGAAGAGGAATTGAGGTTTATTGGAGAAAAAAAGACCGTAAGTAACGATCAACCTTTCACTGACTACTCTAATTTGTAACCTAAAAAGGTCTTAGGTTTTAGTATATAAACTTAGTACTCACCCGAAGGGTCCACCGTGTCACCATTTCTCGGTGGACGGTCACGTCTTCTACGTTCTCTGCCCAAACTAGGGACCCAGTCTTTCTAGGGGACCTCCTCCTTTACTGTTGGGTGAGGTCATAAGAACGGACCTCTTAGGGTACCTGTCTCCTCGGACCACCGATGTCAAGTGTCCCAGTGTTTCTCAGTCTGTGCTGACTCGTACGTGCGTACGTGTGTGTATATGGACACCACCCATCAGCCCATTGGTCCTTTCTACGCACTAGGAGGAGATCTCACGTCTCAAACTCCCCCTTTACCGACGGGTCCTTCGTAATGTAAGGGGTCATGGATCTGTCCTGGTCAAGAATGGTTCCTCTATACACGTCTTCACTACAACAGAGGACGTCCAATTCCACTAAGTCTGTGTGAACTGAAGGTGTATTAGGGAGAGGGTCCGGTAGTCGACTTACCTTTCTTGAGACCCGTGGGCCACCACTACCTTCCTTCGTCCTGGGACTTATCGGTGTACCTTTCGCAAGGTCGATTAAACCTGACCCTTGATTCTTTGTATAAAAATAACATTTAAAAATAAAATAACATTTAGGTGACTTTTTTTAGTCAAAATTAGACGGGGTCCTTGATTATAGTAGGTTCAATTCTGTCTTTTGTATACGTTGATTTTCTCTGAAATTAAATATACACCCATTAAACTTAATCGGGAAAATTATTTTGTCCATATGTATAAACATCAAAAGTTCAAGTGTCTTCGTCCTCTTTCACGGTTTTCGATTGTAGAAGAGGAACCATAAATAGGTTTCCTCAATTTTTGTACAGGTGTGTTTTTGGACGTGTACTTACAAATATCATCGTCGAAAACAAGTATTAACGGTTTTGAACCTTCGTTGGGTCTACACGAAGTCGTCCACTGATCTATTTATTTGACACCATGTAGGTCTGTTACCTCATATTAGGTGATGATTTTCTTTATTCGATAGTGCGGTACTTATGACCCCCCCTTGAATTTGCGTGAAATGATTCACTTTCGTCGGATAGACATTTCCTATGTCTGATGTACTAAGGTCGATACACTATAGGACGTCTTCTGTCGGTACCTCTGTTATTTCTCTGGTCACCAACAGTCCCCAATACCCCTTACTTTCAATCTCGTGTCTCCCAAAATTCCCGTCACTTTGATCAGACACACTATGATATTACCACCTAGGTCAGTAATATGTCCACAGGTTTGGGTAGCCTATATGTTGTCGTTGTCACTCGGGATTACATTTGACACCTGAACCTCACTAATACTACACAGTTTCATCCAAGTAGTTAACATTGTTTACGTGGTAAGACTACCCCCTACAACTATTTTCATTTCGACACGTAAGTGACCCCCGGTCTCCAAATACCGTTCGGAGACATGGAAGGAGAGTAGACACGACGTTTGATTTTGACGAGATTTTTTATTTCAGATAAATTTTTATACCCCTGAAGGATCCACCAGGTCACCAATTCTACAGTGGAAGGTCACGTCCCCTACACCGAAGTTTGGGACCAGTCCTCCGACTCTAGGGTGTACGGAACGTCAGTTTTTTGGTATTGTATTTTGTCTTTGTCATAACATTGTTTAAGTTATTTCTGAAAATTTTACCAGGTGTAATTTTTTTTTTTAGAAATTTTTTCATATACTCGACTTGATTTCCCCCCTTCAATCTTGGAGATTTGAACGAGAATCGGGGAGAACCTAGGTTCCTGAAACCCAGTACTCTCGTTATTTCAGTGACCGGGTCACAACCTGTGTGTCGTCACGATAATTTACAGTCGAAGGGAGTAGAAGAGTTAGGGATTAGAGATTAGTCTATTACCTACGGAGACTCTGTGACCGTACTAGGGGACCTCTCTTGTATCGGTGAATGGTGAATGAGTTGTCACTCCTGTCTTGCTCCTTCGGAGGTACTCCTCTTCCGTGTCTTGTAAAAGAACCTGTTTTCTTCCGTCTTTACGGTAGACGAGGAGGTACTAAGACGACAAGGTCCCGTACGAACGACTATAATAAAAGTAGTAAAATGGTAGTAAAGTACCTTTACTTCGGATCGAGTGTCAAGTAATCTTCCAGACTACGACTTCGACTTCGCGGTTATGAGACCGGTGGACTATGTTTCTTGACTGAGTAACCTTTTCTGGGACTACGACCCTTTCTAACTCCCGTCCTCCTCTTCCCCTGCTGTCTCCTGCTCGACCAACCTACCGTAGTGTCTGTGTTACCTGTACTCAAACTCGTTTGATGTCCTCTATCACTACCTGTCCCTTCGGACCGTACGACATCAGGCACCCCAGCGTTTCTCAACCTGTGTTGAATCACTGATTTAAAAATTTGTCGTTGTTGTTACCTAAAATGAAACACAAAGTAGTAAAATTTTTTGTTAAAACTATTATACTGAAAAGGTTACAAAGGTTTTGGTCAGAAATATTTCTACGGTGGATAGGGGGATAAAAAGGAAGTTAACTTCCGAGATAAGGACTGGTTATACGGTCGTCAAATCGTACAAAAAGATTAGAAATAACAAAAAAATGATACGTGTTTCAGTAGTACGTATATGGTATATTTTTTATTTAAGTCTATTATCTCTTTACGTTCCCTTTTATCCTTTTTACCCTAGTACAATATGTAAATCAAACGGACAAAAGACCTAATTAGATAAACAGAACCCGTAGAGAAGTACCTGTACGAAGGATACTGTTCGTGGGAGTCATGTAAATTTCTGGACTCTAGACCGAAATCTCGATCCTCACTTGTTGACTATAATTAAGTCGTGAGGAAGTTGGGACAGACGGAGGAGTAGGGTCGGGTGAAGTGTACCGTCCTTGTCGGTACGGGCCCCTTGAGTAGACCCACACGATTCAGTGAAGTCAGTACAGGTCGAGAAACGCTGGGGTACCCAGTATCAGGCGGTCCGAGGAGACAGGTACCCTAAGAGGTCCGTTCTTATGCCTTCGCCCAACGTACGGGAAGAAGTCCCCTAGAAGAGTTGGGTCTCTAGCTTGGGTGCAGAGGATGTAGAGGACGTGACCGTCAGCCCGAGCAATGGTGATCGCGGTGGATCCTTCGTGCCTTCCTTGAGCGACTCGTCTCTACAGGTTTCTTTCCTTTCAAAAGGTTAAAAACAGTACCAAACGAGAGGATATGCCTCTTTCGCCGTGGGGTGAGGTCGTCAGAACGGACCTTTTAGGGTACCTACCTCCTCGGACCACCCGTCTCAGCCTGTGCTTACTTGTCGAAGTGAAAGTGAAAGGTGAAAGTACGTAACCTCTTCCTTTACCGTTGGGTGAGGTCACAAGAACGGACCTCTTAGGGTCCCCGCCCCCTCGGAACACCCGACGGCAGATACCCCAGCGTGTCTCAGTCTGTGTTGACTTCGCTGAATCGTCGTCGTCGTCGTCGTCGAGAGGATGTTCCCTGAGAGACATTTTCCTTGGATGTTCAGTTATGACGGCTCCTCTTCTACGATTAATGAACTCGTACTACCGTCGTGAGGTGTACGTTTCTTCGGTAGGTCGTACCTCGAAGACCTACTCACGTGAGTTTCTAAACTCTTACTTCACTCCGTTGTTCCGATTCGGGGTCAGTACCCGTCGTGCGTGTCCACACTCCGAGGGAGGACATGTGACCAGAATGTCGTAAAAAGGTAGTATTTTTTTATAAATTTATCTTCGTTGGAGAGATCCTCTGACTTCACCGTATGTCGTCGACGAGAGTCTAGTGACATAAAGGACCTCCATAGACGAAGTAAGGGATTCTAGGGACCCGTAACCGGTCGTCCTACCGTACGTCACCTGTCTAACGGACAAAGTTGTCACTGTGACACACCGTCTTGGTCGCTTTTGTTGTTTCTAGGACCTGTGGCACCAAAAGGTCAAAAGAACCGACTTCTACTAGGATGGGTCCTTAGTGTGGTATAGAGTTTACTCTACTCCTCTCTCCGACCATCCTTTTCCTTTTTTTATGCAAAAGTGACCTCCAATTACCTACTACTGGGTTCAATTTATAGTTTTATTTATAAATAGAGGTCTAAAGGGACCACCACGTCACGTTCCCTTTCCCGGACGGCCACGTACCCTGTACCCAAGCTAGGGACCAGGTCCTTCGAAGGTGTTTCGGTGTTCCGTTGCATCGGTCTCACGGTGTTGATGACTTCGGGCGTACGAGATCTCGGGCACGAGACGTTGTTCTCTTCGGCGGTGTTACTCTTCGGACACGCGACTTCGATGTCTTTCGGGCCCCTTACGTTGTTTCTGTACCACGTCTGACTTTATCAAATTTTTTTATTTACACATAGAGTGCGACTACTCAGCCTTCTTGCTACTGACGGAAGACGATATGTAGGAGACACTATGTGCGCACACTTCACAAAACTTACAGTAGAGTAGATGAGAAGTGTCGTTTTGAACGTTAAACAAAAGTAATAGACCTCTTTGGGATTTCAGTTCTTTCAATTCCTTGAACGGGTTCAAATGTGAAGGTTCTATGTGATTTCACCGACGAGTTTAGATTTTGAGAGAGGAGGGACTGAGCACAAGAAAAGTGCTAAGGCCTCTTAGTCAAGTCAAGTCAAGTCACCGAGTAAGCACAGGCTGAGAAATACTGGGGTACCTGACGTCGTGTGGTCCGGAGGGACAGGTAGTGGTTGAGGGTCTCGAATGAGTCTGAGTACGGGTAACTCAGTCACTACGGTAGGTTGGTAGCGTAGGAGACAGTAGGGGAAGAGACCTCTTATCCCTCTTTACTTTCAGTGGTGACGGGGTGTTTCCCTTTCCTCCTCAGGGAGTAATGTAAAAGGTTAGGTGTGTCCACATCTCCCCAATCCTTTCTGGATTCTCTAAGGTGGTTGGGTTCCTCTAGTAGGTATGGTTGTCTCTTAGGGTTACCGTCTGTAGTGGTATAGGTCGGGTTTGGAATGTTTTATAGATACATAAAAAGTACAGGTTAAAGGGTAACACAGACCAATTTAATATCGTTTTATATAGTTATCCATTATAAGAAGAATGATAGGATACAGTATCACTAAAAGACCCGTGTTACGGGTTGAACCAAATTAAATAGAAATAATTAATTCGATCTCGAAACATTTCATACCAACAATGTAATTTGACTACACTGGATCGGTAGACGATGATCGTGTTCACACACACCGTTATCTTTCTCAACAGTGTCTCCTTTATCAAATGAAAGATAATGGAGAAGAATTATCGGGTTGTTTTGGTTACGTTTCTTTAGAGTAGGACTGTAAGTTGAGAAGAGACGTGGGGGAGGAGGAGGAAGAGAAACTCAGAAACAGGGGTCCTCGAAACTACCTTGACCCCTACATAATTAGACCCGAGTAAACCAACATTCCTTCTTTTTGTGTGGTTTAACCAAGTAGATTTTACACCGATACGAGATTTTATTAGAAGAGAGTCAGAAGGAGGTATCCTTGTATTACCCAAATCTTTCATTGTTCCCAGGTTTTAAAGGTATTGTCTGTGTTACAATCACTTTAGTGTAGAGTCTCAAATTTTCGACTCCACCGTAACCACCTTTAGTCCTAAGTCCTTTACCACTCACCTCCGTCTTCCTTCTCCTCACTCTTATCTGAACATGTTTTACCCTTCTTTTCGCTGTGGTAGCATTGATTTTCCTCTCAGTCCGACGAGTGACGAGTTTTCGGTTATTGCTCCGGTCCAATCACCTTTCCTTCAGACGAAATAAAAACTACGGTCGTTGAGTCCCCCTACCTCCGTCTGAGGTTAGGTTTCCGGCTGAGGGGGAACTGTCATTCCATCGTTCTCGAAAGTATCCGACTGTCCCGGATACACGTCTTTGTCGTGTCAGTCGAGACTGTCAGTAGAACTTCGACCAGTAGTCGCCAGTCTGGTCACAGTAGAACCAATTCACGTCAATCAGAAGTGAAGGTCCCAGTCAAACAAGGGTAAAGGAACTCCGGTCAAGAGTCTTGACACCGTCGAATGCAGTACCGATGTCACACCAGTAGTACGTCGATTGAAGAAGGTACACCACCCCCAAGGGGAAAGATGTCCTGTCGAGTGTCCTATACCGAGTCTCACAATAGATAACGAGAACTCTTCCTTGATTTCCGGGAACTGAAACGAATTACCGATTTAATAACAATAATCCAGAGGAAACTGACAAAAGGAAACAAAGACGTAAAAGAGTGAAGAGACCAATTTAAATAAGAGACCGATTTAAATAAGAAACCGATTTCAAGAAGGTGTCCGTTTTCCGTCTGACTCCTATACCTCCCCTCTCCTGGACGAGGTAAAATGGTAATCGTTAATTACCTTACTTTTCCAACTTTACCATTGTTATCTACCTCCCTTTACTACCATAGGGACCTCCCCCGTCCCTTCTATCTATTATCCCATCCATCATCATTCGTAAACAATCGATGACGACGTATTGTTTGAGGGGGTTTTGAGGTGCCGAATCATGTTGGTAGTAAATAATAGTGAGTGAGTAGACGTCTACTTGGTTTCAACTCGTATAGATTTGACCTAGACCGACTTACCGAAACGAAGGAAGACACCCAGATGTTTAGTTGACCCTCTTGAAACGGGGTGTAGAAAATAGGAAGACTCTAGTCATCTGATCGGTCCATGTAGTCGGGCTCCCGTCTGGGATGACGTACTCGTGGAAAGATTAGGGACGAACGTAGTACAGACGCTTATAGGGTAATCACTTTCCTACAATGTGCCGACTCGGGTTTCGGTTTCCCACTTCGCATCTCCACCCTCCTAGTCGTCTCGGAACCGTCACCCGTACCTCTGCCCCTCCCACTTCTTGACGTCAGTTACCCCGTCCTTTCTACTCACCGACGTCTCTTCTTGGTTTAATAGTCTATCTACTTAATTTATGATGGTTACGTCTGGAACTCTCTGTTATGAGGTGGCGTTATGTACCACATCGTCGCGTCCAGTTTAGTTGCAAATCTCTTGATTTTTAACTTCGTCTTAACAAAGGAAGACCTCTAGTCATAGTTCTGTCCCTCCCCACCCAATTCCGAATGTTTGGAAAATAAAACAGCAAACTTAAAAATTGACACATATTAATAATTTCTATAGAAATTATAATAAATAATTAAACCGACGAGGTCCATAATTAACGTCTTACTCCTAGAAATCGTACACCCTAGATTAAAAGGTTGGTCTCTGACTTCGACGTAACCCTCGTAATTCAGAATCGACGACCTGGTGGTCCCTTCAGGGGTTTATAAAATAGATTTTTTTTAATTTTTGTCTGTGACTGTCGACATATGCTATATCGTCTAATTTCTAATTCTTCTCTGTCAGAAGGGGGAGTTATTCAAGTGTCAGAACACACCTTCCATTTCGATGTTTCTCCCTGGCACGACAAGGCGTCCTCTCGTGCCACGATTTCGTCGTGTTTCCTCTTCCTTTGAGCCGTGTAACTCGTACCTAGTCCCTCTAACTCGTCCTGACTCCTCTACCTCCTCTACCTCTTGTTAGAGAGAGAATGGGTTTCAGGGATCTTTACCTTTTTGTGTACAAATTGGGGTATCGATAGGATCTTTAGTTTCTCCTCACGGGAACCACCCACCCATTCAAGCATTTTATCCTTTGATGTCGAGCTTTATACGAGTCTTTCGAAACTGTGGTGAAAACCCGTTTATAGGTGTTCTTAACTTTCGTCTGAGTCTGTCTGTAAACTTGTGGGCATAAATATCGTCGTAATAAGTTCTGTCGGTTTTTCTGCTTCGGTGCGATCACACGTAGTCGACTACCCACCCTATTCATTTTACGCCATATAGGTATGTCAAGTCGGAAATTTTCCTTAGTCTTAAGACCGCATACGACGTTGTGCCTACTTGGAATTCCTGTAATACAATTCACTTACTTCAATTTGTGTCTTTCTGTTTATGACATATTAAGGTTAATATACTCCACGGATCCCAGCAGTTTAAGTATCTTGTCCTTCATCTTACCACCAACGTCCCCACCCCCCGACCGCTCAACGAACTAACCACCTCACAGTCAGACTCTTCTACCTTTTCAGGACCTCTGCCTACCACCACTACCGACGTGTTGTCACACCCGCGTGAATCTCAGCGACTTGGCGAGTGAACTTTTACCAATTTTCTTATCTAGACAGGATACATATAAAGTGGGGTCAAATTTTTTCTTTCTTTTCACTAGTACTTTGACCCGTCTTCGATATCTTTCGAAGGTCCGACCTCCGTACCACACTCTCCTGGCCCCGACCCGGCTCGAGCTGACAGTGCCCCATCATTCCACCTCGGGGTCCTCCCCGGAGTACACTTCATGTACCGTCAGGGTCACTAAGTCCTTTCGTACCTCACGAGCCTACGTCTCCGTCCCTTCATGTCTCTCGATAGTGAGTATGACTTTATTTTGTGGTTTGTTGTGAGGTGCAAGGGTACCGTTGTGTGTGTAAACACATTTGTGTATCTTTTCCTAGACCTTCGAATGGTGATTGTGACCATAGAGACCCCTTTCATTTCTTAAAATCGGCAGAGACTTGCAAATCCCGAAAATTCAGGTTCTTATACAAACACGTAAATGTATTCGTGAATAAATATACGTTTATTGTTCGAACGAAGGGTCCATCGAGTCACTATTTCTTAGACGGACGGTCACGTCCTCTCCGTACTCTGTCCCCAAGTTAGGGACCCAGCTCTTCTAGGGGATCTCTTCCTTTACCGTCGGGTGGGATCCTAAGAGCGGACCCGCTAGAGTGTCTGTCTCCTCGGACCGCCCGATATCAGGTGTCCCAGGGTTTCTCAGTTGCGCTGAATCTCTGAGTTCTACGTGCGTGTGAACTGAATTCAAATCCGCTCTTTTTCTGCCGCGTGGTGACAGAGACAGAAGGAAAGGACTTCACATCAAACGACATGTTGTAATATATTCAATGTCCGTATGTTATATGACTAAGTGTTCAAAATTTGTAAATAAATAAAGTGACACGACCCAGAATCAACGGCGTACCTCCTAGAAATCAACGTCGTTCACCCTAGAGCAAGGGACTGGACCCGGGGGTCGTGATCTCACACCTCAAAATCGGTGAGCCGGTGGTCCCTTCAGGGTGTCCGAAAGTTCTAATATGAGGTAAGTATCACTAACGTTTTATGACCGATAGAAGGGGTACAACAAATTATATACCACCAAGTCAGCGATTCTGCACAGGTTGAGAACGCTGGAGTACCTGACATTGGACGGTCCGAGGAGACAGGTACCCTATGAGGTCCGTTCTTATGGTCTGACTCAACGGTAAAGGAAGAGGTTTATGTTATATAGGAACATCGAATAAAATATGGGTTGTCAAACATGGAGAATGAAGGGATGAGGAAGTAACGGGAGGGGGAAGGGAGAGGGGCGACCATTAGGGATCAAACAAGAGATATAGACTCAGAACCAGAATTGGTGTATATAATTGGTTTTGTTGTCATAGATAAAGCTGTTGTAGGTGGTTTGTAAAATCAAGAAGTCAAGTGCGAGATAGCCAGAAGTCCCTGAACTAAAAGGGGGGTGTCCCTGTACCGGACCTGTAATAAACGAGCCAGAAATAACGACGTGTCCGAAAGAAATCAAAACCGCTCGTCCCACCGAGAGATCAACGTCACAAGCCCAAAAGGGACACCACCGAAGAGAAGGACACCTCGTGTCCGAGTCGTCAATGCCACGTACCCGAATTGACGGGGCACCGTGCACCTTAGAAGGGTCCGGTCCCTACCTTGGTCACAGGGGACGTAACCGTCTACCTAAGAAACGGTAACCTGGTGGTCCCTTCAGGGGGAACTGAAAGTGTGTGTATATTACATGACGAGAGGTGGGAGGTTAGGAGTGTGGTTGTGACCCGTAAAATTCGCGTCTTGTGACTCCTCGACGATCGGAAGAGACGGAGACAGGACGTCTATACAGGACAGGTGCGGTGTTTGTAGTCCCGTAGAGTAGAAGAGAGCTTGAGAGAGAATAAAACTAGTTCTACAAAACACTCTTTTCACCTTGATCCTCACTTCGTCCGAAGTCGGAACTGAGTTGGTGAATAAATGACAAAGTTCAACCGTAAAACAATTTTAGAGACACGAAGAGAAAGGAGCAAAGCTTTGATCATTACCATTGTTGTCACCGACAATAGTATCCCGACGACGTTTTTGATTTCCTCTCATGTCTATGAATCCTGTCAGACGTACTCCCTTTTTTTATGTTTTCCAATGCCCTTTATGAGTCTCTAGTCGACGTCTACCTTCCATCGGACCCAAGTTATGAATAAAGAGGTTAATGTAACATTTGAGTGGGTCCATAACAGGGAACGAAGGGGATCCCTAGAAAATCCGGACAGAAGTAACCAATAGAGGGAGACCATACAATACTTTACGAACAGGGTCGTCTACCGTCTTCTCCTGACTCAGTCTTTTTGGTAGGTCCCGTAAAGTTGTCCGTGTCGCTTGGTTCAATTTCGCAAGTGTGGAGGCACATGTCCGACTTTGTAGATATCTGGAACTAAAGGATTAGTAATACCTAAAAAGGATTCAAACCAGACCTTTTAGTACTCTCGTCGTTGACATAAATTTTATGAATGAGTTCTTGTAAGTACCCGAAAGGACCGCCAGGACACCAATCCTTAGGACGGAACGTTACGTCCCCTGTGCCCAAGTTAGGGGCCAGGTCCTCCTAGGGTGTACGGCGTCCGTCGATTCGACGCTGATGACTCGGGTGTGTGGGATCTCGGACACGAGAGTTGTTCTCTTCGGTGACGTTGCTCTTCGGCGCGTGACGTCGATCTCTCCTCGGGGGTGAGAGGGGTTGATCTCTTTTCGGACGTGTCGTCGCTTCTTGGTCGTGTCGGCTTTTGTTTTCATTATTTGTTTATTTTAATAAAAAAATTTTTCAAGAGACTTGTAGAGACTCTATGACCTCTGGGAGTCACACGACACACGAGTCAGCACAGACTGAGACGCTGTGAAACCTGACATCGGTGGGTCCGAGGAGACAGGTACCCTAAGAGGTCCGTGCTTATGACCTCACCCACGGTACGGGAGGAGGTCCCCAAGAAGGGTTGGGTCACTAGTTTGGAAGCAGAGAACGTGGAGGACTTGACGTCCACTCAAGAAATGGACGACTCGGTGGCCTCTTCGGAGACCTCTGTGTGTCTACTTATGTTTTATAAGGGACGGGGCGAGGGGTGGGGGTCCCTCAAGTGTCAATCGACTTTAGTTCGTTCCTCTACTGTCAAACGTAAAACGGGCAGACAGGGTAGTACTGTCCTTGACAAACTTGCACTGTCCTACGGTCCAAACCCAACGGACGAAGTGTGGCAGAATCTCTGTACTACCGGTAGAGAGGGGTCGGGGTGACAGAGGTCGGTTCAGGTCGAGTAGTAGAGACCGGGGTCAATGACGTTGGTGGAGGATTGTTTTGGGGGAAGATCAGAGTCGGAATAGAGTTTGAGTAGGAATCCCATTCGAAAGACTTTATGTTTATACTAAGATGATACGTGGTAGATACATTTTTCTAAGTTATCGAGGAGCGACAGGAGTATTATTGGGGGTATGTAAAATAGAAGGAATATTCCGAAACGTATTAGACTGGAGTCGAAAGGAGAGGACGAAGTAGAGAGAAGGAGAGGGGGCGTTACATAGTTGGGTTCTTTAATGAAAGTTAAAGGGTTTACGAAAAATAAGGGACGACCAGACTCGGGTTCAACAAAAAGAGAGACGGATCTTATAGAATTTTGATTTTGGTCCCTCCAATTTTTTTTTTTTTTTTTTGATTTGAATCCTGAAGGAACCACCAGGACACCACAACCTCTTCTGAGAGAACCTGACGTTCCTCTAGTTTGGTCAGTT
Source organism: Capra ibex (assembly GCA_006410555.1). Taxonomy (NCBI): domain Eukaryota; kingdom Metazoa; phylum Chordata; class Mammalia; order Artiodactyla; family Bovidae; genus Capra; species Capra ibex. Next base: position 15,400,079 of record SJYO01014747.1, read on the forward strand.
AGGATCTCCTCTAGTCATGACTTATAAGTAATCTTCCTGACTACGACTTCGACTTTGAGGTTATGAAGCCGGCGGACTACGTTTCTTGACTGAGGAACCTTTTCTGGGACTACGACCCTTTCTAACTTCATCTTACCCTGTTGTCTCCGACTTTACCAACCTACCGTAGTGGTTGAACTACCTGTACTCAAACTCGTTCGAAACCCTCAACCACTACCTGTCCCTTCGGACCGCACGATGTCAGGTCCCCCAGTGTTTCTCAACCTGCACTGAATCACTGATTTGACTTGACACCGATTCTGAGACGTCAGGGTCGCGTCCCCCGGTCCCAGACTAGGGACCAGTCCCTTGATCTTAGGGTGTACGGCGTTGATTTTCAAGTGTACGGTTTTATGGGGTACGACTTTTATTTCTAGGACGTACTAGGTTGTTTCTAGGTTCTGTGGTGTACGCCGGTGATTCTGGGTCATATCGTTTTTATTCGATTATTTATGCATAAAGTTATTATGAAAAATTTTTGAGTAAGGGAGACCGGTCGATAAGATGAATTAGACCGATTGATCATAAATAGTAAGTCCAGAGTCTAATCTACGATAAAGGAAACCCTTTACGAGGGACTATCATGTTCTGACCTAACTGATTGGGAGGACCCATGGGGTAGGTGGGAGACGAAAGTAAAAACATCGTAAACGGTATCAAGAAATATGATTTTTACACATATATTAGGGGACTGATGAGATTCGAGGAACTCCCGCTCCTAAAAGAGAACATTACATAGGTGAAAAGAACCGTGTCAAGGATCATGTGTCGTCGTGTGTTAGTTTAACTCATTTACTTATTTATTTAGTATTTTGTGTCAACTGTGGTAACTTCCTTAGTATTCTAAGAGTCCTATACTCTAAAATCCTTTCGTCTAGAAGAACACATACGGTCGGTGTTAAGGAAAAGTAGTTCAACAGTTGGTATGTGGGAGTTCTGTACAACAAAACTCCCCCTATCAGACCTCTGTCTACTAAATTAGTTCGTAAAGTAGATGTCGTTTCTCCAAAATATTTGAAGTTTTTTATTTTCGGTGGTGAAGGGACCACTACGTCACCTTTCCTTAGATGGACGGTCGGGTCCCCTGCAACCAAACTAGGGACCGGGTCCTTCTAAGGTGTACGGCGCTTCGTCGACTCGGGTGCACGATGTTGAGGACTTCGGGTGCGTGGATCACGGACACGAAGGTGTTGTTCTCTTCGGTGGCTTAGTCTTCGAGGACCCGATGTTGATCCCTCATCGTGGACGAGAGGTGTTGATCTCTTCCGGGTGGACGTCGTTACTTCTGGGTCATGCCAGTTTTTAATTATTATTCATTTCGTCACAGATGTACAAAAAAATTTTTTTCATCGTTATGTTTTTTAATTTTTAATATTTTAACATTTTTTTTAAAATATTAAATATTACTTTAATAAAATAATTACACATTTTTTTATTTTATTTATTTTTCGTTTCTTTTCTGAAATTACTTCGCTGATGAGTGGCTCAAAGGACGTACCCAACTCCCTTATATGTTCCGAACCATTTCCTCTGACTGATCGTTACCACTTTTCGATAATGGTGGGGGTCCCGGAGAACTCTGTTCTCCTCCTTTGTGACAAGTTCTCAGGTCACTCTTGTCCTTGGGACCACCTTCCCGACAAGTCACTCTTGACACGAAGACCTTCCTACGTTACTGTCGGTGTCTAGCGGTTTTGGCCTTCTGTCGTCTCTTCTTTGTGGGTCCGGAGAAAAGTGAGGTGGCAGAGGGGGTTGTTGGGCGGGACGGGAGTTGCCGAGAGCAACCGACTTGGACGTCGGGAGACCTCACCCTCGACTCACTGCCCCAGGTGCCCTGAATCGTCCTGTGTCGTGCTTAGACCTTCCCCTCCTTGTACTTCTTATTGGGTGTCAAGTCAAGTCAAGTCAAGTCAGCGAGTCAGCACAGGCTGAGAAACGCTGGGGTATTTAGCGTCGTGTGGTCCGGAGGGACAGGTAGTGGTAGAGGACCTCAAGTGAGTTTGAGTTGCAGGTAAGTCAGCCACAACGGTAGGTCGGTCGAGTAGGAGACAACAGGGGAAAAGGAGGACGGGGGTTAGGGAGGGTCGTAGGCTCAGAAAAGGTTACTCAGTTGAGAAGCGTAGTCCACCGGTTTCATGACCTCAAAGTCGAAATCGTAGTCAGGAAGGTTTCTTTAGGGTCCCGACTAGAGGAAGTCTTACCTGACCAACCTAGAGGAACGTCAGGTTCCCTGAGAGTTCTCAGAAGAGGTTGTGGTGTCAAGTTTTCGTAGTTAAGAAGCCACGAGTCGAAAGAAGTGTCAGGTTGAGAGTGTAGGTATGCACTGGTGACCTTTTTGGTATCGGAACTGATCTGGTTGTAAACAACCGTTTCATTACAGAGACGAAAACTTATACGATAAATCCAACCAATATTAAAAAGAAGGTTCCTGATTCCCAGAAGATTAAAGTACCGACGTTAGTGGTAGACGTCACTCAAACGTCGTGGGGGGGGGTTTTTTTTATTTCAGACTGTGACAAAGATACCAAAGGGGTAGATAAAGGACACTTCACTACACTGGTCTACGGTACTAGAAGTAAAAGACTTACAACTCGAAATTCGGTTGAAAAAGTGAGAGGAGAAAGTGAAAGTAGTTCTCCGAAAAATCAAGGAGAAGTGAAAGACGGTATTCCCACCACAGTAGACGTATAGACTCCAATAACTATAAAGAGGGCCGTTAGAACTAAGGTCGAACACAAAGAAGGTCGGGTCGCAAAGAGTACTATATGAGACGTATATTCAATTTATTCGTCCCACTGTTATAGATATCGGAACTGTATGAGGAAAAGGATAAACCTTGGTCAGACAACAAGGTACAGGTGAAGATTGACAACGAAGGACTGGACGTATGTCCAAAGAGTTCTCCATCCAGTCCACCAGACCATAAGGGTAGACAAAGTCTTAAAAGGTGTCAAATAACACTAGGTGTGTCAGTTTCCGAAACCGTATCAGTTCTTTCGTCTTTCTTTACAAAAAGACCTTGAGAGAACGAAAAAGGTACTAGGTCACCTACAACCGTTAAACTAGACGGAAAAGATTTTGGTCGAACTTGTAGTCCCTCAAGTGTCAAGTGTATAACGACTTCGGACCGAACCTCTTAAAACTCGTACTGAAATGATCGTACACTCTACTCACGTTAACACACCATCAAACTCGTAAGAAACCGTAACGGAAAGGATCCCTGACCTTACTTTTGACTGGAAAAGGTCAGGACACCGGTGACGACTCAAAAGGTGTAAACGACCGTATAACTCACGTCGTGAAAGTGTCGTAGTAGAAAGTCCTAAACTTTATCGAGTTGACCTTAAGGTAGTGGAGGTGATCG
>SJYO01014747.1:15404424-15640918 GCA_006410555.1 Capra ibex
TCTTGTCCTTGGGACCACCTTCCCGACAAGTCACTCTTGACACGAAGACCTTCCTACGTTGCTGTCGGTGTCCAGCGGTTTTGGCCTTCTGTCGTCTCTTCTTTGTGGGTCCGGAGAAAAGTGAGGTGGCAGAGGGGGTTGTTGGGCGGGACGGGAGCTGCCGAGAGCAACCGACTCGGACGTCGGGAGACCTCACCCTCGACTCACTGCCCCAGGTGCCCTGAATCGTCCTGTGTCGTGCTTAGACCTTCCCCTCCTTTTACTTCTTATTGGGTGTCAAGTCAAGTCAAGTCAAGTCAGCGAGTCAGCACAGGTTGAGAAACGCTGGGGTATTTAGCGTCGTGTGGTCCGGAGGGACAGGTAGTGGTAGAGGGCCTCAAGTGAGTTTGAGTTGCAGGTAAGTCAGCCACAACGGTAGGTCGGTCGAGTAGGAGACAACAGGGGAAAAGGAGGACGGGGGTTAGGGAGGGTCGTAGTCTCAGAAAAGGTTACTCAGTTGAGAAGTGTAGTCCACCGGTTTCATGACCTCAAAGTCGAAATCGTAGTCAGGAAGGTTTCTTTAGGGTCCCGACTAGAGAAAATCTTACCTGACCAACCTAGAGGACCGTCAGGTTCCCTGAGAGTTCTCAGAAGAGGTTGTGGTGTCAAGTTTTCGCAGTTAAGAAGCCACGAGTCGAAAGAAGTGTCAGGTTGAGTGTAGGTATGCACTGGTGACCTTTTTGGTATCGGAACTGATCTGGTTGTAAACAACCGTTTCATTACAGAGACGAAAACTTATACGATAGATCCAACCAATATTGAAAAGAAGGTTCCTGATTCCCAGAAAATTAAAGTACCGACGTTAGTGGTAGACGTCACTCAAACTTCGTGGGGGGGGGGTTTTTTTTATTTCAGACTGTGACAAAGATACCAAAGGGGTAGATAAAGGGCACTTCACTACACTGGTCTACGGTACTAGAAGTAAAAGACTTACAACTCGAAATTCGGTTGAAAAAGTGAGAGGAGAAAGTGAAAGTAGTTCTCCGAAAAATCAAGGAGAAGTGAAAGACGGTATTCCCACCACAGTAGACGTGTAGACTCCAATAACTATAAAGAGGGTCGTTAGAACTAAGGTCGAACACAAAGAAGGTCGGGTCGCAAAGAGTACTATATGAGACGTATATTCAATTTATTCGTCCCACTGTTATATATATCGGAACTGCATGAGGAAAAGGATAAACCTTGGTCAGACAACAAGGTACAGGTCAAGATTGACAACGAAGGACTGGACGTATGTCCAANAAAGTCTTAAAAGGTGTCAAATAACACTAGGTGTGTCAGTTTCCGAAACCGTATCAGTTCTTTCGTCTTTATCTACAAAAAGACCTTGAGAGAACGAAAAAGGTACTAGGTCACCTACAACCGTTAAACTAGACGGAAAAGATTTTGGTCGAACTTGTAGTCCCTCAAGTGTCAAGTGCACAACGACTTCGGACCGAACCTCTTAAAACTCGTACTGAAATGATCGTACACTCTACTCACGTTAACACACCATCAAACTCGTAAAAAACCGTAATGGAAAGGATCCCTGACCTTACTTTTGACTGGAAAAGGTCAGGACACCGGTGACGACTCAAAAGGTGTAAACGACCGTATAACTCACGTCGTGAAAGTGTCGTAGTAGAAAGTCCTAAACTTTATCGAGTTGACCTTAAGGTAGTGGAGGTGATCGAAACAAGCATCACTACGAAGGATTCCGGATGAACTGAAGTGTAAGGTCCTACAGACCGAGATCTACTCACTAGTATGGTAGTACTAATAGAACCAGCACTTCTAGAAAAAACATGTCAAGAAGACACATAAGAACGGTGGAGAAGAATTATAGAAGACGAAGACAATCCAGGTATGGTAAAGACAGGGAATGGCTCTGGTAGAAACGTACTTTACAAGGGAACCATAGAGATTAAAAGAACTTCTCTAGAGATCAGAAAGGGAAAGACAACAAAAGGAGATAAAGAAACGTAACTAGCGACTCCTTCCGAAAGAATAGAGAAGAACGATAAGAAACCTTGAGACGTAAGTCTACGAATATAGAAAGGAAAGGAGGAAATGAAAAGCGAAGAGAAGAAAAGTGTCGATAAACATTCCGGAGGGGTCTGTCGGTAAAACGAAAAAACGTAAAGAAAAGGTACCCCTACCAGAACTAGGGACAGAGGACATGTTACAGTGCTTGGAGTAAGGTATCAAGTAGTCCGTGAGATAGTCTAGATCAGGGAATTTAGATAAAGAGTGAAGGTGACATATTAGTATTCCCTAAACTAAATCCAGTATGGACTTACCAGATCACCAAAAGGGATGAAAGAAGTTAAATTCAGACTTAAACCGTTATTCCTCAAGTACTAGACTCGGTGTCAGTCGAGGGTTAGAACAAAAACGACTGACATATCTCGAAGAGGTACAAACCGACGTTTCTTATATCAGTTAGACTGAAGTCACAACTGGTAGACCACTACGGGTATACATCTCAGAAGAGAACACAACAACCTTCTCCCACAAACGATACTGGTCACACAAGAGAACCGTTTTGAGATAATCGGAAGTAAGGCATAAGGTTCCGGTTTAAACGGACAATGAGGTCCACAAAGAACTGAAGGATGAAAACGTAAGGTCAGGGGATATTACTTTTCCTGTAGAAAAACCCCAACAATCAAGATTTTCTAGAACATCCAAAAGTGACTTGACAAGTTGAAGTAGAAGAAATCGCAATGACCAACCCCGTATCTGAACCTAATGACACTATAATATAGATGATGACACCCGTCCTTAGGGAATCTTCTTTACCTCATCGGTAGTACCAGTTGTTTTCTCAGGATTTACGTCATGAACCTACGTCAGAGTTTTTGCTGTCTTACTAGAGACAAGCAAAGGTTCCGTTTGGTAAGTTATAGTGTCTTATTGGGTGCAGGAATGGATTTGTCCGTAGGAACTCTCGTCTTGACAGAAAAGACACAAGAACCCTTTTACATTAATTTATATTTTATATCTCAAATCACAAATTAGAAAAGCTAGGATTTATGAAAATTTTATGTCTCTTCAGGTCTTTATTTATATTGTCTATGACTGTATGGATGTTGAGTCTACATTGTGTACTTAAAAAAACAGTACTGAGAAAGTCTCAACTATAACAAATTTCTTTTCTTAACGTCTACTTCAACCCTCGTGGGAGGAAGGACGGAGATTAGGGAGGGAAGAGGGTAGACGAGACCTCTGTTAGTCATTTAACCATATATAAGGAGGTAAGGAGGTAAACGATGTATGTGAACATAGGTATTTGCTATATATTGTAACAAACATATTAAAACATTAAATGTTTCACTAGGTACGACACACACAGGAAAATTTAGAATAATTATGTCAGTCGTGTTACAAAAACTCTAACTAATTATAAATACAACTATGTATCTCGAGACCAATCAGACAAAACTGAAAATACATCAAAAGGCAACATACTTATAAATGTAAGGGACACAATGATTACATAAACTTAAATAAAGATGGTAAGAGTAAAACACAAAAAAGATAAAAGGCGAAAAGAAGGGGAAAAAAAACGTCCCCCCTCCCCCTCTTACCTTCTTGGTACAAAAGAAATCAAGGAGACAAAGGAAATTGGTAAATCCCTTAATCTCTAAGACAAAGAAAAGAAAATTGAATAATAGACTTAAAAAATTGTACGTAACAACCGGATTTCTTTTATGATTCTATGATTTGATAAACTCAAGACTTAATAGGAGAGGGTGGAAGGTACAATAACGACAGATCTTAAAATCAAGGTGTAGAAATTGGTATTTTATATTAGTAAACTTTTATACAAAAATTCTACATTCTAGTACGTCAATTACGAGGAATATATAACCATTGAACCTGTTAGTTTCTTGAGATACCGGAACTTGAAACCCACTTTCTAGTTTCTGTGTCTCCATATGACATATCAACGTTATAAAAGAAAATTAATCGTCCTTAATAGTGAACCTTATCTCAACTTCAATGGAACATATTAATGTACCTTCCATGTGAAATAAAGGGACCTCTTCCTTTACCGTTGGGTGAGGTCATAAGAACGGATCTGTCAGGGTACCTACCTCTCGGACGGTCCGTTGTCAGATACCCCCAGTGTCTCAGTCTATGTTGACTCGTTGATAGTGAGTTCGAAATAAAACGAACGACCATATATAACAAATTAAAATTAGAAGTTGTACCACCTTACTTTAAAAACTACAGAAGAACAGTTATAATAACATAAACTACATGAATTATTTGAAAGTGATAAAAATTATTTAAGGAAATTATTGTTATATACGGTCGTTCTTAGTATTGTTAAAGATGGGTTTAACAATTTAAAGACAAAGTTATTTTTACAAGAGAAATTTTTATTTTTTTCAGAAAAATTTCTTTTACAAAAACAGTTTGAAATATAATCAAATGTACAAATGAACAACGGAACAAAGGATAAAGAAAAAAGACGCGACATAAAGGAAGAAGACTTTCACGTAGGAAATCATTAAGAACGTCGTCCTTTGACTTACTGGCAAAATTACGAAGACATTCACGAAAGAATGAAACAAATAAGACCGACGCAGTTCAGAATGAACACCGTGACCTAGAATCGACGCAGTACACCCCAGAAGTAACGTCGTGTACTTAAGAGGTCAACACCGTACGTCCGAGTCATCGACGCCGCACGTCCGAATCAAGAGGTGTCGTATACACTCTAGAATCAAGGGACTGGTCCTTAGCTTGGGTTCGGGGACGTAACATTCCGACTACGATGTGTGACCTGGTAGTCCCTTTAGGGACACAAAAATAGAAAGGATTACAAAAATAAAGGGAGTAGGGACTGACTATCAAATCGATCCTATTTTAATGACGGCACTTTTAACGTAAGGAAATCGTCAAACTTTTATGTCAAGACAAGGGAGATCGGAGATGAGGACAACTACTCTTTAGACGAGGGGTGACTATATCGGGGAAACATCTAGTAGACAAAACAGAGAGACCATGAAACAAAGTGAACAAAAACAAAAACCCTACAAACCTTTATCAAAGTTTAATTTCTTTTTGACGTTTTATTTTTTCATAATTTTTATAAACATATGGCAAAGGGATTCATGTAGGTGATAATTGGAAAGTGAGGTAGACGAAGTAACGAACAGGAGAGAGATATAGGTATGTATGTGTGTGTGAGTGTGTACCTCGTGTACGAAAACAAGACTTATTAAACTCCTATTCAGTACGCATAGTACGAGAAATAGGGATTTATGAAGGTACATGTAAAGAAATTTCTGTAGTAGAACCTATTAGAGTCATATCCATAGTTCCAAATTTGCTATTGTAAAAATAAACCAGAAAGTAAGAACAGGACTGAAAGAGTTGACTCGGTCATTACAGGCACTATCGTCTAAGAGGGGATAGGGGTCAGATTAGAGTCCATAATGTAAATCAAGATAAAAACGCAGGAATCGGAGGTACTCAGAGATGACGAATGTATAGATATTTAGACCTGACAAAGGAACAAGAATACTGTAACTGTCATAATAATGTCGGGGAGGGGTTCAAAATGTACCTCACAAGGAGAAACACCCCCCGGAAGACTACAAAGAAGTGATCTGAGTGTAATATGCAAGAACAGACCTCGACCTACTATCCACTACATGTGAGTCCTCATAGTGTAAACCTTCGTGTAGTACGAGCTTCTCTTTCTTACGAAAGAGGAACACTAAAATTGTTTTACACGTTCGAAGGTAACTAAAATAGAATTGACACTGAACGACACTAAGTTGTTGGACTTCTAAGTATAAATTAACCACAAAAGTAATTCGACCTGGGTCTTTCGATATTCTTTTTTTAGTGAAATAAGAAAGAAGTCAGAGGAGTTCGAAAGAGACGTCAAGGAAGGGGTAAGGATGTACTTTAGAATCTATTATCGAATTATTAATGTATTGAATCCTACGAGGTTATATTATAGTTTTACTATTTGAATAAGTCTTAGGTTGGAAAGAAAGGTACCGAGTTCTTCGTCCACAGAAAAGGGTGACAATCGATTTCACGTCGAGAGAGGGGTCTCGTGTCGGCGACAAACAGTGGGACGACGGTCAGCCCTCGTGGAGGTCGGTACCAGAGAGCTAAAATCTAAAGAGTCCGTAGTCCATATATATAAGGGATCCTAGGAGGTTGAAGTCCTCTGTGTACAGTTCGAAAGGTCTATGATGGTGACTTCAGAACCAAATTTTACTTCCCTTTCGAAGAAGGACGAAGAAGAGGAACTCACCAGTATTCTTGTATCGTATAGTCACTCAGAAAGGATGTTCAAGGGAGAGATTCAGAAAAGTGGACATTGAAGAATATATCTGGGTTTCCTCTGGTAACCGAGTATAAAAGTCTTGATCAAAACGTTCGATAAGTAAACACAAGTTCTTCGTCGATTGAAATTTTAGACCCATTATGAGTGTTGGATGACTCATACAAGAACTAGAAAACTAGGGTCCTCTATTATTTGTTACCAGAATAAGAGTGTAGGTCACTCAGTACAACAACAACAAGTTAACGGTCCAACACAGGCTGAGAGACGTTGGGGTACCTGATGTCGTGTAGTCCGAAGGGACAGGGAGTGGTAGAGGACCTCAAACGGTTTAAGTATAGGTTACTTAGGTACTACAGTAGGTTGGTAGAGTAGAAGACAGTGGGAGAAGAGGAAGACGGAAGTTTACAAAGGGTCGTAGTCCTAGAAAAGGTTACTCAGTCGACAAGCGGAGTCCACCGGTTTCATAACCTCGAAGTCGAAGTCGTAGTCAGGAAGGTTTCCCATAAGTCCCAACTAAAGGAAATTCTAACTGACCAAACTAGAGGAACGAAAGGTTCTCTGAGAGTCCTCAGAAGAGGTCGTGGTGTCAAGTTTTCATAGTTAAGAAGTCACGAGACGGAAGAAATGGCAGGTCGAGAGTGTAGACATGCACTGATGACCTTTCTGGTGTCGGAACTGATATGTCTGGAAACAGTCGTTTCACTACAGAAACGAAAAATTGTGTTACAGATCCAAACAGTATCGAAAGGACGGTTCTTCGTTACTAGAAGATTAAAGTACCGACGTCAGTGGTAAACGTCACTAAAATTTCGGGTTCTTCTCTTTTAGACAGTGACGAAGGTGTAAAAGGGGAAGATAAACGGTGCTTCAGTACCCTGACCTACGGTACCAGAATCAAATAAATTATAACTCAAAATTCGGTCGAAAAAGTGAGAGGAAGTGGAAGTAGCTTTTCCAGAAATCCAGGAAAAACTAAAGATGGTAAACTAACCATAGTAGACGTGTAGACTTCAACAACTATAAAGAGGACCGTTAGAACTAAGGTCGAACACTGAGTAGACCGAGTCGTAAAACGTACTACACGAGACACATATTTAATTTATTTGACTCACTGTTATTTGTCGGAACAGTATCAGGAAAGAGTTAGGACTTGGTCAGTCAACAAGGTATGTCCCAAGATTTACAACGAAGAACTGGACGTATGTTCAAAGAGTCCTCTGTCTATTCTACCAGACCATAAGGTGTCAAAAATACTCAAAAGGTATCAAACAACACTAGGTGTGTCAGTTTCCGAAATCGTATCAGTTACTTTGTCTTCATCTACAAAAAGACCTTAAGGAAACGAAAGAGATACTAGGTCGTTTACAACCGTTAAACTAGAGACCAAGGGGACGGAAAAGATTTGGGTCGAACCTGTAGACCTTCGAGAGTCAAGTGTATTACGGTTTTGGATCGAACCTCCCAAAACTCTTGTCGGAATGATCGTACCCTCTAATCACGTCAACAGACCACCAGACCTGTAAGAAATCATGACGGGAAGAACTCGTAACCCCACTCCTGCCTGGAAAAGGTCAGGACACCGGTGATGGTGTAAAAGGTTTCAACAACTGTACAACTCACGTCGAGAAATTATCGTAGTAGAGAGTACTAAAATTTATCGAGACGACCTTAAGGTAGTGGAGGTGATCGGAATGACCCTCTTCACGGGTAAACTGAAGTGTGGAGTCTTACAGACTGAGACCAAAAGACCCAGTAATTCTAGAAAAAACATGTCAACAAGACACGTAATCAAGGTAGAAAAGAACTAGAGAAGACGAAGATAACCCAGAGGTGTTAAAAACAGGAAATAACACGGGTAGAAACCTACTTTACAAGGAAACTATAAAGGTCAGAAGAACTTCTCTAGAGATCAGAATGGGAAAGACAATAAAAGGACATAAAGAAACGTGACAAGAAACTTCTTCCGGAAGAACAGAGAGGAACGACAGGAGACCTAGAGACGGAAATCAACCCATATAGAAGGATCAATCGGTACGGAAAGTAGAGAAGACCCTTTAAGAGTCAGAAATAGAAAAAGTTACGACAAAAGGGGTTAAGGAAAGGGAAAGAAAGACCTTAAAATTGACCTGTACATTGTGTCCAGGTAGAGTAAGATAATAGTAGGATAAAGTTCAAGTACTGGAGACAAAGTAAAAAAGGGTGAGGTATTAAAAAAGACACACCGTAAGACCCATTAAAGAAGTGTTTTCGGAACATCAAGTGATTTATCAGAAAGTCAACGTAAATTAGATAATAAATTGGGAGTGGTGTCTCCCAAAAAAATTTAAGGTTGTTGATAAAAATTAGTTATCCTCGAATTAAACGAAACAAAAGGTTTATGCGGAAAAGTAAAAAGTATCACAGGGTAAGAGGGTAAAGTTAAAAAAACAGATTTTGGATAAACTAACAAAATTCCTAAGATTACAATAGTAGAGAGAGTCTGTCAGTGTGTTAGAGTTCAGGGATCTCACGATTCGGAACGAGTGTAACACGGATGGTTGGTGAGGTGTACTACCTATCAAAGTGGTAGACTCAACAGTAAAAAACAGTACACACACACACACACACAATCAACGAGTCGGTACACACACGGACACACAACCAACGAGTCAGTGTAAACTGGGAAACGATGGGGTATCTGACATCTGGCGGTCGAGGAGACGGGTACCCTAAGAGGTCTGTTCTTATGACCTCACCCATCGGTAAGGGGAGAGGGCCCCTAGAAGGACTGGGTCCCCAACTCACGACCAGAGGACGTAACGTCCGTCTAAGAACTGACAGACTCGGTGGTACGTGGACTCCAATACTTTCATAGGGAAGTCTCATCAAACGTAAACGAAGACGACTGTGTGGTCTTGAGTGACCAGACCTCGGTAAGATAGATATTGTGAGAATGTGACAATGTCGATGTCTGATAAACCGAAGTCGTGAGTGTACACCGTGTCCTTTCTACAAAGAAAAAAAGTGTTATAAAGGATGGGTCTTATAATCCGTGCCTAAACGAAGGAATGACGAAACCCCCTCTACTATCCTCCTCAAAAGACAAAGGAAAAAACCTCTTTCGTCGGTGAGACCCTCTAGACTAATATACGTCCTCCGAGTCAAAATCAATAAACACAGTATTCGGAGGACAGTCACGGTCCCTCAAATTAGGGAAGGGGGTTTAAGGACCCCAGGTATAGTTTCCGACAAGATAAAGATTCAGTGACATGGTAACCGACCATATGGATTACGAGGGGAACACTTGATAGAGAAGTAAAGACGGTGGAGTATTAAGGTAAAAAGGAAACTCAAACGACATAAAAATGAAAAGGGTTACAAAATAAGGTTTTCAAAAGTCATTCAATTTTCTTAGTTTACGAGTTGTAAATATACGAGAAGTGAATCTAAGTAGAATCCAATCTTCTCTCTCCCTCTGGAGGACAAATGACTTCACGGACAATTACGAAAACAGTTGAAAAAGACAACTCGAGAAAAAGAATTGACTAAATATTCTTAAGACCTACGCTGAGTAAGTAGTTAATCCACACACCACTTATGGAAAAGGGTGAGACATCGGCACCCAAAAGTGAGAGAACTACCATGGAAAGTTATGTATCTCCAATTAATTACTTGAATCCGAATAGTTGGATAAGGAAATACCAATTAACTCTACAGAAAAAAATAAGTAGTATTCTTTAACAAGAAATAGAAATAAGGTGTGTAAACGTTATCTTCCACCCCTATAGAGAATCGAGTCAGGTCGTAAAGCGGTTTTGGATGGTATGCCGAACATTCCTTTTGAGGTATCTTTCTCGTTATTTGTTAGTTCCTAGAATTTCAAATCGGGAGTACTGTGGTAGATCTCATAATCGTACTGGATGACTGTTGGTGCATGGGGAGTACAAATCAAATCGAGACTCAAGTTAGTAAGACAGTGAGACGATGTACAGAAGTTTGGTTAATTTATAGTTGATCAAAGGGTCCCCGAAACAATCAACTCTGGAGTTGAAATGTAGTATGAATTACTCTTTTTTTAATTCGTATAAATGGAAACCTACATGAAGGATCCCATCCCTAATCTCTTTAGACAACAGTTATAACAAGTCAATAATACTGACTACTTTTTCAAATTTTCTCTTCTTTCAAGGAAGTGAAGGTTCTTAGACAAAAGAGGAGGTCTCCTACTAGGATATTAAATAATAGATTCTATTCTGTAAAACTATCACTTTCCTTCACGAGAAGTAACGATAAGACCTTGTTGACCGTATCTGACCTTACCAGGGCCCGTGGAGACGTACACCAACGAGACGGGTAAACATTTCACCCTCTCGACATGAGCTACTAGAGTCTCTAAGGGACCGGAGTGTAAGATAATGGTATCCTCCCTTTTTTTTCTTTATCAACGTAAAGAAATTTGAGTAAAGGATGAGACTATTTATCCCTACAACGGAGAAGACAAGGTGTCAGATTAAAAATTGTTAGATACGAATCACTTTTAAAATTATTAAATCTATTTGAAAACTCTTTATATTTTAATTCTGTCCGATTACAAGGGAAAACGAAGAAATGACTCTTGTATATTCGTTTGAGGTCGTACTTCAAACTAGTACCGAGTATCACTCTTCCGGTCAGGGCCCAGACCTCGTAAGAGACAGGGGACCCAGATAGAGACCACACAAGTGACCCTAGGGTTCAGGGAGTCTTAGGGTCAAGAATGTTGACACAAGAGGTACCACGTCTGTGGAGACCGTTTGAAATTTCAAAAGAGTGTTTGAGGATACTTCATTACAATTATCTTCTTTTATCTTTTCGGTGGTTCTGGTTTTTTACTTTTTCAGGTCTCTTGTCTTATTCTTCGAATCTTCGTCTGTCGTCTGGGTGAGGGTATACTTACCATTGAACCTTGAACTATCACTACCGCACACTTTGGTGACCCCTTTCTTTTGTGTCAAATTTTATGTCATGACTCGCAGAGGGACCACCAGATCACCAATTTTTAGGTGGAACGTTACGTCCCTTGAGTCCAGTCTCTTGACTCTGGGGTGTACTGCTTTCCGTTGGACTCAGGTACACGGTGTTGACCTCTCGGACTCGTAGTGTTGCTTTCTAGGACGGACATCTTTGGTTTTCGTTTGTGTCGGTCTATTTATGACTTTTTATGGAATCTCATGCCTACATAATGATTAGACAACGACGTAAGTTTTAATAGGGGTCTAAATGGTCTAATTTTCTTATGAGTAGCTAAATAGAGCTACTCAAAACTCCTCAGTCCTTCGATCTATGAGAATCGACCAAGGAGTCGAAGGTCCTATAGGGAGTCCTTTAGGACGACCAGGTCATCTATTCTTAGACGGACGGTCACGTCTCCTGTACCTAAGCTAGGGACCAGACCCTTCTAAGGTGCACGACGTTTCGTCGATTGGGACACGCGGTGTTGATGACTCGGATACACGGAGTTACTGGCTTCGAGAACGGGGGCTCTCGGGTGTAAGGGGTTAT
The DNA here is from genome assembly GCA_006410555.1 of Capra ibex. Lineage (NCBI taxonomy): Eukaryota > Metazoa > Chordata > Mammalia > Artiodactyla > Bovidae > Capra > Capra ibex. Next base: position 15,416,282 of record SJYO01014747.1, read on the forward strand.
TCTCTTCGGTGGCGTTACTCTTCACGTACGGGGCGGTGTTTCTCTTCGGGGGTGAGAGGTGTTGATCTCCTTCAAACGCGTGTCGTTACTTCTAGGTCCCGTCGGTTTTGATTTATTTATTTCGTCACACATGTACAGTTTTTTTTCAGTTCCACTGTCGACTCCGACGGAAGTAGTCGAGTCCAGAGGTGTCCCCGTCCTGCGTGAGGGTTTGAGTGGGTCGCCAACCATCGTCCTAAGTTAACGAACGTCCATACTCTACTCCTAAAGTCAATTACGTCCTATAACTGGTCTTTGGTAGGAACCAGTAGGCAAGGAACGATGGTGTCGTAGACCGAAGGAGTCCTCGGTCTTTTTTCGTTGTCCGATTACAAGGTTTCGGACAGAATCAAAACGTAAAGAGTTTGATTTTCAACTAGCTTTAATAATTTTACAAGTGATATCGTATCGAATAATTTTTAATCTGGCACCTTGTCTTCTCCGTTGTAGGGATAAATCGTCTCATCCTTTACTCAAGTTTCTTTGCGTTGATAAAGGAAAAAAAGGAAGGATCTCATTATATCTTACACTCCGGTCCCTCAGAGACTCTAGTTGTTCATGTCGAGAGGTGAAATGTTTACGTTCGATTCTGCCGTTCTTTCTCTTTCGCTGTCGTTCTCTCTCTCAGGATCGTTCCGTCTTTAGTGTCAGAAAACATGGGACTAGTCCCGTTACTGTAGAGTAATGAGAACGTAAGATAAATACTCTTATAGGAGTATAACAGTTTAAGATCAGTACTCCAGATCGGGTTTGTGTTCTCCTCCTTTAATGTGTTTCCTTGTTCATGGTCCTCCATCTGCTGTAGCCTTCGATAGAATTTTCAGACGCATGGCGACCCAGAATGGTAATCAGGTTTTAAGAAGAAGGATCAAAAAGGGTCCTCTGGATCGTTACGTTTGACCTGAAAGTCACTGGGGAAGGCGATAGGAATCAAGGTGTACGCCGTTGGATCTGTGTGGTCAAAGATGAAAGGTTTCAATAAGAGGATAGGAGAAGGTCAGTGCGGTCGTCTAAATCGGACACGAAAGTCTTTTACTTTTACCGTCTGTCTGCTTTCCTTTCGGATAGAGTTCAATCTTTTTCGTAATTCCTACGACGACCAACGGTTCTCTTTAAGATAGGGGACCACTTTTATTTTAGGAACAAGACGAACAGGTCAGGTGAACTGGGTCTCGGGTTGTTTCCTTATAAGGACAAGTGTGAGTGACTTCGGTGTGACAGAAGGACTTCCTCAATGAACCGGGATCCGACATCGAGTCGAGGATGTCTCCCTGAATTTTCCTTTTGTTGTCAAGAACCAGGTTTCGTTATTTCTCTGTTCACTCAGTATTGTCAGACCTAAGAGGTGGTCGTATTCGTCAAGGCACTTAGCGGAGATATTTTTGGGACGGAAAGATAGGGTTCGACAAGGTTCACGGTTTTGGAAGGTAAGTTCTCAAAATATTGAGTCGGGACACGAGTGTTTACAGTGACGTGTATTCTCCCGGAAACTAGAGATCGGTATGGGTTCGGGTATCAGACGTCGCTTCGCACCAAACTATTGATAGACTTCTCTTTTCGCGAACCCAAAGGAGAGCAAAGAAAGATAAGATGAAAATTATCCGACGAATCGAAGTCCGTATACGGGAGACGGGAGGATCGAGGGTAGCGTTGGTCTTCATTTTGTCCGGGTACCAATGCACGAGACTCTCGAGTACTTTATTGTTACTACCATCGTTTATGAGTATCTCCCGGGTATGCTCGGTTCACAACAGAATTCCTCAAATATGTCCCTTAGGACGCATCCTCCAAAAGTGTCTCGTCTCCCTTCGTCTCTCTCCGTTTCAATAACGTGCTGTCAGTCAATCATTCCCCAAACTTTGGTTGGCCATGAAGGGGTCTCGTACAAACGGACGAACTGTCATGTGTTCGGAAGTGACTCTTCCGTTTTATACTTCTGTCTTTACACGCAGACAAATGACGTACTGGGACTTAGGGTGAGGACCTGTATGTAGACCTCTTTTGAGATTCAGCTATCCTATGTACGTGGAACCACGAGTGTTGTCGTGATAAATGGTGTCCGTTCTGTACTCTGTTGTATTTACAGGTAGGTATCTACCTACCTGTCTCTTCTGCACCACGTGTGTGTGCTACCTTATGCTGAGTCTGTATTTTTTCTCACTTATTACGGCAAACATCGTTGTACCTGCGTGGATCGCTAATAGTATGCTTCACTTTTCTCGGTCTGTGTCTCTCTGTCTATAGTATGTTATAGTGAATATACACCTCAGATTTTTTTACTGTGTCTAATTGAATATATGTTCTGTCTTTATCTAAGTGTCTGACTCTTTTGTTCGCATATCAATGGTTTCTCCTTTCCCTTCCCCCTCCCCGTTTAATCCTGAAACCCTAATTGTACGTGTATAATGATATATACCTCTTCCTTTACCGTTGGGTGAGGTCATAGAGACGGACCTTTTAGAGTACCTGTCTCCTCGGACCACCCGACGTCAGGGACCCCAACGTTTCTCAGCCCGTGCTGACTCGCTGATTGTGATAATGAGATATATTTTATCTTTCGGTTGTTCCATGGATGGTATCTCGTGTCCTTTGGGATGAGTCATAGAACATTATTAGATACTCCCTTTGCAAAATTTTTTCTTATCTATCTTTATACATATTGACTGAGTGAAACGACATGTGTACTTTGATTGTTCGTAACATTTGGTTGAGATGAAGGTAAATTCTTTTTTCGTTTCTTTGAGTGTTATACTTAAGAAAAAAAATTACACTCAAAGGGAAATTATTTCTTCTTTGAAACCTTATTTGAGGAATCGACATTTTCGTGAAAGAAAAAGGTCCATGACATAGTCTTTACAGAAGTCATTCTTCTGATTTACATGTTTTGGAAACTTGATTTCAGTACTCAACTAATTAGTTTAACTTGACTTCTGATTTGATACGAGGCACTGCATAGACTTCGTCGTCTGAAGAAGACAAGTTCAAAAAGGGAGGACAAGTCATATTTCTATGTCCCGAGATAATAACAGTCTAAAGAAATCCTCTTCTCCGAAAGTACTGAGTAGACTTAATCTTCGGAGATACAAAAATTTGATACAATTCACGATACAATACTTCATACCGATTCAGTCTTGTCTTGTATTCAAGTATTGATTCAGGATTCTACATAGTAAAGTTCGTATTGATGTAAGTTTTGAATCTATAATTTTTAATTCAGGTTCTCTTCGAAGATAGATGTTTATCGACGATATTACTTTTGATGGAAGGATGAGAGTTCGGTCCAATGTACTACCTAGATTCGGGGAGGGACCCTTATCCTCATCCGCACACATGACAGGGGCCCGGGTCCAAACCAGTATACCGACATTGACCGGGGTATTAAAACGACCTTACTAACTCTTTCTAACAAAAATTTTTTTTTTATTAAAACAAATGACTAACTAAAAACTGACGTCGTCCAGAAGTGACATCACGGTCCCGAATCAAGGGGTTGGCCCCTAACCTAACCGTAGAGGTCACAACCTCTTCCTTTACCGTTAGGTGAGGTCATGAGAACGGACCTTTTAGGGTACTTACCTCCTCGGACCATCCGATGTTAGATACCCCAGCGTTTCTCAGTCTCTGCTGACTCCCTGAAGTGGAGAGGAGTGGAGTCACAACCTTCGACTCAAGAGTTGGTGACCTGGTCACCCTTCAGGACTGCCCCCCAATAAGACCTGAAAGATTCGTCCACTTTATGTTCGACAGCGACGAGGCCCGGCAGAGTGACCCCTGTCGAAAGGACACTTGCCTCGGTCACACCTTCCTTCGTCTATCTGTGTCTGCAGGATTAAAAGAGCCTCGTAAACCTAGGTCGACATGGACTTAGAGGAGGATACGACACACCAAGTGGTTCGGATATTTAAGGAAAAAAAAAAAATTACATAAAATAACTTCGTGTCAACTATATGTCACAACACAATCAAAGACCACATGCCGTTTTACTAAATCAATATGTATGTATACATATATATATATGAAAACGTGCCAGAAAAGGAAAGACCAAATAACCTCCCAAAACTCAGATCAAAGGACACGATAAGTCACCCTGGAACTACAAACGGGTGAGACGGATATTAGCAAACGTAGACGATCAGAGTCTAAGGGGTAGGTAGGGAGGGGGAGGGGGTCTTTTGGAAACACGAATTTAGACACTTAACCCTAAGACGGGAGACGTTAGGTCTCAGGATTGGTCCTGTCTCCTTTATCCAGTCGACGGTGGAGGANACGATAAGTCACCCTGGAACTACAAACGGGTGAGACGGATATTAGCAAACGTAGACGATCAGAGTCTAAGGGGTAGGTAGGGAGGGGGAGGGGGTCTTTTGGAAACACGAATTTAGACACTTAACCCTAAGACGGGAGACGTTAGGTCTCAGGATTGGTCCTGTCTCCTCTATCCAGTCGACGGTGGAGGACGAGACAATGATGACTGTGGTGTCCGGCTTTCTTTACTTGTGAGGCACTTTCAACTCGTAAAGTTTCCGTGTGGGTATAGGACCCACACAGGTGCTTTCGTTAGGTTGTCGGCACGTGGGTCGACCTCGACTGAATCGAGGATTCTTCCGGTTGGGATTCCGATTCCCAGTGCGTTTCTACAAGATCTCTCTATTACGGCATTTGTGGTGTGTGTATATGTGTGTGTGGGTAATCCGTTCTTGTGGTGCATAAAAGAAGAATTCCCTTTATTGGTGTTCGTTTCCTACCAATACTCAGTCATTGACCGATATTAATCCCCGAAAAGGGGGTTGATCATTATAGACTTAATTCCACCTCTCATATCGTGTCGGGTCGTCCGACATTTCTTCATTGGTGTAGAACGAACTACAAAGGTACTGAGTTAAGGACTTCTTGTCCAGGGACGTTCAGTCCTTTTTGTTTTTTCTTTGGGAAGTATCCTCTGAACTCATGGATTCATTAACCCTCAAAGGTGGAGATAATCTCAGTTTTATTAAGGTGGAAGTCAGCAGGTCAAACCTCGGGTTGTAGAGAGTTCGTCGGTGAGATCTTTAAAGGGTAGACGACCTGAAATTCAGGTAAAAAATAAAGTTTTGGAAATAATCATATACGTATTATGTGTCTCTCTTGACATATCTTTAATATCCATGGGAAATTTTATTGTCAATGTGTTGTTACGTAGGTGGGGGACCCAATTCTTCATATAACACGAGACAGTGATTCAACACAGGCTGAGAAACGTTGGGGTCCCTGACATCGGGTGGTCCAAGGAGACAGGAACCCTAAAGGGTCCGTTCTTATGATTTCTCCGAACGGTAAAGGATGAGGTCCCGTGGAAGGATTGGGTCTCTAGCTTAGGTGCTGAGGACGTCAAGGACGTAGCCGTCGACCTAAGAAAGGGTGACTCGGTGAACCCTTTGGGATTCCTTATATGATGTTCAGTAAAATCTGAGGTGCCACACAGGGAAAGATTGACGTAGGACAAGGTGCCGTGAGCCCGAAGGGACTACCGAGGCACTACCTCTTGTAACGGACGGTCACGTCCTCTGCGTCTAAGTTAGGGACCCAGCCCTTCTAGGCGGCATCTTCCTTTACCGTTGGGTGAGATCATAAGACGCACCCCTTAGGGTACCTGTCTCCTCGGACCGTCCGACGTCAGGTGTCCCAGTGTTTTTTCGGTCTGTGTTGATTTACTGATTTTGTTGTTGGGACAGTGAGAACCCTCTTATTGGTGATAGGACTAAAATTACTTTTGTACGAAGACACAAATTTTTTTTTTATTGACATCACACTAACGTGTAGAGGGATGTGTTGTATAATAAGGCAAATTCTTTTGAGTCAGATTCGCATGGGACCTGCCTCGTCCGTTATAGCGGACAAAATCTGCTGCCGTGGGGTTTTCTCGTTTCGACTTGACTCAAAGACTCAGTATCAGACCGACATTGAAGACGGGAAAGACCACTTCCACCTTTCCGGTCCAAAACAACCACTCAGGAGTCTTTACGTCTCGACCCCGTTACCCACCCCGACCCCACACCGGTCCGTGTCCTGTAGGTCGTAGATTTACCTGATAACTCATGGAAGACGAAGATTTGGGTAATGAATAGTGGTCGACAGTCCTCATTCACCTTTGTCTTTTAAAGACACGTCACTTTACTTACAAGAGTCGTGTAGATTCACCAACATGTACATTCGTAAAGTAATCATACACCAGTTCTGTTCGGTGTTAGTCTTGTCTTATACTTAGGCTGTGCAACGAGAGTTCAACTTTTTTTCTCCTTTGCCGTCACCACCAGAACGACTGCCGTCGGGAGTGGACTGAGAGTCCAGGTGAGGAGGGGTGACGTGGTCGACCGGTTAGGGCGCGTCGAGAGTAAGACCTTAGAAGAGAGTGGTAGGAGGTCCCCTGAGGAGTCTAAGAGATTGACCTAGGGGATTAAGAAAACAGGGTACAGAAAGGACCAAACAAGAAAGTAAAAATCACCTCATGTAGGAAGAACTCTACTCGAAGAACTTTTTCCGAAACGACAACAAGTCAGTGATTCAGTACAGGTCGAGAAACACTGGGGTACCTGACGTCGTGCGGTCCGAAGGGACAGGATGTGATAGAGGGACTCAAACTCGTTCAAGTACAAGTAACTCACCCACTACGATAGGTTGGAAATACTTTTTTATAACGTACTCTGTATTTCCAGAGTTCTGACACACACGGACTTCTACATTTTAAAAACTCAGAGTTTACTATCAAATCCATATCTTAATATCCTACCTATAGTAACGGGAAGTCTTAAAACTTCCGGACCGAGATAATAGAAGAATGGGAGTCACAATGGTAACTTCTCAGTTTTCGGTAAAAACAGGTGTTAGGAAAATTAATTAAATATAAAAGAGAAACCTTCGAACATCTTTGAGTCATAAACAACGGTTACAAGACTCTATAGTGTTATACACGGAACATCAATACAGACAAAAATAGGTAAAACGACATGTAACTTACCTGGTAAGGTTAGACCGATGAATACAGGAAGTCACGTCTCATTTAAAGGATTTAATAGAAGACTATTAAAACAAAAGAGACAAAAGGGGAAGACCTTTGAGTATAACAAGCCTATCACGTAGAGGATTTACTTAGGAAATTACAAGGATATAAAAATAAGAATAAGGGTAAAGATATAAAAATGGCATAAACCCCCTTACTAAAGGAAAACAAGACACATACAACGTGAGTCAGTTGAGAAACACTGGGGTACCTGATATCGGGTGATCCGAGGAGACAGGTACCCTAAGAGGTCCGTCCTTATGGCCTCGTCCAACGGTACGGGAGGAGGTCCCCTAGAAGGGGTGGGTCCCTAGTTTGGGTACAGAGGACGTGACGTCCGTCTAAGAGATGGCGACTCGGTCACCCTTTCGGGAGGAAAGGAAGATGACTCAAAAAAAAATAAAGGTATTCATGTACAACAGGAACCTCACGAAGGAAAAATATTAAAGTACAAGGAAAAAGTGTCTACACCACAGGAGAGGAAAGGAAGATTCCTAAAATTTATAACTAAAAAAAAAAAAATGATACAAGAAGAGGGACAGGACAGAGACATAAGGGATTTAAGAATGACAAAGGTAAAAACAAGTACAGTTGGATAGTGTTATCACTGAACAGAATCAATAGATTACGGAAAACTGGTAGATGAGAATTATTCGTCCTCGCTTCTTTTGGACGAACCTTCGAGACTCGTATACTACTCGAAACAACTGAGTCGAAGTGACACCCTAACATACCCACCAGGGAAACCCCATTTTGGGACTAGAGTTAAACGATCCGACCAGTTATAGAGCTTCTTCTCGGAAGATTAGAGGAGGACGGACCTCCGTATGGGAACAGGTTATAAGACCTGTGGTTGATCACCTTGTCCAGAGAAGTAAGACTTAAATAGCATGTGTGTCAGTGAATACCTCATCCTTTACCGTTGGCCGAGGTCATAAGAACGGACCCTTTAGGGTACCCGACTCCTCGGACCACCCGATGTCAGGTGTCGTAGTGTCAGTCTGTACTGACTCGCTGACTCGTTCGTGTATGTCAGTGAATTAATGAGACAAAGGCCATGTCACAACTGTGCCACATCACGGGGGTGGGTGTCTATACAGACTTCATGGGGTAGTCTCCGGGCGACAAGAACGGGCTCTGATTCACAAGTCTAGAGACAGACCTATCTATTTCCCGTTAGCACTCACTGTCCCGTTGTATCGAAATGACAAGTGTCATAAAGTTCAAGTCTCCGAAATTGACGTAAAGAGAACGAGCTTCATTAAAGAAGGGTAACTGACGACTTTTCGACGTGAGTTTACACTTTATACCACTCACAAATGTAATTCGGTAAGACGTTTACGGAAAACGTCTTTGTGGGCATGTTTCTAGCACTCTTTACATATACTTGTGGAAGAGGCCGACTCCATCTTCCCTAACTCTTAAGAACCGACATCCATCCTTTTTTCTTTCACTTCACTTTCAGCGCGTCAGTACAGACTGAGAAACGTTGGGGCACCTGATATGCCAGGTACCTTAATTAAGAAGTCCGGTCTTATGACTTCACCCATCGGAAAGGGAAGAGGTCCCCTAGAAGGGTTGGGTTCCTAGTTTGGGTCCAGAGGAAGTATCGTCCGTCTATCTAAGAAAGGGTCGACTCGGTGTCCCCTTCGGGTCCTTTTTTCTTAAGGATCCGATTTACAACGACCTTTTTAGAGAGAGTAATAGGTTCTGTTAAGGTAGACATTGACGAAGGACACAGAAGACAACAGTTTTCCAGAAGGACACCGCACTTTTTTTTTTTCGAAAAGATCCCTAAAAAACCGATTTATAAGGTCCAGGTATATCTGTATCAGTTCTACAAGTATTCGTATTAGAGTAAACAAGGAATATTGTCGTCAGGACAATTAATTGTTCCAACCCATAGTAATAATGACAAAGATGATAATAGTAACAACAAGTCAGTGATTCACCACAGACTGAGAAACGTTGGGGTACCTGACATCGGGCGGTCCGAGGAGACCGGTGTCCTAAGAGATCCGTTCTTGTGACCTCACCCAACGGTAAAGGAAAAGGTCCCCTAGAAGGGTTTGGTCCCTTGTTTGGGTGCAGAGGACACAATACGGGTCTCAGGCTCAGGGGTTTTGACTCTCTTATTCTACAGGTGTCGTTACGTTTTCGTACTTCCCCAAAATAAAGATCGAGTTCGATCCCGAGGGTGGTGTAGGTTACGTCACCTCACCTCGTTCCTCGGGGCTCGGGTCTAAATGTCGTCATAAATATCCAAAATCTTGTTTCGCAACCGTTCCCGACTAACCGACGTCCTCAAAGAATCATAAATGATTAACCGATTAGAAATAACCGACGTCCCCAAAGGACCATAAATGATTAACCGATAATCGACGTCCCCCTACAGAAAATGCAGGACTATTTGAGTTTGGTCCAATGCCCCTCATACGACTAATCTGTTCAGGACCGTAGGTGCCCCTACTGGAGTGACCCGTTACTGCGTCGGAAAGGGCACTCAGGAGGGAATCAGGGACTTCGGATAGTACCGCAAACAATCCAGGGTTGTAGGACGTCGAGGACGTGACCGACCACACAAGGAATGGTCGACTCGGTGACCCCTTCTGGGCGATGGTAGTGGGAAAGTCTTCACTTTTGTCCGAGTCCTTCCAACCCCCTGAAGAGTTTCCGGTCTAAGGGACGTTCTATGAAAGAAAGGAGGGGGGGTTGATGCTTGTTCTAGTTGGAAGTCTCGTCGTTCTCTCAACGTTCGATAGAGTGACCCCGTTAAGGGAAGGTAGAGACGCCACTATCGAACCACCGAAGGTCTCAGGTAACACAAATCCGTGTTACACGGTCGTATATCGCATAGGTCTACTTGGTTCTGCGTTCTGACCCTAATCTATGTCGTTCAGTGCGTTCCTGAACCCGTGGGACCCGAGGACAACGAAGATTCCTGGACAACGTCGGTCCTGTTACCCTTAGATACCGTCACGGGTGTAATTATTAGGACACCAAGCATGAACTTCCTCGACTCGAGAGACACAAAAGATTGAATCTGGAGATTGATGTGAGTGATGGAATCGGTGTGGTCACCCTAAGTACCGTTTAGTTGGAACAAGTGTGTCCCAGTTTAAACGATTCAAAATGATTAAGACAAGTATTGAATAGCAAAACTACAAAACAAAACAAAGTCGAAATAACTCACACACACACACACAAAGACACACAGATATGAGTCAAAGAATTAGTACGGACTGAGGTACGAGGAGAAAAGTGCCCTCAAAGGTCCTTTCTTATGACCTCACCCAACGGTAAAGGAGGAGACCCCCTGGAAGGCGTGGGTCCCTAGCATAGGAGTAGAGGACACAGAGGACGTAATCCGTCCACCTGACAAATGATGACTCGGTGGTCCCTTCAGGAATAATGTATATTAACTGTTTATTTTTAACATACATAAATTCCATGTTCTTCTTGATATGTTTTTTCTAGAAGTGCTGGGTCTATTAGTACTACCACACTAGTGAGTGGGTCTCGGTCTGTAGGGTCTTATACTTCAGTTCACCCGGAATCTTTCGTAGTAATGCTTGTTTCGATCACCTCCACTGCCTTAAGGTCAACTCGACAAAGTTTAGGATTTTCTACTACGACACTTTCACGACGTGAGGTATACGGTCGTTTAAACCTTTTGAGTCATCCCCGGTGTCCTGACCTTTTCCAGTCAAAAGTAGGGTTAGGTTTTCTTTCCGTTACGGTTTCTTGCAAGTTTGATGGTGTGTTAACGTAAGTAGAGTGTGTGATCACTCCATTACGAGTTTTAAGAGGTTCGGTCCGAAGTTGTCATGTCCTTGACACTTGAAGGTCTACAAGTTCGACCAAAATCTTTTCCGTCTCCTTGGTCTCTAGTTTAACGGTTGTAGACAACCTGGTAACTTTTTCGTTCTCTCAGGGTCTTTTTTTTAGATGAAGACGAAATAACTGATACGGTTTCGAAAACTGACACACCTAGTGTTGTTTGACACCTTTTAAGACTTTCTCTACCCTTATGGTCTGGTGGACTGGACGGAGGGACTCTTTAGACATACGTCCAGTTCTTCGTTGTCAATCTTGACCTGTACCTTGTCGTCTGACCAAGGTTTAACCCTTTACTTATGTAGTTACGACATATAACAGTGGGACGAATAAATTGAATGTACGTCTCATGTAGTGCGTTTTACGACCCGACCGGCTTCGTGTTCGACCTTAGTTCTAACGGTCCTTTTTATGGTTATTGGAGTCTATACGTCTACTGTGGTGGGAATACGGTCTTTCACTTCTCCTTGATTTCTCGGAGAATTACTTTCACTTTCTCCTCGCACTCTTTTAACCGAATTTTGAGTTGTAAGTCTTTTGATTCTAGTACCGTAGGCCAGGGTAGTGAAGTACCGTTTATCTACTCCTTTGTCACCTTTGTTACTGTCTTAAATAAAACGCCCCGGGATTTTAGTGACGTCTACCACTGACGTCTATACTTTAATTTGTTGTGATTGATGAACCTTCCTTTCAATACTGGTTGGATCTGTCGTACAATTTTTCGTTTCTGTAATGAAACGGTTGTTTCCAGGTAGATCAGTTCCGATACCAAAAAGGTCACTAGTACATACCTACACTCTCAACCTGATACTTCTTTCGACTCGTGACTTCTTAACTACGAAAACTTGACACCACAGCCTCTTCTAAGAACTCTCAGGGAACCTGTCGTCCCTCTAGGTTGATCAGGTAGGATTTCCTTTAGTCAGGACTTATAAGTAACCCTCATGACTACGACTTCGACTTTGAGGTTATGAAACCGGTGAACTACGCTTCTTGACTGAGTAAACTTTTCTGAGACTACGACCCTTTCTAACTTCCGTCCTCCTCTTCCCCTACTGTCTCCTGCTATACCAACCTACCGTAGTGGCTGAGTTACCTGCACTCAGACTCATTTAAGGCCCTCAACCACTACCTGTCCCTGCGAACCGTGCGACGTCAGGTATCCCAGTGTTTCTCAACCTGCGTTGATTCGTTGACTTGACTTGATTTGACTTTCCACATTCTTTTTTTTCCATGTACGTTGTTTATTTCGGTTTTAATATTAGGTCCATAAGACGGGGCATCCATGGTGACAGATGATGGTGATATGATGGTGACGAAGGTTACTTAAACATCCCAGAAACCCTACATCGGTGGCTTTAAAAGGGTCTGGTTAAATTCCTCCTCTTTTTAACAGTGCGTGGAACTTATTTCCAACATTCGAGAAAAGTGTTAAACATGAAAGGGACCCTCCGTCTTATATACTTACCAAGTGAAGTCCGTGGACCTCGAGAACGGAAACTTGATGTCGTAACTTCGGTAGGATACTACACCACTGACTCCACTGTCCTACGAGTCACTTTTAAATAGGACGTCTGTTAATGACACTGAAGCACCGGTCTGTCCGCAAAAGTAAAAGGAGACACGGAGTCGGTCCGGCCGCAACGGGATTACAGACTGAAGAAGTAAAGGTTTAATCGTACTGGTCGTGGTTTTTGTTCAACGTTGATAGGACAGGAAATTAAAAATGGATTAATGTTTCATATACTAATCATAATCCTTTCCGTGTCTAAAATACCGGGAAGGTTTAGGGACCAAGGAACTCAAATTGATAGACCTAAAGTGATTTCTATATATGGATCTTTGTAGATTACTTATCCCGTACAGGTTTTTTGGTACACATTTAATGTAAAAAACGAATATGAAGGGGTATCCCATTAACGTAACAGGAAAAATTTCCGTACTGATTCGGTTCTTTATTCAACCAGGGTCCAGTCGTGTGGTTTCGGACGATCTGAACAAAAATTGGGTATTAGATGAATTTCATATCACAATTATGATCTTATAGTCTATGTAAACCAAGACTCGTGAATCACAACCAAAAAAATAGATAAAAATTAACTTCCTATTAACGAAATGTTATAACACAACCAAAGACGGTATCTAGTTGTACTTAGTCAGTATCCATATGTATACAGGGGAGGGAGAACTTGGCGGGAAGGTGGAGGGTGGGGAAGGTTGGGAAGATCCAAAATATCCTTCAGTGTAAGAGGTTGATCTTTATAGAGACTACGGATTGGTTTTATTCCTTTCCGTTCTCGAGATTATTAATCGGAAAACACAGAAAATAATGGTAGTCCCCCGACGCGGTCCGTCGTGCACCTTAGAAGGGGTTGGTCACTAACTTGGGTACGCAGGACGAGACCCTCGTGTCTCAGAATTGGTGACCTGGTGGTCCTCTCAGCTTTGACACAAAAATACGTATAGTCGAGTAAGGTAAAAGTCTTGTTGATTTAGAGGTTTACGAATCATCATAAATCACACGCAATTATTATACAAGTTTTCGTGTATTCATTGTGGACCACTTCGGTCTTAAATTTGGCTCCAAATAGAGTTAGACGAGAAAGAAGATCCAAATCCATGGTGGGCTCTAAATACCAGGTCTATACGACTTGACTCTTGTTGAACACGGGTGACCCCACTGTTCTTACTTCCGACCATGGAGTCAGATCTCGTCCCTTAGAGTTTGAACTGGTACATGGTCTTAGTGGACCTTCCGAACAATTGGTTCTAAAAGACCCGAGGTGGATGAGTACACAAAGATTAAGTCATTTAGTCTTACCGTGGACTTTAAAGTGTAAAGTCTGTTCGAGACTTCACTCCGACTGTGACGACCGGGTTCCTGGTGTGCAACTCTTAAGTAACAAAACGGATTATTCAGTAGAGTTGTTTATCGGTTAGGGACTTCGTGACTGGAAGTATCGACCATTGTACCTTACTTTAAGTGAATTGAGAACTTCTAGATATTAATACCAATTATGTGTTAGTTGGGACTTATAAGTAACATTAACGACTTCGAGGTTATGAAACCGAGAAGGGTGGACCACCCTTCTCAGTTGAATGACCTTTTCTGGGACTACGACCCTTCCGAATTTCGTTTTCCTCTTCCCCCTCTGGTTCCTACTCTACCAATCTATAATAGTGGTTGAATTACCTGTGCTTAGACTCGTTTGAGACCCTCTATCGCCTACTGTCTACTCGGACCTCACGATGTCAGGTACCCCAACGTTTTTCAGTCTATGCTGAATCGCTGACTTGTTGTCGCTAAGGAATTTCATGAGTCTGAAGTAAATAAACTTTACAAGGAGAACAAATTTATTGTTATAAAGAGAAAAAAAAGAAGTCAAAGACGGTCTGTTGGAAAATAATGGAGTCTTTTCGTTACCATCCATGATGTTTTATATAAGATTGGTTGAGAGTTGAAAGACTTTAATTTATACGTATTGGTGACATTCCAAAAATTACTTATTTTGTCAATTTATGTTTGAAAGTATACGTTTTATCTAATGATATATTGACCGTTGACGTCTCGGTTTATCATTTAAAAGAACATGTCTAAAGTCACCTATTTTTTATAAAGACTTTGAATGTGGAAGGATACTAAAATTTGGTTCTTTTTTTTTGTACCAATTTTAGAAAGAACTAAGATCCTGTGTAATGTCTATAGTTGAAAACCTTATAATTTGTCATTGGTTTCCTGAATAACTCCCCATGTGCCGACAAACGGGGTGAATTGTATTGGGTTCAGGTCAGAATTATAGACCCCCCAAAGATAAGATAGTCAACAGTGAAAGAATTATAAACCCCTGAAAGGTAAGAAATAGTAAGTAGTGAGAAACGTAAGCCCTAGGTGATGGAGGTGAAGTGTAGAAACTCAAACGACAAAGAAGAGATGACACCTAATCTTTTGAGTATGAAACATTCTCCGTTCTGATTCTCTTTTATCGAGACTCTCTCCAGGACTCAAAGAACGGATACTTAGTCCACGAAATCACAGGGTGGTAACATTGAAGTAAAAAAAAAAAACCAGCACAAACAGAAACAACGACACACTCCCGAAGAGTGACACCACCGAAGAGAACAACGTTTCATGGTCGAGATCAACGTCGAAAACCCGTGATCTCACGTCTGAGTCGTCAACACTATAGACCCTGGGTAGGGACCACCGAGTCTCCAATTTCACAGACGGAGGTTACGCCCTTTGGCCCCAAGCTGGGGTAGGGGACCTCTTCCTTTACCGTTGGGTGAGGTCATAAGAACGGACCTCTTAGGGTACCTGTCCCCTCGAACCATCCGATGTCAGGTGCCCCAGTGTTTCTCAGCCTGTGCTGACTCACTGAAGTGAAGTGAAGCGAAGAAGTATCGTACACCTTAGGACTTAGTCCCTGGCTTAGACACACGGGGTGTAACCGTCTACCCAAGAAGTGGGGACTTGGTGGTCCCTTCAGGACACTGAAGTAAAAACTGTTCGAGGGTCCACTACGATGACGACGAACAGACCCCTGTTTGAAACTCTTGAGAAATCCTGAAAGGATCACTCAGTAGAGATGTTTATAGAGAATGAAGAAGATTTAATAAAAGAGTGACTCCCGGTCAAATTGTCGAAGGGTCATATTCAGGTGAAACTCTCCTACGAACCGGGTTGGGAAGGCCGAGGAAAGAAAGAAGAAGACTTACTCGAGAAAGTCCTGGGATGAAAATAGAAGACTTTAAAAGGTTTGTAAATTATATCCTATTATAAGGGACCGGTATATAAACACTGTAGATAAATAACTAGTTTATTTATTATATAGTTAATAACAACTCGTAAGGGACATTATCGTTAGACGTTGGAAAAACCGTGGTCCCTGACCAAAGTGTCTTCTTTTAAAGAGGCGCCCGATCCCCCACCCCCCACTCCCCCAACCAAAGTCCTACTAAGAGTATTCCTCGGGTATTGGATCTAGAGAACGTACGCGTCAAGTGTCATCCTAAGAACGAGGATATTCTTTGATTACGGTGTCGACTAGACTCTCCTCCGCCTCGAGTGTGTCATTAGACTCACTACCCACGTACGATTCAGCGAAATCAGTACAAGCTAAGAGGAGACAGGTACCCTAAGAGGTCCGTTCTTGTGACCTCACCCAACGGTGCGGGAGGACGTCCCCTAGAAGGGTTGGGTCCCCTAGCTTGGGTGTAGAGAATACAGGGGACGTAACTGTCCGTCCAAGAAGTGGTGGTCGCGGCGGACTTCGTTAGCATTTATGTCTACTTCGAAACGAGTGAGTGGAGGACGACACACCTAGTCGAGGATTGTGTGGTGTTTAGTCGTGGTCAGGTACCGGGGTCCCCAACCCCTGGAGACGGGACATTTTGTCCATGATAAAACTATGAAAGTAAACAGAGGAAATTAGGAGTGTGGGTAACATACTGGATCCTTACTTATTGGGTAAAAGATTCGACTCCTTTGACTTTGAGCTCTAATTTACTAGGTGAGTAAGTTCCAGTATAAATCATTTACCGTATCGACCTTAAGGTTGAGTCTAGAAATCTAGGGTTTCGGTTGTACGAAAAGTTGTCTGAGGTCGATGACGGGGGCACTCTTATTTGACCTTACGTCTCCTTCGACCGTTAAATATCAAAATTTACTCTGTTTGAGTACCGTTTGTATTACCGGTGAGATGGGGTGTGAGCACCGTCTGTTACGATAAAGGACTACGTTTACCTTAGGAGTCTTGGGGGAAGTTGGATCACAGAGATCATCGGTCTTGGTTAGGTAACCTTATCCGTGCCTCATGTTTGACTATACGGAATCGCAGTGACTAAACCTTTAAAGTAAAACACCATAGGGTAAATCTTTGTAAGGTGGATCCTTCACCTTTTATTCTACGATAAATTTTTCTGTCTATTTCGACCCTTTCTATCTGTAGCTCATCTTGACTGCCTTATAAGAAATAGAATCTAGTCACAAAGAGTTTGTTCCCGTTAAAACCAGGGGTTCTACAATAGATCCTTTACAGACCTCTGAAAAAAACAACACTGTTGACCCTTGATCACCGCCCCCGCCCCGTCCACGACGTCTAAAGATTTACCATTCTCAGGTCCTCTACAACGGTTTGTAGGATATTGTGGGTCCTGTCAGTCCAAGAGGGTGTTGTTTATAAATAGGTCGGGGTTTAAAGTTGTCACGTCGTCGACTCTTTGGGGCGGGAACTAGTGTCGTACGCCTTTCTTTTCTCGTCTCGTCTCGGGGAACGTTTACGGACGAGATAGAGAGTGTAATCATTGTATTTCAACTCCCTTGACTTTGGCACCAAGACCCAGAGGAAGACCAACGAGAATGTGTTTCACGTCTCCGGCGTGTCCCAAGTCGCTATCGATTCGACGTCTAGGAAAGTAAAAGAAGGTCGGGTCTACTGGACTTCTTCGGATTCTACAATGGGTGTGTAGGACCTAGTTGTATCGAAGACCGAAACGAAAGGGTCTAAGAGAGGTTAGTTCTGTTGTCCTTTCTTATAAAATTTCTTTTCCCTTTCACTTCCCGTTCCCCTTCTCATCTGGTCTGAGAGGTTCCTTTTGAGGAGGTGTCGGTCAAGAGGCACGTTCGCGCAGGTGTGATTAGGGTGCTCACAAGTCAGGAAAACAAGGATAAAAAGGCGGTGGAGTGGTAAGATTCCCACCACAGGCCTCGTCGTCTTAGCCGTGGTGGACCGCAGAGGAATCTTGACATCTTAGAGTCGGGAGGGGCCTGGAAGATTGTGTTTTAGACGTAAAATTGTTCTAGGAGGTTCACTGGGCATACATGTAAGTACAAAGTCTTCATGACGAGATCCCAAAGGTTGTCCGTTTTATTTTGACGTTTCACTCGTCGACGTTTTGTCTACGTTTCGTTTAGTGCACCACATTGTATACTGAAGAGGTCCCCTAAATACTGGGAGACACCTGTCATCGACCATTATGTCTTTTGTCTGTAAACTTAATTCTTATACGTGTTTTTAGTTACGGTCCAATATAGAAACATTAACGGGATTTCCCTAGGTAGAACCCAAGTTCTTTTACATCATGAGCATGGAATTTGTCAAAGTATATGGGTCACTCATACGTTCGCAAACCCACCAAAAAAAACAGAAAACACCAAAAAACAACAAAGCAAAAAACAAAACAAAGAGTTATCCCTTGTTTCTATCCCAAATGTTACTAGAAGGTTTTTGAGTCTCCTAAACTAAACTAGCAACACAGGTCGTGTAAAGTATTATGGTTTTAAAACATTGATAGCCGTCTTTTCTCAGTCACGACGTACAAAAATTTATTGGATCTTTTATCTAATTCCGCTTACCTTCGTCAAGTTGAAGTCCAGGAGAGAGTTGAATGAGTTTGTCCGAACGAAGTGAGTAAGTTCTTTATAATCCGGGGTCCTAGGCACGTCTCCTCCCGGACTTCCGTACGTCGCTGGTCACGACGTTTCGTAACGGACTCTAATTGCCGTCGTCTGTCGGGGACCTATTGAACTCCGCCTCTCCCCTTGGCTCGACCCTCTCCTCGGCCTCCTTCCCGCACCCCTCCTCGAGACCTACGTCGCACCTATCCGACCACCTCGGGTCTCGCCGTCCGCTCTCCGCTCACCCCACGTCGGACTGAGTGTGCGAATGGCTGCCCTGGGCGGTGTTGAGACGGCCCAATCCCAAAAGGCTCCTGGTGCAGTGCGCCAGGGCGTCGGAGAACGGGTGCATGGGCGCCGTCTCAACGTGTCCTGGGTAGTACGTGTTCCCACATCTGAGCCCTCACGTCCACATCCTCTCCGGCGATCTCCGGCGCGCGCCAGGGAAGGGGCTCCTTCGCTTTCCCGGCCCCGTTCGCACACACGCCGACCGAAACAAGGCGGGTCGTGACGCCCAAGACAGGATTGGAGGCGCGAGGCGAACGCTGAGAGAGCCGCAACTGGACGCTTGCTAGTGTGTGGTCAGAGCTACAGTCTCGTGGGGCACTGGGGGCGTAGTGTTCTGGCCCGACCCCACGACCCACCAGGGAGCCTCGGGGAGGACCGAGAGAAGGGTTCCGAAGGGACCCCGTCTTTCGAACTAAGTGACTATTGTCTGAAGCCAGGGGAGTGAAGTCCGTTCGCCGGAGGAAGGTGGGGCAGGGGCGGGGGCCCCCTCCGTGGACTCGGGACCCTGACGAGGGGTCCTTCAGTCCGTTCTCAACTGATGTTCGTCTCGGTCGGTTACACCTTCTCTGTTTGGTTGTTCCTTTACTTCGTCTCCAAAGATCTCCGACGGGGCGGGTTTTCTCACAAGTCCCCGGTGACTTAAAAATTCCAGTGGCTTGTAAAAATGAACCTCTCGATGCTGAGTCTATGATTCAGAGCTGTTCCGTTCGTCCTCTTCCAACGTGGATTTAACAAAGGACTCTTTAAGCCTCGGTCACCGAGTGTCGAGACGGGGTCTTGTCTCTCTCTGGAACCGTGAGGGTATCCCTTCCTTCGAGTGGGTTGTAAACACCCGTGAGGAGGTTCGTGACCCGAAAGGCGAATCCCAACGAGTCCCTGGATCGTCCGGTACCTCCCGTTTACATTTATAGAAGTAACGGGACTTCAGTTGTAGGTCTGACCTTCTACAATTCATTCAAAGGTCCTAGTCGACCATTGTTTCACAGTCTCGATACTACGAACAAAGAAACTAAATTAAATATTTGTGATTACCCAAAGGATCCACCACGATCCGCACTTCTCAGGCGGACGGTTACGTCCTCTGTGTTCTCTACACCCAAGCGAGGGATTCAACCCTTCTAGGAGACCTCGTCCTTTACCGTGCGGTGAGGTCATAAGAACGGGCCTTTTAAGGTACCCGTCTCCTCGGACTGCCCGAGACCCCAGTGTTCCTTAACTTGTGTTGACTCGCTACTCGTGTCGTGTATTCGTACATTATGTCAGTGTAGAAAGCTTTAGTATTTCCGATCTTTCTCTATGTTATTTTTCAGAGAGTAGATCAATCCCTCAACCCCTACTTGTACATATGTAACGATATAAATTTCACCTATCGGTTGTTCCTGGATGAATAGCAGATCGTGTCCCTTGACACGGGTTACAATGTACCCTCCCCTCAAACCCCCTCTTACCTATGTACGTACACATACCGACTCAGGGAAACTACAGTGGATTTTGATGGTGTTGTGACAATTATCCGACATAAGGTTGTACTTTATGTTTCAATTTTTTGGTGGAGCAGGGGTGACTGGGCGTTTACAGGTCAACGGGAGTAGAACAGATAGAACGGTGTATGTGTCCACTGGTGACAGCACACAAGGAACAGCATCTCCGTGCGAGTCGTAAAGAGATATGTATATGGTCCATTACTCTTGACATATCTGAATAAAAAGAGGGTACACATGTGTTCGCACCACGTGCTATGGATAACGAGACACGGAACGAAGAAAGTGAAGTGTTTAATGGAACGTCTAGAAGGGTGTAGTCACGTACTTCTGGAAGGAGTAAGAAAAGGAAAATGTCGACGTGTTATAAGGTAACATGTCTGTATGATGTCAAATTAATTGGTCCCGAAGTAAGAACGGATGACCCAACAAAGGTTACAAAACGATGACATATTCTTTTTTTTGTGCAACGTTACTTAAACAAAAGTCAACAATTCAGGACAGACTGAGAAACACAGTTCTCCTCGGGCGGTCCGAAGAGAACAGGGACTCCAAAAGGTCCGTTCTCATGACCTCCCCTAACAGTAAAGGAAGAGTTCCCGTAGAAGGGTTGGGTCCCTAGCTTAGGTGCAGAGGACGTAGTCGTCCGTCTAAGAAATGGTGACTCGTTGGTCCCTTCAGGACGTTACTTATTGAAACATGGATGCAGTAAAACGTGTACGGTCTCGGTCCTCGGGTGTAGAAAGATCGAGATTCGTTGGTGAGCTCTCGACTGTGTCCTAGTTAATATACGGTCGAGACTAACTATCTATTTACGAGTATAAAGACAGAAAGGGGATTGGGGGTTAGAAGGATAAAAGGAAAAGAGCAACACTTCGGATAAACATAAACGTTGTCGATGTCTCTCAGGCCTGTCTCTTATGAACGGTAAAATAGAGAAAGACACCAACGAAGTAAAGTAAGAAGTTTATGGTTCCCACTGACATTGACCTCTATTTTAGACGTCTACAACAAGACGTATTTGTACCTTAAAGACGATGGTCAACCTAGTGTGACAAAGTATGTACACGGTCCGTTCAAGTTTCGGACGTATGGCGTCGGGTGTGGTCCGAACTTAGGGTCGAACCTTGACCTTCCTCCTACTCGAACTCCGTCAGATGACGACTCGCGGTCGTAGGTAGCAGTAAAGACCGACAACTGAATTTCCCTGTACTTTACTTGCTCCCGTTGTAGTCCCTCCGGCTTCCTTCTGACGGAAGGTCTTTTCTATTTTACGTAGTGGGGCGGAAAGTAGGAGTAGTAGACACCAGTAAAACAGTAGCGAAAAATACAAATCTAAAGTCCAAACGGAAACTTCCATCGAAAAACAAAGAGTTTTGTCCTATACCACTAATCTCTCTCATGACCCGTTCTATCCACCCCGTCCTTTTTCTCTTCCATCCAAAAAAATAATTACGTACACTGAGGTCGATGACAGACGTATCAAGTGGTTCTACCCAAGTGGGACAAAGTCTACGTCAAACTCGGTTCAGGAGCAAGAATCCTCGAATGACGTGTGGTCATTGACACAACCACTTACTGTCTTCTGGGTCTACGAGGCCAGACTTTCCTTTCAGTCCGGATATGGTCTATAACAGTCACGTCTTGTTCTCTAGTTTCACTGCAGTCGGTACCACATCATCTCTTCATGCGGGTCTCAGAATAGCTCGAGCCTCTTCTCCGCGAATTGGGTCTCATCCCTCTATCCCTCTACCCCGTCGTCAAGTCCTTCTGAAGAAGCCCCTTTACAACGACTTGTCTCAGGACTCCTTATTATTCTCCTCGAGATCGTTTCTTGTACCCGTCTCTTTTGTCGCATTCGTTTCCGGGTCTGCTTCCTTCCTCATCCCCGGGAGAGTTGCACTACCTTGAAAGACTAATAATAATAATAATGATAATGATAATAATTACATCTGGTAAAAAAATTCAGAAACGACTTAAAAAATGTTACAACTAAGATAAAATACAAAACTAAAAAAAACCGACGCTCCGTACACCCAAGAATCGAGGGTTGGTCCCTAGCTTGGGGACCGGGGACGTAATCTTCCTCTTCAGGAATGGTGGTCTGACGGTCCCTTCAGGGATTCAAAAAACAAACAAACAAAAAACATAAAAAATTTTACCCTATCGTTCGATCATCGGGTGTACCTCGTTCAAAGTTTCCACTTTTGACTCTATTTAAACTTGAGCTAAGATGTCAGGAATTTATAATCGGTAAGGAAGACAAGAATGGAATTAACCTACCTAGAAGTCGTTATTCGAGGGGGGTTTAGAAGGGGTTGGAGTCTTGCGCAGTCCGTCTGTCTCAAGGTCCGTTCGGAAAGAGTTGACGGAGCCGGGAAGACAGAGAATAGAGACTGGGCACTGACAAAAGAACATTAGTGTTCCTGTTGGTCTCAAACGGAAAATTTTTGACGGTGGTCGCGAGACTTGAATTCCGTTAAGGAAATAGAAAGGAAGGTCGACAGATACGGTCCTGTTCAGTTGTCGAAAGACCTTCGGACAAACTGTTGTGAAATGGAGGTTCTTACCTCTGTGACCTTTCGAATGTCTCGGTCGTAGTGAGACACTTACCTTGTCGACTGCAATAGTAGTTGTATTAGAGGTCCATAGTATACAGGTCCATAATCACCTATGCGATCTAAACCAACTCCTTACGTACACAATCTCTAAGAGACGTTTCGCACCAAAAAGTCTACCAGAAGACTACTACTATTACGGCCATTGTCATTAATTGTACTTATCTCGAGAAGAATATAAGGTCCATGAATGACAAGATTCGGGGAGTTTCTAGTGAGAAATTACCAAAATAGAGGAAATTAGGGGTCTGAAGGAAGAATTTTGGACTGTGTGACGGAATAATTCTAAGTTCACAGAAACACAAGTTTAGGGTCGAGACGGTGGATGATAAAAACATGATAGAAATTTGGAGTCAAAGGAGTAGATATTCACTCCCATAATTATGGAAGGAGGGTCTTCATTCATTGTATTATATTTCATGGGCTCTGTATTGTTCGAGTGACACTTACAATCAAGGGAAGGGGTTTTGTCGACTATGACAATAACTTTTACGAAGATGAGAGGAAAGAAAAATACAAAGACAAAAGTTGTTAAAGTCTGTCTTCTGTATCAGTTCACAAAAAACTGTTACTGTATTAATATAGTGTAGTAAGAAGTTGTGTCTTCTTTCGTTTGGATATCCAAATAACAAAACGAAGACACCAGATATCAAGAAATTGTTCTGATACTTATGTTCCTATCTTTTACACTCTTGTTTGGGATCACGGTCAATTCCTGTGTAAAGGATTAGACTTGAGATGGGTAAGTCCCTAGACTCGGGGTGGCGGGGTTGGGGAGGGGGTGGGGGGTGGGGGGGGTACTTTAGTAGTCTTTTCCTTTCTTGGCGAACCCGAGACTCTAGGACAGGTTAAAATCGAGATCCACAATCCCAGTACACTTCACCGTTCAAAAACTTTACGACTGTACGACTGTACGACTGTGAATTCGCGTANGGGGGGTGGGGGGGGTACTTTAGTAGTCTTTTCCTTTCTTGGCGAACCCGAGACTCTAGGACAGGTTAAAATCGAGATCCACAATCCCAGTACACCTTCACCGTTCAAAAACTTTACGACTGTACGACTGTACGACTGTGAATTCGCGTACCGACCTAGGACAATATCGAGTCTCTTTCATATATTTCTTGGACCGGGACCCACTCTAAAGGTCCTACTTTATTACGGGTCGTACTACATTCACCATTCCGAATTCCTACCTTTCGGACCCCAAGAGTCGAAGTGTGAAGAGTCGACACACTGGAACCCGTACCTACTTATTACATAACAGTGGAATCTGAGGTAGAGACCCGAGTGGACACTCTACCCGAGTGGACACTCTACCCGAGTGGACACTTTACGTCTATTATCGTACGAAGAGCACCGTAGTGCCACGACGAGTTGACTACAGGTAAGCGAAGGGGAAACACCATTTTTTAAATGAGGTGTGTTTAGACGTCCTTGAAGGTCGAGTCGGGTCGACGTTGGGGCTTGTGAATCATTTAGTAACCTTCAGGTGAAGGTGTATGACAAAGTACAAAAAAATTCCCCAGACACGACCTTAATAAAGGTTCGAACGTCGTAAACAGACGGGTACCTCTTCCTTGTGCAAAGGAGAATCGAGGATGAGTTTATCAGAGCGGAGCCAACCGCAGATAGTGTGCTTGGTACCGTGTCGTCAGTGAGGTAGTGCGGGAGACGAAGGCTAGAGTAAAGGTGGCACTGTCCGAAAGTAGAAAGACCTTTTGCGGAGGTAGAGGTTGACCCTGAGAGAATCAGGGAAATAACGGGCACTGCCCCTGAGAGTCGGAGATAGACAAAGGAGGAGGAACCGGAAACGAAAGAGAACGTAAAGGGCTCCGCAAGGGGAGATGAAAGTTACTGAAAGACCTAAAGAGTAAACGAAACACAACAAATAAAGGAGACGACGGAGGACCTGTGGTCCCAACTTTAGGGTGAGAGAGGAAAAAGACGACGAGTAGGACGATATAAATAAGAGAGTAGGGAAGAGAGTTTCATTACGTCCCTTCTTGACGGAACTTGTATGGAGCGTTGGTACATTGACCTCTGTAATTCCACTTCTTTATATCCCTCGGCTCTACTGCCTCTCCCTCATGTACCTCAGTCACAGAGAGGTGTGGATCCTGTGAGTGGTCTGCGACGACCCCCTGGACTGGATCTCCCGTCCTACTCTCCCACCCTCCGTCCGCGTTACCCCTCCCCTATGTACGCATGTATACTGACTAAGTGCTAGAACATGCCGTATTTGATTGTGTTGTAACATTTCATTAATATAAGGTTAAATTTTTTTCTTTATGTCTCCTTTGTCTCGAAGTCGTACTACCCGAAGGGACAACCGAGGACTGTTATGTCTTGGGTAGACGTTACGTCCTCTAGGCGCAAGGTAGGGACGCCGCTTCTAGGGGACCCCTTACCTTACCGATGGGTGAGGGCGTAAGAACGGACCTCTTAGGGTACCTGTCTCCTCGGACCGCCCGATGTCAGGTACCTGAGTGCTTCTCAGCCTGTCCTGACTCGTTGATTCGCGTGTGTGTACATGTTTTAATATTTGTAAACATTTACTACCCCAGCAGTCATAACTTTTAAAGTTATTTGAAATGTAGAACCATCTTTATTCGCAACCGCTCTTACACTTTTTTCTCCTTAGGCACGTGTGGCAACGTCCCTTACATTTGTCCATGTCGGTGACACCTCTTATCGTACTTCCAAGGGGTCTTTGCAATTTTTGCGTCGATGGTATACTAGGCCCTTAATTAAGGTGAAGACCCATAAATAGACTTCTTGTCTTCGTGACTAAAGTTTTCCGCAGACGAAGGATGCAAGTAACGTCGTGACGTGTGATCGGCTTTGTACCTCTCTCGGGTTCACACTTAGCCGTCTACTTACCCACTTTTACGCCATATGCATAGCTCGATAAATTGTTCACTTTGGAACGGTAAACACTGTTGTACCTACCTAGAACTTCCGTAATACGATTCACTTCATTCAGTCTTTCCGTTTTTGTTTATACTGTACTAGAGTGAATATACACCTTATATTCCTTTCGATTCGATTTGATTTACTTGCGGTACTCTTAGAAACATAAGATTGACCTACATACACAGAGGTCAGTGAGGGGGGGTAAAAAGGACTCGGACTTTGGGTGGCACCGAAGTAACGGTAGGGGACGTGTCATGAGAGTGAGTTAATCGGAGGGTCCTCCCTGGGACTACCACCACCAAATCAGCGAGTCAGCACAGGTTGAGAACGCTGGGGTACCTGACACCGGGCGGTCCGAGGAGACAGGTACTCTAAGAGGTCCGTTCTCATGACCTCACCCAACGGTAAAGGAAGAGGTCCCCTAGAAAGTGTGGGTCCTTAGTTTGGGCCCAGAGGGCGTGACGTCCGTCTAAGAAATGACTGACTCGATACTCCCTTAGGGATTCTCCTCGGGATTGTGGTTTATGCTTTGTATATGTGTGTAGGCGTGTGAAGGGAAAGTGGGGAGACTGAAGAAACGTGGGCTGGGTTCATCGATAAGTTACATGGAACAGGGATTTATACCGAAATACTGTTAGAAGACAACAATTTATTTTGTAGTAAACACCGGGTATGCGGAAAAGGGGAACAGTATCCTGACACAATACCAATGAGAGCAGGGGAGGTGTTACGGTTGTCTCTCGGACATTACGTCCTCTGGGGTCAAACTAAGGACCCAGTCCTTCTAGGAGACCTCTTCCCTATCCGATGGGTGAGGTCCTAAGAACCCGAAGGGAACACCGAGTCTACCATTTCTTAGGTGTACGTTACGCCCTCTGGACCCAAGCTAGGGACCCAACCCTTCTAGGGGACCTCTTCCCTTTCCCTTGGGTGAGGTCATAAGACCGGACCTCTTAAGTCCCAGCGTCTCAACCTGTGCTGACTCGTTGAAAGTGTACAAAAAAGGCCCCAGCATCCTGACACATACAAATGACACGGGAGGTGTCACGGTCGTCTCTCATGGACTGAGTACCGTCCGTGAGTTACCTATGAGTAGAGTACCTGTTGAGACTGAGCCGACTTAAAACAAAGGGACAAAAGTATCTCTCAGACCTTCAGAGACTTCTCCATCGATTCCGAATTTTTCTCTTTCTCTCTGTTGACCGATTGCGACATCCTCAGGACATCAGACTCTCTGCTTTCCGGATTACCATCTCGGAAGTGGTATCATTTAGGGACAAAAGTTTGCATAGGTGACGCACAGACCTCCGACCTTCCTTCTTCTGAAGTTTTTGTCCCACTTTACTCTAGTTGTTTAGGACATTGATGTTTTGTGAATGAGTCTGTCCGGAGGAGAGAATAGGATCTCTGGTCTTTCCTTTATTGAGGAGGGAAACCTTTTATCCTGAGCTTGAACGACTCTGTGGGTACCGGAACCGGGTCTCGAGATCTTCTGGATTTATATATGGCACAGCCTCCGACGTACGTGTTCCCCGTCGGGTATTTTCCACTTAAATACCTACACTCTTTCTCTAACTGTTCACAAGAGAAGACTTGTTCAGTATTTGAAGGTCTAAGATCTGTTCGTCTTGAAGGGATCTCTTGATATTATGATTATAGTTGGTGTCTGTACATCATTTAAGAAAGATACACGTTCCGTATCGATAGTCAGAAAGGTACATGGTTCAGTAAAGTAGACGTATTAACAAAAAAATTATATAAAAATTAACCTTCTATTAATGAGAGACAATAACTTAATTTCACACAATCAGCGAGTCAGTACAGGTTTTGAAACGTTGGGGTACCTGACATCGGGGGGTCCAAGGACACAGGTACCTTAAGAGGTCCGTTCTTATGACCTCACCTATCGGTAAGGGCAGAGGTCCCCTACAAGGACTGGGTCCCTAACGTGGACCTAGAGGACGTAACGTCCGTCTAGGAAAGGGTAGACTCGGTGGTCCCTTCGGGTGTCGTAACTTAACTGAAGACGGTGTGCTGTCGTACTTAGTCAGTATTCACAGGTATACTGGGGAGGGAGAACTCGGAGAGGGGTCGGGGGACGGTGTAGGGTGGGGAGACCCAACAGTCCCACGGACAACTCGGGGACGTAATGAGTCGTGGGAGGACAATCGGCAGACGGAGGGCGTACCATTACGCGTGTAAAGTCGCGACGAGAGAGTCAAGGAGGGTGGGAGAGGAAGGGGGCGACACGGGCTCAGACAGGAGATACAGACACAGAGATAAGGACGGGACGTTTGTCCATGCAGTCGTGGTAAAAGGATCTAAGGTATATATACGTAATTCTACACTATCAACAAAAAGAGAAAGATTTAGAAAGACTTTAGATGTAGACGTGTTAGAAATTACATCTAATAAAATAACCCAACCGGTTTTTCAAGTAAGTCCAAATACAGATTCTACCATACCTTTTTGGGTTTGTTTGAAAGACCGGTCGGGTTATGTCGGAAGTGAAACATTTACTTCTTTAAAGTCTTGTCCTTTCATTTTACTGAAGGGGTTCCAGTCTGTCGATCACTCACCATTTACACTCTTGTACCTCTCTCTTTATGTCTCTGAGTCACATCTCTTTGAGCCCAACCTTTGAACCGGGGTAATAGACAATCGACACACTGGAAGACGTTCAATGAATTTGAGGGACTTAGTGTACACGGAGTAACCTTTTGTAGTCCAATCGACATAGTAGCCCAACGACACTTTCGACCCACTCAGGACCTTGAAACTCAAAGGGCATTAACTTCCTGATCAGTAAACCTACTTGGGAGAATGACTTTTATTGATTCGTAAGACCTATTTAAAAGAAAAGTAGAGGTGTTTTGGTAGTTTCTTGTCTATTTTATAAAAAATTTTTCAAGGTCCGGCTTTAGATTTTCCGACGTTCTTGAGTCTCTTTATTCGTCTCCGAGTCGTAGTGAAAAGAAGACTTCCGTAGACAATCAGACCTAGTAGACTCGACACTTTTACTCGACACCAGAATGACCGAAGAGTCCTGTTCCCCCTTTCTTCAGTCCCGGTCCCTAAAGGTCTCGAAGGTGTCCGTGAAAAAGTTTTTGACCACTTTGACTTCACTTGGCCGGGAAGGGTATGATGGGTGGGAACTGGCGTCTCGCACTCCAGAACTGTAAGTCGTTCTCAGTCCTCCTTTCTTCTCTCCTGTCGACAGAGATCCCCCAACATCGATATCCGACCGTAAAAACGTCTACGTGACGGATATAGACGTAACGACCACCTCAAGTTTTCGAGTCCGACACGTGAATTCTAACATGACGGACCCTGAAGGGACGACCGGGTCACCGACTCTTAGACGGAAGGTTACGTCCCCTGAGGCCAAACTAGGGGCTAACCCCTTGATTCTAGGGTATACGTTGATTTGGGCACACGGTGTTGATCTCTGCGGGTTTGTGAGGTCACTTTCTAACACGTCGATTTTGGACTGTGTCGGTTTAATTAATCGATTACTTAATAAACTTTTAACTTTTCTTCTTATGTCACTCTTTTACCCTCCTCTCATTCTCTTCATCCCACCTCCTGCCGTTCCCGTCTGTGTCCAACACAAGACACGAGACGACTGACCGAGGGCCGAGAAGTGGATGTGTGTGGACGAGTCGAGACGTGGTCGTCCCGGAAGGCGACATCCGTAGGGGTACGAGAGACTCGACCTACCGGGTCCGAGTTTAGGACTGAGACGGTGAAGGACTGACGTACTATGACCCATTCAGTGAATTAGAGAGACAGGTGAAAAGAGTAGACTTATTTTCCCTATCAGTGTTTTGAAGGAATACCAAATAACATTCCTAGTCTATACAAGTACAGATTCCTTACAAATGTCGTCGCAGACCGTATCTCCTTCATATTGATATACCATCGTCCCTACTACGACTATTAATCCTACTAAAAAATTTTTTAATAAACCGACGTGACTTAGAATCAACGTCGTACACCCTAGATCAAGAGACTGGTCCTTAGTTTCGACTCGGGGGACGAAACCCTCGAGCCTCAGAATCGGTGTCCTGGTGGTCCCTTCAGGGAACCACTACTAAAGGACTTTACTATTAAACGGGGAATAAATCAACCGTTCTAAAAATAATTAGGAAATACTAAACCCAGTATAATGGACGAGACAGTCCGCAGAGACAGAACCACATGGTATTGGAAGTGTATATATAGAGAGGACCTTAGAAATAGTGTCGATAAACGTCACAGACTAACTGAAAAGACGGAGGGTTACCGTGACAGTACACCCTCGATTCAGTATAAGTAACACAGGGGTCGACGATCATGTCTCGAACTGTGTATTATCTACGGATCAATTATGACCTACTTCCTTTCTTACATGACTACTAAAGGGGAACGGAATCACCTTGTTGAAAAGGATATCCTTGAAAAAAAGAAAAACAGAGGACAGTAAATAAGACGGAAGTGAACTTTGTTTTTTGTTTTAAGTCGAACAAGAGGGTAAACTTAACAAAGAGACCTGACGTCAGAAGAATGCTCGTCAGGGTCATAGAATAGATGAATTAAATCTAGACGTACTCTGTATCTCACAGTCCTTTTACTGATTCGGTAGTATTTTTACCATAACCGTTTGTTTAATCCGGGTACTCAGTACTCTAGTACTTGACTCCACAAGTATCTAAGAAGGACACCCCTACACCTCAACTCAACTGAGGGACCACGGCGAGACAAGTACCTAGTCTCCCGACCGAAATGTCAGGGTCTAGGTGAGGTAAAACTGACTCGTTTTACATAAGAGGGATTTGAAATGAAAGGAGGAGACGATTTACCCAAATGATTATGGATGGTTCATCTCTATAGTACTTCGGTTCTTCCAGTACGTTCTGTACACTTCCCCGAAATAGTTGCCGGTACACGAAATTTTTACATTTTTACCCACTAATATAAACACGATCTTTTAAGGGTCAGTATAAGACCCACCGGTCAAGAGTGGGAAGTTACCCACCGAAGAACGTCTTCGGAAGATAGTCAAAATATTTGTGTCGTTTCTCGAAGTGGACCCTTATTTCTCTGGAGTATTTTGAAATCTCTGTAGAGACAAATCTCTCAGACCGTTCACTGACTCGAACCAAGGTCTCTTTTGTCGGGACTCCCCTGGACTAACCCCTCGTGCATCCTCTCAAGTACGAAAGGGGTACTGAGCTGAGCGAGACTGCGTAGGTAGGTGTCATTGTTCACCTTTCTACAGCATCTGACGGGGTCGACCCACAGACTCTCGTCTCCCTTCGGAGACACTTTACTGTACCGAACTTTTGGTCGAGACTTACATTCTCTTGTTAAAGTCGATCTCTAAAATTTGCTAGAAAGGGTTGGTTCTTCTTAGTCTAACGCCACCCCGTTCTCGCAACCTTCGTAGTGTCCTGTAGTGGAGGTTCAGTAATTTCCGGTCTGAGACGTCGGACTTAAATCACTACATAAACGAGTAGGAGTAATAATTAGAGTGTCTTGAGAAAGGACGGGCAAAATCTTTCAGTCTCTTTAAAGTATTTCCTTACTCCGTTAAAGTAAAACCGTAACGGACCCAGGTAAATCTGACATAGGACGTCGGTCCTTTGTTGTGCGTGCAAGCACTTTAATGTTCTATGATCTTCAACCTTCCTTAAACCTCTTGTATTTAACCTTCGACTTTGGGGTCCCACTTCACCGTGTGGGTACCCGTTCGTCACTCACCCTGGTCTCCGCTGTAGAAGTGAGGGTCGGGTCCCGCTGTCTTGACATAGGAGAGTTGGAAGATCTCGTCTTTGGAACTCTTAGGTCGACGAAGGTAAACGATCGACACCAGGTCTCTATCCCACCTAGATCCAAGATTTACGTGAGAAAATAGATTTGTTGGATCCTTGTGTCGGTTCCGCTAAGTAAGACTTTGGACGATGGATTCATCCGATGTACTACAGTAGTAGACAGATCTCTTTGAAGGTCAGTAATGTGAGTAATCTTAACGTAGTTCGTAGTTTATATAAGTGGGTGAGTCAGGAAGAGGAATGGTTCGTCCGAAAAAGAAGAGGCATTGAAGAAGGTTTGACAGGATCTGGCATTTCCTCGACCTCTTCTGGTGGTTCTGAACGACTGTTACGAGATCTATGGCCAAATTGAAAATAAATTGACTTCTTGTCCTTTTTTATTCAAGTTCATGAAGAGATTCGGTCTACACGAGGTAAGTAGGGTCAATTAGGAGTGTTCTCAAACTATTGCTGTCAACGGTTAACTCCTCTGACTTCGTCCTCCATTTATGGAAAGAGGTTCAGTGTTTAAATCACTCGCCATGCCGGTCACACCTCAGAAAGGCGGACGTCGCCGCGGACTAGACGGCATGACTTCCAATTGCTCGCACCGCGTGAGGTGCACACGTGTACGGTGCGGCGAAGTCAACACAGGTCGAGACACGCTGGGGCACCTGACGTCGGGCGGTCCGAGGAGACGGCACCCTGGACCCGACGGCAAAGGACGAAGTCCGCTAGAAGGGCCCGGTCCGTAGTGTAGGCTCAGAAAATGCGGAGGAAGTCCCGTCTGGTCCAGAAATGAGGATCACGGTGGACTTTTCAGGGGCTCAGTATGGACCTAAATTGGATTTAAGTTCAGGTAAGACCCGGTCTATTTAGACAGGAAACACGAGATCTCTTTTCGTCGTACGGTTGAAGTGGTTTGCGATTTGATCAGATTCTATTAAATTTTTTATTACTAAGCCAATTCACTAATGACACAAGGTCTGTGACCCGATTCGGAAAAGTTAATTAATGACGGGCCGTTAGTATCTTCTCTTAATATACTGTCCGTATGGAGCAAATAACGGGGAGTGAAATAACGTGAAGTATGCATCTATGACGTAAGAAATGTCTGACTTTCAAACGTCGTCGGGACGTAGTTCGTTCAGATGACCGTGGTAAAAGGTTGTCGTAAACAACTGAAGCACATTGACACAGGGTAAAACCATTAAGAACGTTATAAAGTTTAAAAAAGTAATATTAATACAAGCAATACACTGGACACTAGAAAGGACAGTGATAATGTTTTTGAATACTGAACGACTTCCAAGTCTACTATAAATCGTAAAAAATCGTTAATTCATAGAATTAAATCACGAAGAGACCACCGAGTCACCATTTCTTAGGTGTACGTCAGGTCCTCTACGGCCAAACTAGAGACCCAGTCCTTCCAGGGGACCTCTTCTCTTACCGTTGGGTGAGGTCATAAGAACGGACCCTTTAAGATACCTGTCCCCTTGGACCGTCCGATGTCAGGTACCCCAGTGTTTTCTCAGTCTGTACTGACTCTCTCACTTATGTGTGTGTCTCTTTTTTCTTCCTTTAGTGAGGGTTTTATGTTATTTTTACATCTTTGCCTTTGTTCTTATTTTTATATTCTTTCCTAATTAAACCCTCTAGGCACTGAATCACTAATTTTTGATTGTTGTCAAAAATTTAATTCCCTACACAAAGAAAAATCATTATTACGACAACGTGTGATTGTCTGACGTCGCATCATATTTGGATTGAAAATATACGTGACCCTTTGTTTTAAAGTACGCTGAGCGAGATAACGTTATAAGCGAAATAACGTTGTCAGACCTTGGTTTAGTTGTCATAGAAGTTGTAAATGTACGTAAGTCTAGTGGGGATAACAACAACGACAAGTCAATGAGTCAGCACAGGTTGACAAACGTTGGGGTACCTGACGTCGTACGGTCCGGAGGGACAGGAAGTGATAGAGGACCTCGGACGAGTTCGAGTACAGGTCACTCAGTCACTACAGTAGGTTTATAGAGTAGGAGATAGTAGGGGAAGAGGAGGACGGAAGTTAGAAGGGGTAGTTCCAAGGATAACAATCGACGGATTTAATGGGTCGGTCTTTCTTTGTCTCGGTATACGGGTCTTGGTCGTACGGTACTACAGTAGATCAATATCTCTTATCGTCTCTCCTTCAAGATAAGTCTTCGAAACCGTCCGAACCCTTCTACTTTGACGTCTGGTCACAGATCTGTATCTTTGGAACAGAAGTCGTAGGAGAGAGGACCTGACACTTCCATTGTTAGGTCCCTGGATTCGAGGTTACTCTCCGGTGTGGAACTGAACGAGACACGACTTTATTGTCGTGGATTCTCTGAAGAGTGTCTGAACTACTTGTACTCAAACTCGTTCGAAGCCCTCAACCACTACGTGTCCCTTCGGACCGCACGACGTCAGGTACCCCAGTGTTTCTCAGCCCATGCTGACTCGTTGATTTCACTGACCTCGCCGATTTGACTGACTTCTCTGAAGATCGAGAACAAGTCACGTTGTGATGGGTCTCTTTCCATCGGAACGGGGGAACATTATCAGTGGTCTTTCAAGTGTGAAGTTATTTTCATGTCCCTACCAGGGGTGGAACATACCCACTCAAAGTTGGGAAGAACGTTGGTCAGACAGACCCCTCCGACCTAAACAAAACCAATGGTCGTGAACATTGTCCAGTTTTGTGACTGAACTAACTGGAGTAAGTCAACGGATTCTCGGAGAACTGAACAATAGAGTAATAGAGGTATGTTAGAAAGGAAGACACGTCCATTTAACTGCACATCCTCTACAAAGTAAGAAAGAGACCCGAAGACGACCCCGGGAAAGAGGAACGATTAGTGACAGGAATCTTTGAAGGGACCAGAAGGGATTACCAGGTCACCGATTCTGAGGTGTAAGGGCTATATCCCGTGGTCCCAAGGTAGGGACCAGTCCCTTGATCTAGAGTGCACGGTGTTAATTTCTAGGGCACTTCGGTTTATTTATTTTTTAAAAAATCCGTTTTTTTATTTTTTAGAGGGACTGAAAAGTGTGGGTCGAGACCAGTGTGGAAGTGAGATGGAACCGTAAACTGTTCGTCCGATAATAAAAAACAAGTGTTCAAAATTTTTAACGAAGAAAACGTACAAAATAAATAGAATTCGGTCTTCGAAGAGTTCCCGTTCCTAGAATAGAAAATAAATGAACCAAAGGGTGGGGACTGTGTATCGTAAGAGAAGTGCGTACTGTCTAACGGACCGGTGGAAAACAAAGGAGACCGAGTCGGAGGTTTTATTGCTTTTTGTAGTGTGTTCGTTTATCCCCTTTTCAGACCCGAAAGGTCAGATATCTTTTTATCTATTAAGAGAGACCCGTAAAGCACACACAAAGAACTAACGATTAGTCTAAAGTGAGTTCGTAATCACTGAAAATTTTTGTCTTAATTCTGAATGACTTCTGGAGTCACACGGTCCAAGAGTGTGTGTAATAAAGTCAATAGAAGTGCTGTCGGTATTTCTCGTTATTTACAAAAAGAGTAAAACCTCTACTCTTTTTACTGAGACTCTATAAATTCAATAAAAGGGTTCCGGAAGACCTAAGTTTCGGGTCAGATTAAGGTTTGGGATAGAAGATGAGTTGACGTGTCGGGGGTCGATGCGGGGTCCCGACTGAACGAGCTGGACGAGTAAGGAGAAGTAACTGTCCGAATAGACATTCAACGTATTGTAGCTGAGGTTCCCTCTTACTATTACCGGAGGACTATTTTCCCTCATCCCTTCTCCTTTTTTAAAAAGACTCTGAGGTGACACACGGTCCGGTATACGATCGACGAAGGAAAAGAAGAAACTATTAGAACAACAAGTCAACGAGTCAACACAGGTCGAGAAACGCTATGGTACCTGACATCTGATGGTCCGAGGAGACAGGTACCTTAAAAGGTTCGTTCTTTTGACCTCACCTAACGGTGAAGGATGAGCTCCCCTAGAAGGGCTCGGTCTCTAGCTTGGACGTAGAGGACGTAACCGTCTACCTAAGAAATAGCGGTTCAGTGGTCCCTTCGGAGAAACCACAGAATCGATAAGTAAAAAAAGTTTTACGACAAACTACTTCTAAAAATCAAATTATATCAACTTGGTTAGTCAGAAAAAGTAATACTAAATTTGAAAAACATAGAACAAACTCTTGAGGAAGGAGTGAAAGTACTAGTATTCTATAAGGATGTTAAAGAAAATTCAAAAAAAAACGAAACAAAACAAAATTGTCTCTTCTAAGTTAAAACTGAGAAAGTACGATCTAGACAAAGAAGCCGGTGAAAACAATAATATAAGTGTGCTTTACCGGGCGGCGTCTCTTGGGACGGGGAAACGATTGTACGAAAGCAAGTCTTGGGACAGGTGGATATCTACCGTCCTTCCTTCCTCACTTGTATAAGGGGGACGGGCTCCGAACGGTAAGACCTTCTATGAACGTTCTCATTTATCGAAAAAATGAAACAAAAGAATGGAGGGGGGTAGAGACTATGCACTTTCTTGGACCGTAGGTCTGGGACTGTTCTGCTGATAAAACTCTGTAATGAGACGGTAGAAGAGTCAGTCAACCGAAAGGGTTATTTCAGTATAAGGAACGGAGTTGTGGAGTAGGAGCCTAAATGACCGGAGAGACCCCGTTCGCGACGGTCGAATCCGAGTCGTTGTGCAAAGGTACACAGGGGAGGGGAAACGTGACGGAAGGGTAAGTCCAGTGGTGTCTCGCTTTTGTACCTCGCGAAGTGCACAGGTTTAAAGTTCCTACTTTAAACGGACAGTAGGAACACGTCTCCGGTGCGATTAGAGACATAGTAAGGTCAGAACCGTATACACGACGGTTTTACTCGTGACACGGTCGGGGTCGAAGAAATATGTGTAAGTGAGAAGGATCAGTGGAGTAACACGTTTATTCTTTTGGGTCCGAATCCTTCGGTGTACTACCGGAGCTAATGGGGGTGTTCACACACAATTCTAGGTTCACGAATCCTGGTAGATTGGGTTTCGTGTCTGTACCTTGAAGGATCCTTTTGTCACTACGAGATGATTTCATTACCCGGGACCCTGAAGGGATCCCCAGACCACCAATTCTTGGGTGAACGGTTACGTCCGCTGTATCCAAGCTAGGGACCAGACCCTCCAGTATAGGGTGTACGGAACTCCGTTGATTCGGTCACACGGTGTCGACGGCTCTGTCACGGGATCTCGGGCACCAGGTGTAGCTCCCTGTGGTGACGTTATTCTTCGGACGTGTGACGTCACTTCTCATTGGGGCTGAGCGGTGTTGATGTCTTTCAGGTGCGTTTCGTTACTTCTGGGTAGGGTCGGTTTTTATTTATTTATGTGAAAATTTTATTATTAATATTCTTTTTTACTTCATCACCCGAGACAAAAGTCTTAAATCCTGACTTTAAAACCGTCCAACAGTCTGGGTTAGTCATTGTACCATAAGGTACATTCCCCTTATTTTGAGACTTTCGGTGTTTGACCACTGTAACTACTACAGTCCGTGATAATACTACTACGCCGAGAGACTTCTGGTGTTCTCCTTTACGTCCTCCACGGTTCGGCTTTGGTGTGTCGGTCGGTAGGAGGTCCCCGACTGACGGGTACTCACACGACGGGTATGTAGACAGACCACCGTTCTCTCGGGTCTTTGGTGGTCAGGGTGACCCATTCAAATTTACCGATAGGCATCCGGTAGAGAACCCCTCTTTAGAGAAG
Source organism: Capra ibex (assembly GCA_006410555.1). Lineage (NCBI taxonomy): Eukaryota > Metazoa > Chordata > Mammalia > Artiodactyla > Bovidae > Capra > Capra ibex. Next base: position 15,453,459 of record SJYO01014747.1, read on the forward strand.
GCTTGGTGGGAAACCCGTACCTCGAGTGACCTAGTTGTAACGTGTGTTACCTTATTGTGTTTAGTAAAATTTTAGTCTCTATATCGTTTATGAATAACGTAAGAGGCGAATCGTCAGTAAGTAAAGGAAGGACTTTGTGGGGTCCAAAGGAGACTCGGGGCGGGAGGGGACGACAGTCATTCGACTGAGAGGGTTCCTGCGGTCCCCGTCCGTCCACTGGGCCGGTCACTTAGTCTCGCGACCCAAGAGAAGACCCAGTGTCAATGCACAGGCCTACTCGGACGTTGGATACTATAGGTTACTCTGAAAACGAACACGACATCCATCTTCCTGTGGCAGAGAATGGAAGACCCAAAAGTGGACCGTCCTACAACCGAATCTTAACTCTCGTCGGTCAAAGGGAGACACGTCTCGATCTCTTACTTCAGTCGTGTCTCCGCCCTGAAGGGTCCACCAGGTAACCAATTCTGAGGTACTAGGGTTACGTCCCCTGAGTTAGGGACCAGACCCTTGATCCTAGTGTGTCCGGAGTTCGTTGACATATATATATATATATCATCTCGATTTGGTATATACATCATCTATATATTTATAGATGATAATTTTTTTTAGTGGTGTCTCCTTTCGTCTCCATGACGACACCTGACTTACCGACGTGAGGTCGGGGTTTGAGCATACAACTTTAGGATTGGGGTCACACTGCCATGGTCAAGCACCCCGGAAACCCTCTGCAATCCCGTACTCCCACCTCGGGAGTAGTTACCCACTTCTAGTTACGAAAATACTTTCTCTGAGGTCCCGAGAGAAAACGAGGAAAACGGCACACTCCTGTGTCACTCTTCTGTGGGTAGACACTTCGTCCTTCGGTCGGGCGTAGTCTGTGACTGGACGATCGTGGACCTAGGTCGTGGACCTAGAGTCTGAGGATTCGGAGGTCTTGACTCTCTTGACTTACAGACGACAAGTTCGGTGGGTCAACCTGAAGGGACCATCACGTCATTTATTCTTAGGTGGACGGTTATGTCTCCTGTAGCTAAACTAGGGGCCAGGTCCTTCTAAGGTGCACGACCCCTCGTTGATTCGGACACGCGGTGTTGGAGACTCGGACACACGAGATCGATTGACTTCAGACTCACGGATCTCCCCGGACGTGAGGCGTCGTTCTCCTCGGTGGTTCTACTCTTCGGACTCGGGGCTTTGTTCGAGTGGTGTTGATCTCTTTTCGGTACTCGTTGTCACTTATGGGTCGTGTTGGTTTTTATTTGATTTATTTTATTCGGTGGGTCAGACACCGTAGTTGTAAAGACAATGTCGTCGAGTTTGTCTCATTCTGTCTATGTTTACTTCTTCCAGGATTACTAGAACAAAACGCCAACGTGGGATACCCAACACAGGATTACTGTAACAAACTGGGAATTTCGACTGGACCTGAAAAGTTAAAGGACTCGATTATTTAAGGGCGAAAAAACGAATTCAGTAAACCTTAGATAAAAACATAGTGAACGTTCTCTTTTTCAGGACTGTGTTACCGAAAAGTTTTGTCTTCAGGGAGAGCCCCCCTTCTTTTCAGGGAGAGGGAACTCCAAAACCCCGGAGTCTCAATTACTGTCAGAGTATCTTGACTTAGAAAAAGCATAGAAACGAATTGACAGAGGAGTCATTCCGGAAAAGGACTGATTTCAGTAAAGCTAATACTGAAGGAGGTTGGGTCATTGGAACAGGGGGAGGGACAAGACCAAAATGCAAAAGTGGTACGTTATGTGCTGAATAAAATGAACAAACAAAAGAAACAACAGACAGAAGGTATTGATCTTACACTAAGTATTTCCACATAAAAAAAATCAGATAAAATAAGTAATTTCAAAGGTAACCCGAAGGGACCACCGAGTCTACCATTTCTTAAGAGGACGTCATGTCCTCTGGACGCAAGCTAGGGATCCAACCCTTCTAGGGGACCTCTTCCCGTACCGTTGGTTGAGGTGACCTCTTAGGGTACCTGTCTCCTCGGACCCCCGATGTCAGGTACCCCAACGTTTCTGTGTTAACTCGTTGATTGTGTAACCTGAGTCTGTCTGAACCCAAGTTTAGACCTGAGGGGTCACTTACCAATGAACGAGATGCATTTAAAGTTACTCTAAGCCAAAGAGTGTATATTTCATCCCACCCCCATTATTAGCTATGAGAGTTCTAATAACACTCTAGTCTACTCTACTATTTTAGGAACGGACGGTAGGATATCCCAGGATATCCGAGGGATACGTATCCCGTTGGTTGGTCTTACTCTTTCTCTTTAGTGATGTTACTATGTAGTTTTCTAGGACGAGTAGAAAACACTCAGGTACTACTGACTCCTTGTTGGTTCCCATATACGAACTGAGTCGTACTGTTGGTTCTAAAGACAGGTGACAATCGAACAGATGGACCAAAATCTCACTGACTAGGTTCTTTCTTCCGAAAACCTACCACACCCTTAAGAACACCCAGTGTCTACTATTTAACGACAGAGGACCATTTTCTACTACCCTGAACATAATAGACGAATAAATAAATTACGACATCTCACTTACAAACACAGGTGGGACTTTAAGGATATGACTTCGGGAGAGGGGGTGTTACACTGCCACAAACCTGTACCTCGGAAACCCTCCACAAATCCCAATCTACTCCATTATTTCCACCACAGGTCCGAAGAGATCACTGGGTAACCATTTCTTGGGTGGACGGTTACGTCTTCTGTGGCCAAGTTAAGGACCAGACCTTTCTAGGGTGTACGACACCCCGTCGCTTCGGGAGCTCGGTGTCGACGACTCGGACGTGAGAACCCGGGTACGAGTCGCTGCCCTCTTCGGTGGTGTCACTCTTCGGACCCGTGGTATTGATGTTCATCCGGGGTACGTGACATTGATCTCTTTCGGCCTCGTGTCGTTCCTTCTGGGTCACGTTAGTTTTTATTATTTTTTCATGTAAAAAATTTTTTAATTATTTACCGAAGTCGGAATTATTTTACGACTTCGTCTTCGAGGTTATGAAACCGGTGAACTACACTTCTCGACTGAGTAACCTTTTCTGGAACTACGACCTTTTCTAACTCCCGTCCTCCTCCTTCCCTACTGTCTCCTACTCTACCAACGTATCGTAGTAGCTGAGTTACCTGCACTCAAACTCGTTTGAGGTTCTCTACCACTTCCTGTCCCTTCGGTCCACTAGACGTCAGGGACCCCAGTGTTTCTCAGTCTGTGTTGAATCACTGACTTATTGTCGTTTCCTCCCGAACGGGAAACAGGGGGAGAGGGGGTGCAGGGGGTAGTTTACTCGTGTGTCTTCCTCCACCGGTAGACGTTCAGTCCTTCTTTCCGGAGTGTTTGTGGACTGACACGTCTATGGGACTAAAGTTCGAAGATCGACCGTCTTGACACTCTGTTATCTATGGACAACGAATTCGGTGGGTCAGACACCATAAACAATACCGTCGGGCTCGACTGGTTCTGTGAACCCATGAGAAGGAAAGAACAACGTTTTATTTACTCTTGGACACATTAATTTTCATTTCACTCTTATTTTTTACAGCCCCCATTCCTTTCACGTGTAATCGTTTCTTTCGCATCTCTTTTCCCTCCTCGTTCAGTAAGTAACCCATTATCTCTCAAGATCGTGACTCTAAATGTAAAGATACTCGAAGGTCAACCGGTTTCATTTCTCTACCTCCCTCTGTAACATTCCCAGTCGTTTCCCGTCAAAGGGTAACCGAATTAGAGATCCCCAAATCTTTGAAGATCTCAAGTTCTCTTCGTAGTTATAAATCGTAACATATTCCAAACCGATGAACTGAGGTAGTAATATACTAACCCCGGAGTGGTTTGTTCGAGTCCACTCATCCAAGTTTACTTGTACAACTTGAAATTCTTAACGGTTCCCTCGAGGGACCGCCAGGTCACCAATTCTGAGCCACGAAAGTGACGGCTCCGGGTCCAAACTAAGGACCGGTCCCTTGGTTCTAGGACTGGTCTTACAGTACTGATCTTTTTTTTTTCTTCTTTCTGTTAACAACTCTTCAAAAGGTCATCCGACTCCGAAGGGACCACAGAGTCTACTATTTCTTAGGCGGACGTTACGTCCTCTGGGTCCAAATTAAGGACCCAACCTTTCTAGGGCACGTCTTCCCTTACCGATGGGTGAGGTCATAAGAACGGACCTCTTAAGGTGCCTGTCTCCTCGGCCCCACCCCCCACCCCCACGATGCCAGGTACCCCAGCGTTTCTCAACCTGTGTTGACTCGCTGATTGAAGGTGAAAGTGAAAAAGATAGGTTGTTCGACGAACGAAACCGAATAGTGTAAATTACTTCAAAGAGAAAACCATCGTTGAAAAAATAATAAAAAATATTCAATTTATTTTTTAATAAACCGACGTGGTCTAGATTCAACGTCGTGCACCGTAGGAGTTAGAACACCCTAGATCAAGGGGTTGGGGGACCTTGGGTTCGGGGGATGGAACTCTAGCACCTCAGGATCGGTGACCTGGTAGTTCCTTCGGGTCCGTTGAAAAATTTTTATCTGAGGAGAAACAGGATATTATTACCCACACTCAAAAAAATTTCTTTTTGAGGTCAAGAGTGGTACCTCGGGAAATCCAGGATAGGATCAATGAGGTGCTTGGAAAGACGTTGAGTGAGAGGAGCAACATCCTTATTCGTTAGGGTCGAGTGTCTCCAATTCATTAAACGGACGTCCGAAGGTCGATTAGACATTTTATTACCCTTGGGTTGTCGAAGACGAGAAAAGTAAGGTAGTCGCGAGGAGTGCGAAGTAAGGGCAGACACGGAAGAAGTGATAGAAACAGAATGGGAGATTGTACATACTAACAAGTTGCCAAAAGTCGTCTATTGAGAGACATAATATTCAAATTAAAAAGAAATTCGTCATAAGTACTCTAATACTTAAACTACACGAACCATATACATACAATACAATTATTATAATAACACACACATACGAGTCAGTGAACAATACAGACTGAGAAAAGCTGGGAACCTGACATCGGACGGTCCGGGGAGACAGGTACCCTAAGAGGTCCGTTCTTACGACCTCACCCAACGGTAAAGGAGGAGGTCCCCCCAGAAGCCTAGGTCCCTAACTTGGGTACAGAGAAAACGTCTAAAAAGTGGTGACAAGGTAGACTCTTCGGGATATAACTGTTATAATACTTACGTGTAATTTGATTATTATATTGGATCATTAAAAATTTAAATTTCAGTACACGTACACTGGATTGTCTAAGGAGATTACTACACGCATAAGTCGGAAACCTTTTGGAATACGTCACAGGTCTCCACTTTTTTACACTTGTAAAGTTACTTGCCATGACAAGCAACAACGAGAAGACCCAAGATCTCATTGTTCTGGTTAGAAATTCGTTCCGAGTAGGTGACAGAGACTTTCGTTTTTTTTTTAACTCTGGGGTCTTACAAAACTTGTCGGTACTACAATAGTGTTCTCTGTACCGATCTGCATGTCTTTCAGACGTCACTCCCCTATGTTAGTGAATTTATCGATCCAAAAACGAGAAGACAGGTTTTATTTGTAAAGAATTATCAATGTGAAGTTCGTTACGGTACTTATTTTTAGTTTGTTTTTTGGAAACCTGAAACTATTGATGTTCGTCTGATTATCGTTTAGTATAAATTTATTCCGGAAGTATTCACGTAGTACTACTTTGTCTTCGTCATTCCAATTAATTCAGAAATACAAGATAATATATGGATCCCTTGGGTCGGAGAAATCTAATTTGTTATAATTTCTATCTTCCCATACACCATTCAACGTAAATAGAAGTTACATAGTTGCTTTATGAGAAGAACCTAAAAGTGACCGACGAAAATTTCAACCGAACTCGTCATTAGGGTTCTTTCCTTAGAAAACTAGATTGGTTTACTTCCTCATTAAGTAATCACGAGTTCGTTCTTTCTGCATCCTGAAGGGTCCACCGTGTCGCTATTTCTTAGGTGGACGGTCACGTCCTCTATGATCTCTGAACCCAAGCTAAGGACCCAGTCCTTCTAGGGGACGTCCTCCCGTACCGTTGGGTGAGGTCATAAGAACGAACCCTTTAGGGTACCTGTCTCCTCGGGCCGTCCGATGTCGGGTACCGTAGTGTTTCTCAACCTGTACTGACTCACGTGTGTGTGTCTCCTTCTGTAGTAAACAAGTACGTCGGTTGTCGAGGACCTACCAACGGATTCCTACGATCTATAGCGTGGTCCGAGATTCTATGGGAGTATTCTATACCAGGGACTGGAACCCCTTGAGTATCGGACCAACCTCTCTATTTGTTTAGTTTGTCTTGCTAGTACGACACAACACACCGATGTCCATAACCCCACCCGTTTTTCAAGTAAGTACAGAAATGTATTCTACCACACCTTTTTGGACTTACTTGAAAAACCGGTTGGGTTATGATCCCCCAGGACCGTTTTTCCTTAATATATGTCGGACTTCCTCAGTTCTGTCCGAAGTGTCTCTTCTCTTTCCCCGTCTCGATTCACGAATACCTACTTGACCTTAATCGGTACTCCGTTGAGGTTCTTCTTCCTGATTGAGTGTAAACCCTTTCGTGGAATCACTTCCTGGTGGCCTACCTTGACTTCTGGTCCAGCAAATACCACTTGTTCAGTAAGTCACGCCGAACTTACTTCTTCCCCTCTTTTTCGAGTTCGACCTCTACCTGGTCCACTACTATTCGGATTGATTGATCAAATAGGACTCTCGATATCTCGGCAAACTTGCCCGACTCGTCCCCTCTGAAACCAACGGACTAGTTCCGACGGTTCTGAGGAGACACTCACGACGAGTCGAGGTAAGAACCCTGAAAGGGACTTGTGTAAACCGTTGTCCCGTCGTCGACGCTAATGACTGCCGACCTTTCGTCCCAGAGAGACCGTACAATAAGCCCGTTCACATTAATGCCTATTACCCGGAGTTAAACGGGTAGTCCTTAAACGTGTCAACCGAGACAGCGACCTTAAAGTCATAAAGTGCAACACGAACACATGGTCTAAATCTGTCGTCCTCTTCGTCTTCGCCGGCACCAAAGAGTCGTCAAGACACGTAACTGAAACCTTTACCAGGACCCGGAAACACTTCGTCACCAGGAAGGAACTTCTCGTTCGGAACGGGACTCGTTTGGGTTGGGGGGCCTTCTCCAAAGGTCGGTACGCGGAGTTCGTGGTCCAGACCTTCGGCTCGTCTGTCCTGGACGACCAGGTCACTCCGGTTTCAGGAGAGGACCTCAGGTGTCGACCCTTCCTCCTGATACAGGCGGTTCTAGGACCAGACATTGGGTCCGACTGTGTGTTGAATTTTTTTGTTTTTTCTACGAAACTTACACTTATAAAGTCGAGGTGAATCCCGTTAACGGAACCTTTGAGAACGGAGTAATGACAAAAAGAAGAAATCCGACGGAAGACCACGTCCCAGTTGGTTAAAACAAAAGGTGATAAGGTTAAAACACAAGGCAAGAACAGGGTCTTGACCGGAAATTAGGTAAGATGTGTATAATTATATCATAAACCGGTATATAGTTCAGTACAAGATTTCCGAGGTACACATAATTCATTAAATGAAGAACATTGTTTTCATACACTATTTATGTCTATTCCTTCAATAATATGGGTAAAATGTCTACTCTTTTACTTCGGGTCTCATCCCCTTTAGTCTAAACTTGGTCCGTCATAACAAGGTTTCAGAATGTGGTTTGAAGTGAACTTAAAGTATGTAAGGTTGAACACAAAAGAATTATAGACTCAAAAAAAAAATGACTCGTAAAAATAAAATATTTTTATTCTATAAAAAATACAAAAAACCACGATCCATAAAATGTACACACTGAAGGAGGTCTGTTGACTTTTCCTGTCTATGTCGATTTACTTGATTCGGTACCACTAAATTCGTTGAACGAGTACTAATTCGACTATCATTCACCCTTTCGGCGACCGGAGACTCGGTCTGTCTCGAGGAATAGGGGGGCAGATAACGAAGTAAGAGAGACCATGATTAACAAACCCCATAAAACTGTTCAACTCAGACGGGATCCTGGCTTGGTGGTACTATTGGGATCTGTGTCGGGTCCGGGGTGAGTTCTCCTCCGATACTGTTAGGTGGTGTTAGAGTCTCTTTCCTTTATCTCTGGACGTCGATGAGACACTCCGGAGTAAGAGCGACGAAATTTCCCGGAAATTTCCCGGAAAAATTATTTGTGTCGAGATTGTTAATATAAGAGGTAAATACTTTACGAAAGATTACACGGTCCTTACAATATATACTATGAGGATTCGTCGTACTGTTAGGATGTTCCAGTTATAATAATGACGATAAAATGACTACTCCTTTGTCTCCGAGTTCCTTCGATTTATTAAATGGATGGTAGTGGGTCAATAAGTTTATACGACTGAGGTTATAGGTCTGCAAAAGAGGATATGGACCGAAGAACACTCGATCTAAGTCTTATTTGGAAAGGTTCCCGAATCTCTTTTATGTCTCCCACTTTCTTTTGTCTAAATCGTACCTGACCCCTGTAAAGAAGCAAGTAGACCGAAACGGGCCAGAATCGACTCCGTGTGCCCTAGAGACCAACACCGCACACTTGAGAATCAACGTCGCATACCGTAGATCAAGGGGCTGGTCCCTAACCTGGACCCGGGGGACGTATCTCTCGTGCCTCAGCACCAGTGACCTGGTGGTCCCTCTGGGGACCCCCTGTAAAGAAAAAAAGGAAGGAGGGAGGATAGGACGGAAGAACGAAAGGAAGGAGAAAAGTTAATTTTTACTGTGTCACCAATTGTTTCGATTGTCTTCGGGACCTGAACCGGAGGACAGTAGAAATTTTAGGTTCAAGGTGGGTACGTGTTAATACTGGCGACTGTTATTTTAGGGTTGGGTCACACTTAGTCGTGTTTCTTTTTCGTTTTCTCCCGTCCCGACCCCGAACCACGAATCTCAATCGGGGTTTCAATACTCAGTCTCTTCAGAATCCTATTGGAGGACGGTTCAATTAGGGTCCGGTCCCGAACGGTTCCACGTCGACGAGAGTGTTTGAGGTCTCCTGGTTTCACCTGACGGGACCCCTCTTTCTCGTCAAGATGACCCGACCTCTCTTTGGTGACCTGATCAGTATCTTTAGCAACAGTAACTGACTTAGAGTAACCACGATGACACCGTCTTCTGTCAGGATGTCAGTGCATCCACCGCCACATAGACAAATTAAGAGGAGACGTGACAAGGGTCTATGAGTCATTTCCACACATATTACGTAAGTTTTACCTCCGTGTCCAAACAAACATAATGATTATGTTACGAACGTTACACTTGCTTGGTTTTTATTTTACAGTTGTGTACGAACGCACGATAGGATTTTTGTTATCGTACCGAAACACTTTCGTTTTCAGCGAGTCAGGACAGGTTGAGAAACGCTGGGGTACCTGATATCGTGAGGTCCGAGGAGACAGGTACCCCTAAGAGGTCCGTTCTTATGACCTCACCCAAAGGTACGGGAGGAGGTCCCCTAGAAGGGTTACGTCCCTACCTTAGGTCCAGAGGGCGTATCACCCGTCTAAGAAATGGTTGACTCGGTGGTCCCTCCGGGTTCTCATGACCTCACCCATCGGACAGGGAAGAAGTCCCCTGGAAGGGTTGGGTCCTTAGTTTGACCCCGGAGGACGTAACGTCCGACTAAGAAATGGCTCAATGATCCCTTCGGGGGTGTACCCAAATATCTCTGGATTTGTTTTACTTTTTTACAAACAGTATCAAACAGGAACCAGACCCAAGAGGTGCAGTGGAGAGAGAGACGTAGACTTGAAACACTCATTTAAGATCCCAGTCTTCCATAGTCTTAGTGGAACACGAGGTTGAAGTCTGTCGGGATCCAAGAATATCTCTCTGATTAGACGTAAAGAAAGTTTTGTGTCTTTGATCCTTTAAAAGAGTATAGGAAGATCTCTTTCTTCTCCCTCAATAGATAGGTAGGAACACCTTGCTCTTCTCCTGAAATCTTAGTATTTCTAGGCCTTCGTTTGAGACGATAAATGGTAGACGTATTCGTAATCCGTCAAATAAGTGGACATTGTTACTTCTTTTACTCTGAATTGGAACCTTTGAACAACTCTTCTGGTTCACTCTTGCATGAACAATTTTACGGGTCCTACTACCGACCGAACATCAATTAATCTAGAAGTAGTGGGTCAGAGGAACTGACTGGACACGAAGAAAGACGTAAGGGCTCAGGAATACTCTCAGGTGTGGGGTGAGGTCATGAGAACTGACCTTTTAGGGTACCCGCCTCCTCGGACCATCCGACGTCAGGTACCCCAGCGATTCTCAGCCTGTCTTGACTCGCTGAAGCGAAAGTGAAAAGTGCAAGTACGTAACCTCTTCCTTTACCGTTGGGTGAGGTCACAAGAACGGACCTCTTAGGGTCCCTGACCCTTCGGACCACCCGACGACAGATACCCCAGTGTGTCTCAACCTGTGCTGACTTCACTGAATCGTCCTCGTCATCGTCGTGGTAGATAAGTAATACTATGTCCTTAGCAACTAGTCTTTACGTAGTTTCCGGTGAGACCCTAAGAGAGACATAAGGTCTTTGTTTTTACCCGTTAAGTTAACAAGAAATAAGGTATTTTACTACTTCGTGTATAAGACCCAATCCCTGACTTGGTCCTCGACCCTTACATATTGACTCGACATCTAGAACCAAATGTCCCCCTTTTGTCTGTTTAGTCTGATATCAATCCTATAGTTATTCCTGTTTTCATCTCAGACACGTATAGGGTCTTTCTCATAAATTTACCCTAAGAGTCCTTGACGAACTCCCACACACATACACACACACACAGACAACTCTTCATTCAGTACTTCTTCTCTCCCCGTCCACCCTCAGATTTTCCCGTTCGTCCTCAGCTGGCCCACTCCATCCGTCCACCCTAACGGAGAGGGCCATCTCTCTTGCTACGGTTCCGTGCCTCACACTTTGGTGGAACCCAAGACTACTAGTTCCCCTGTCTCGTGTAATCCCCCGCCCCGGTCCCGTCCCCCGCCCCGGACCCGTCACGGACCTCTCAACCCGTCTCGCGGACCCCTCGATACGATACGTTAAAAACCGAAAATTGTCCTGTACATGTCACTCAGGAACTTCGTAAGGTTCGTCCTCCCATTGTACTAGTCTAAACGAAAAGATTTAACGGTACTGTCCCTGAAAAGACTACCAAGTTACCAATTCTTAGACAGAAGGTTACGTCCCCTGGACCTGAGGTAAAGAAGGTTTCACCCTTGATTCTAGAGTGTGTGGTACTCCGTCGATTCGGGGGCGCGTCGGTGATCCCTTCGGGTATGTGGTGTTGATGACTCGGACTCACGAGATCTCGACGTCGATCTTTCGTCGGAACACGGTGTTGTTTGTGGGTCGTGTCGGTCTTTTTCAACGGTACTGTTAAATACAGACGTCTAAATTGAACAAAAATCCTTGACTACTGTACTGGATCGGTGATGGGAAGGGTCCGAAGGGTCCAACGAGTCACCCATTACTTGGGCGGACGTTACGTTCTGCGTGCCCTCTACGTCCGGGCTAAGGACCCAACCCTTCTACGGGACCTCCTCCCGTACCGTTGAGTGAGGTCATAAGAACGGACCTCTTAGGACACCTGTCACCTCTGACCTCCCGATGTCAGGTATCCTAGTGTTTCTGACTTAGCTGACTCGTTTTTTTTCTTTTTTAGGGTGATGGGAATAAGGTACCTTTCTCTTTTGATATAGAAGTTTTTAATTTTAAAAGTTTCTTAGTGTACGATCTACCCTAAAACCAAAACACAACTCCCACGACAACCCCCACCTTCTCTAACCCAAACTTATCCTTATAACTGAAATACCCCGAAGGGTCCACCGCAATCACCATTTCTTAGATGGAAGGTTAAGTCCTTTGTGTCGAACCTAGGGACCCAGTCCTTCTAGGGGACCTCCTCCTTTACCGTTGGGTGAGGGTATAAGAACGGACCTCTTGGGGTACCTGTCTCCTCGGACCACCCGATATCAGGTACATCAGTGTTTCTCACCCTGTGTTGACTTCACTGAATCGTACGTGTGTAGTGTAGTGAAGGACCTGATACTTAGACACAGAGGCCATGATCGTCCGTCTAAGAAGTGGTGACTCGGAGGTCCCTTCAGGGCTCAGGTACCAGGAATATTGTACTTGTCCTCAAAACTCTAAAAATGGTTTAGACCTCTGTTACTATAAATACGATCGTTTACTCAAGAGTCTCCGGAGAGGTCTCACTTTTTCGTCCTCCCGACATTGGGTTGGGACTTTAAATAATCGTCTTAGTCAAATACTGACAGTTCAGAGTGAGAATTCCGTGGGGTCACGAACGGAAGATAAAGACCGGGATTGACTTCGACAATCGAAGAGTGAAAGTTTTCGTAAATCAAGTAAGTTAATTTTTTTCTAATACTAATACTCTTCAGATAGCTTCACGACACTTTTAGACTACTGGAGTAAAAAAAAACCGTTTAGGTGTTGTAAGTACTACTGAACAAAAATTAGTAACAGTGAAGAGAACTAATTTAGTTGATAGTCGCAAAACCTCAAAGTTCCCGTCAAATAGGATGCTTAGTCCTGGGTAATAGACTCCGAGACAGAGACATTGAAGTTATGTTGTACGGGTGTATAGTATTTTTAGGGCTGGAGTTGTCGTCCGTTCTAGACCTCTCGTCTGAATCTTTCACCTACTTTTTTCTTTCGTGTCTGAGAGACACAACGTTAGGATATAACGGGAGTAAGTGACTTTCCGAAAAGATTGCAGCGTAAACAGAACCGTCTACTTCACAGTGTATGACTCGTCTACTATTCACCGTATTGAGTTACCTTCGTAAACCCTCTCGTTCAGTCCTTGTTTTTTCATCGACCTTACACATCGGTGGTCGAGTCTGTCCGTTCCAGCACTAAACCGGCGGTCCGACTTCAACCTGCCCAACCTCGAATGAAAGAAACAAAATTAACATAAATAAATAAAAACAGAGACGACCCAGAAGTGACGGCGCGACCGAAAAGAGATCAACACCTCTCGCCCCCGATGAGAGATCGAAGTCACGGTCCCGACGAGTAACACCACCGAAGAGAACCCCAGATCGTTCACGGCCGAAGTTCTCGACGTCGAGGGTCGGAGATCTCGTGTCCGAGTTAGCAACGCCACGCGTCTGTTCGCCTGAGAAATGGTGCCTCGGTGGTCTCTTCGGATCCAAACTCTAATGAAAATTTTAGTCAGAGGGGTCCTCACGCGTGTACGCGTGCGCATACACACACACAATGTGTCGACAACAGAAAGACAGTGACTTATGAATTTCATCTTTTAGTCCTCCATTGCAGTATGAATTTTACTTCTCTCTTTGATTCTAGAAGTTCTCTTTTTGTTTTCCTCCTTTCGTCTAAAGGTTTAACTGGGCTATAGGCGAAGTTCTCTGGTCGATTTTAATGAGGTCGATGTCTCACAGAACACAGGTGTCCGAAACAGGGATTACATGCGACTCCGGTTCCGGAGACGTTCGTCGCAAAATCAGTGTCGAGTCGATCCTTAATATGTGGGAGGCCCCAGACGTCCAGTTCTAAATTCGTGTACTTGTTTCCTGGAGAAGGTTGATTACACTGTCTCTGGGTAGGGGAGACTTTTTTGTTTTAATTTATCAGGAAAACATTTAAAGTAAGTTCAAAGTGTTCGACTCTGTGTCTACACTTTAAATTTTTTGCAAGAGACTACGGAAGTAAGACCTACTTATCCAAAGATGTAAATCCGTCAAAACCGTAAACGTTCCGCGAACGAAACATACTCCCCTTTACTCACACCCCTGTCCTCTCTCTCTTCTCCCGCCACTTCCCGGTCGCAAGTCGGACATGGACCAAGGTTCCAAAGGATTCAAGGGGTCTAGAACCAAATTCGTGAGGAAAATTGACACTCTCGTCGAGGGTTGAATTTCACTCCGGGTCTTGATAGAAGGCCACACAGTCAATGATTAGACTGAGAAGGGATTAACCCTCGAAACGTCTCCACCACAAGAACTCGACTAAAAATTCTGAATAGGTCCGTCAGTACGTCACCTTCTCAAAGACCCAGCTCCATCGACATCGTTGTTCCCGCCCTTCCTTTTTTGGTCTCCTTTACAAGACCTGTACACTTCTATTTCCTGACTTTCCTGAACCGTAGTCAGACCTACAAACCCCGTCCCGTCTCCCTCTACAACCTCCACTGCGTCCAAGTCAGGTCACCACTACAAATAACTTCTTACCTTATTATCCTTTTCCCTACTTAAACCTTACCCTCCACCAACACTGTCCATAGACAACTAAAACGGAAGGGTCGTAGATAGAGTGTAGGTACCATGAAGTTAAAAGGAAGTTCGTTTGCGGATAGGACATAGGAGATAAGTACACCAAGCCCACATTGACTGCGGGAGAAGCCAAGTCACCCACCTGCATACTGGGTCCGGACTGATTAGTCCTGAAGTAGAGGATCCGGTAGTCCTGAGATATGCAAATATATCTTAACGATTGTCTACGAGTACATTACCACCCTACCACCTTGAAACTCGACACAAGAGTATCAGTAAATATTCTAATTCTTTAGTGGTTTTTATCCCCCTACTACACTAATACCCCCTCGATCCAGAAGAAGTCACTGGACAAACGTCATGATACGACGGTCACGATAACTAAGTCCCTACCTGTACACTAGTTTCAACTCGGTTACTTTTTATCAGGACTCTGAAAACTAGTTGCACAACCCTCGAGAATAGAGTAACCCCTAGGTTTCGACTACTTTACCCCCGGGCCTCGAAGACCATCAATGCAACAATGGTATTCTCTTCTTGAAAGACTCTTTCTTTGGTTCTATCTTCTCTCGTCTCGGTGTTCCTCTGCCACCTTCTGTTTCTGTTTCTTCCTCTACCACCTTCCACCCCTCCTGTCTAAAGACGATTACAGCAGTGACTTAGTGAACCTTAGCCTGAACAAACCTCAGACAGTGACCTAAATTAAGAGGAAAAAGAAAAAAAAAGAACTTGGTCACTTGGTTTTTTCAGAATTACTTATATTTCAAAAAAAGGGGAGAAAAGAAATAAAAATTTTAATACTTACGTTCTATTGTGTAAATGATCTCTGAACCTTTAATGTCTTGTTTACATGTCTCAAGGTGAAATATCACGTTAATAAAAAATTCATCCATTTAATTCTAAAAATCGACTTCAAAGTTATAGTTTGAGAGTTCCTAATTATCTTACTTATATGTCTTTTCACCTTCTTATATCGTCTGAACTTTTCGTGGTACTTGGTTAAGTTGTCTCAATTCTAAATATGTTAAAAGTGTGTTGTCATCCTATGTTTAAAATAAGTAACAGGGTATCTGACATTTGATCCTCTGTAACCTTGTATAAGTCCCTGTATTTTGTTCCACGGTTTCGAAGTACCAGATTGCCATAACTTGAGCATGTCTCAGACAAGAGAATAGTGACACCTTCATACAATCTTTAGCTGTATTTCTACGGTAAATTTTTTACAAATAAGTAAAATAAAGACCGACATGACCGAGAAGTAATGACACACGTCGGAAAGAGATTAACACAACGAAGAGTGGCGTCACCGAAGAGAGCACCTCGCGTCCGAGACTCGGACACCCAAAGTCATCGACGTCGAGAATCCGAGTCCTCAACACCGTTTACCCAAGTCGACGAGGTGTCGTGTACCTTAGAAGGACCTGGTCCCTAGCTTGGACGTAACTGGTCGTCTAAGAATTGATAACCTGGTGGTCCTTTCAGGATTTCTACGACAAAACCCTGTCTGGATAAAATCCATGACCCTTAGTGGGTCTGTCAAGTTTTTTGTTTCGTTTTGATCACGGGACCTGTGTAAGGAACTCGGACTTCTATCTCAAAATTCTCAGCAAGTATGCCAATTTTTTTTTATTTCGTTATTGTTCTCTATTCACAGTGTGAAAACGAATCACGGTCCATAACGAGACTCCCCGGAACATAAATAAGAAAGTAAAGTGGAGTGTCTTTGATACACTCATTTTTCGACAAAAAACATAAAATGACTCCTCCTGTAATTCCCCTCCCCTCCAATTCATCGAACGACACCACCGGTCTGAGGTTCTGATGAGAGTACTTTGGACGGAGAGGAATGAGTACGGTAATAAGGGAAGAGGGAACGGGGATCGGGAACTCAAACCGGACCTGGATCACTGAACGAAGATACTTATCTCTTTCTTCACTACCACACACTGAGCCTCTGTCCGTAATCGTATCATATCGAAGATGCGAGGAGAGAGAGAGAGTAGAAGTCCTTTCGGTGCAACACTAGTCGGGCTACTTTACGGAGTACTCCACTCTTTGACTTCAGGGATCAGTTACCGGTAGTCTCACTCAAACCTTCACCTAGAAGGTTCGGGTCAGTTCAAAGGTCTCTGATATTGAAGATGACTATCGAAGTGGAGACCCCTTTGAGACTCGGTCTTGGTCAGTCGATTCGGTAAGAGTTAAGGACTGGGAGTTTTTGACACATCTATCATTCAGTAATAAACAAAATTCGACTACCCGAATACCGATTAAACGATGTGTCGTCGTCTATTAATTATGTCTAAAACCACGGTTCTTACCCCACGACTACATTATTTTTAGATTCTACAGGTTCAACAAAACCTTTATGTTGAACTCACCTTTGATCTTTTCGACATTCCTAAAACTCCTCCCACAATCACTTTCGAATTTCCCGGTGTTTGTGTGTTAAACATCTTAATACCTGAAGTTTCTCGGGTAGTCATTTTCACATTTCTTTTTGCCTCTTTTGGAATAATTTTTGACACATTTTCCCTCAGAAGTAATACGTATCGTCACTCAAATCATCGTAATAACAGAAGTCACTACACCCACCATCTTTTACATTGACTAATTGACCCACTAGTTTAATTCCTCTAAAGGTCGGTCGTACAACTTCCACGGTGGATCAAAGGAGATCGACGAATATTATTTTACGTTTACTCTCCCTATGCGATTACCTTCCTAACAATTTGGTTTTTCCTTGGTTTCCCAACCTTCTCAGTGTAGCACACGTCTACGGTTTACTACAGTTGTAAATTTTTACCGAAGACTCTTTTCTAGTTTAGGTCTCATGATAACCCTTTTAGACCAGGTCTCTATTTCGGGTTCCACACAGACGTTTTACGAAACAATTATGAACCTTTCGAATTTCCACAACGAGTGTCATGACAATTCCGTTTGTTTTTTGGGAGATTCTACAATTCCCATACTGATTGTCCAGGAGAGCTAGTTTCTTATCCTGAAGATTCTTCGAATTCCCATAACAGAAAGGGATCCTAAATTTTCATCTTCTCTTAATATCGTTTCTCTAAAAACTCACACCGAAATAAAATGATCTCACCTGGGGGTTGTTCTAAGTGTCCTCTAGACGACTGAGGCCGTCTGTCATTTCCTACCCTTCGGACCGTACGGCATCAAGTATCCCGGCATTTCTCAGTCTGTGTCGAATCGCTGACTTGTCATTGTCGTCGTTAGTCGTCTTTCCGGTGGTCTAACCTGATTTTTTCCACTTTTAGCGTGTTTTACATCTTTCCCGGAACCCGAGAACTTTAAGTTGTTCTGTCTTGGTTTGACTCCTTTGTTTGACGAATCAAAACCTATGTGTGACGACGACGACGATTCAGCGAAGTCACACAGGCTGAGACACGCTGGGGTATCTGCCGTCGGGTGGTCCGAGGGGTCAGGGACCCTAAGAGGTCCGTTCTTGCGACCTCACCCAACGGTAACGGAAGAGGTTACGCACTTTCATTTTCACTTTCACTTCAGCGAGTCAGCACAGACTGAGAATCGTTGGAGTATCTGACGCCGGGTGGTCCGAGGAGGCAGGTACCCTAAAAGGTCCGTTCTCACGACCTCACCCCACGGTAACTGATGTAAAGTAATTTTTTCCTTTCTATTGAGTCTGGTACCTTGGTTCTTGATACTCTTTGTGAGGACCCGTCTCTATTCTGACTCAGGTTTAGATCCATGAGTATCATAAAAGGTCCTACCTAAAGTCTTAACGATACCCGGTCACTTCTGAAACACGGAGGATTAAAGAGGGAAAAACTTGTCCTACAGACATTGGTTATAGGATACGGACAATACGTAACCCACACATGAGAC
Organism: Capra ibex; assembly: GCA_006410555.1. Taxonomy (NCBI): domain Eukaryota; kingdom Metazoa; phylum Chordata; class Mammalia; order Artiodactyla; family Bovidae; genus Capra; species Capra ibex. The sequence goes on from SJYO01014747.1 coordinate 15,471,691, forward strand.
CCCACCCTCCTCCTTCTACTGAACAGATAAAGTATCTTAAGTGTTCAAATTTCTAATTTTCGATTTGAGTTCCTTGATATGAATTCCAGATGTGGACTCTTCGGTATAAGTATGGGTCTGAAGTAAATCCAATACTTTAAGATCTGAAACTACAATGTCACCAGATCTCAAAAGACTTCTGGAATCCCACACTACTCATATAAAAAGAGTCGGAACCCTATATTACTCATGTGACAAATACACTCTTCTTACACTTAGTTACCCTCTAGTCTCTTGTCTGAGATTATCGAAGGTTTTACCGAGGGTTGCCTCGAGGATTCCCAGGGGTAGAGGATCTTTAGTCAGGAAGTATACTAGAGGGGAAGAATTTACACCCGACCTGAATCGTGGAACGAAGAAAATAAATACGTAAATAACCGACGAGTCCCAGGAGTAACGACACACGTCCGAAAGAGAGCAATACCACCCGTCCCCGATGAGAGATCAACACCACTCGTCCGAAGAGTAACGTTACCGATGAGACCGAAGTCTCGTGTCCGAGATCCCACGAACCTGAAGTCTCCGACGTCGCACTCCCGAATCAACGGGACGTCGTACACCTTAGAAGGACCTCGTCCCTAACTTTGACACAGGGGACGTGACCGTCTACCTAAGCATTGGTGACTTGGTGGTCCCTTCAGGGTCGTTCAAAGAAGTCTACTTATATTCCTCCTTCTGTACAACCACGCACGGAACTTCTGATACAGTATTATTCGTGACAACGAAGATGGTAGACAGAGAAAGAGAGACACACAGAGAGGCAGAAGAGACAAAGAGTATTAAGTGAGGCATCCTTCAGTATGTCAGTCGTAAGGATACCTCTCCTGGTCCACCGGTCCTTGACTTTGGACGCCGGTTGTCGGTCCTCCGACTTGAATCTTCCTCTAAGAGGTCGGAATCAGGTCTCTGACACCCGGGTCGTCGGTCGAAATGACGTTGGAGTTCTCTCCGGACCTTGGTCTTTGTGGGTAGAATCGTGAAACTTCAGCGAGTCAGCACAGGTTGAGAAACGTTGGGGTACCTGACATCGGATGGTCCGAGGAGGGAGGTACCCTAAAAGGTCCGTTATCATGACCTCACCTAAGGGTAAAGGAAGAGGTCCCCTAGAAGGGCTGGGTCTCTAGCTTGGGTCCAGAGGGTGTAACATCTGCCTGTGAATTGGCAGACTCGGTGGTCCCTTCATTGTGAGTCTTTGACACGTCTATTTCTTACAAAACGATAAAATTGTGTTTAGAACCCTAGTAAGTAATGTGTTGTTATTCGTTATATGAACGGTTTCCGTATTTGAGAGATTAAAGTATATTTACTTATAATCCCTTCTGTTTAGATTCAACAGACCCTGGTATCCACCACCACCCCAAACTGTTCTACCCAGTGTACTCTTGAGAACTCTTAGTATTTTTTACAAGATAAAAAAAAACAAACACTCCCGTCAATGTGTGGAACAGTGTGGTTGACTTGACATGTGAATTTTACGCAACAATAAATAATTTACAAATAAAAGGTATTTATTTTAACTGAAATTCCTTTCTCCCGACAATTACTCCTTTACCTTAGTCACTGATATCCACTTTTTTATATTACCCCTTCCGTTCTTCTACCCTGTCACAGAATTCTTACATAAACACAACCCTAAAATAAATAGAAAATCCCATTATTTCTGAACTTATTCGAACTTCCGTCTCCTATTCCTGATTTCCATATTTTGTTTTTCAAATTTAATATTTTATTTTAAGATCTACCCTGTTTATATCGAATATAATTCATCCTAAAAAACCCCCCAACCTATCACTTTTTGAAGGACCTTTTCTACCGATGTCCCTCTCAATCTTCGAAACTGTCGAACCCAAGTCTATGTCTTCAGATTATGTCAAAAACACGTTTAACTGTGACCTTCAGTTAATAAAAACCTAACAGAAGATTCCACAATTCAGAATAAGACATTCGTTGACCCTCGTTAACATCAGAAAGCTATCCCCTTCGTTGTCCAATCTCGACACGAAATCCGTTTGATAAGAGATCGTCTCTTTTTATACCTGATCTACCCTCTATAGTCCCCGTCCCTTTGGGTAATGTTCTGATAACTTTAGTAAGTTAGTGTTCAACCGTTAACTAATGCTCCCTTCGTCTTTTCTTTTGAACCGGAAAACTAAACATTTTCTCTACGTACACACAATTCAACACAGTCTGAGAAACCCGAGGAGACAGGTACCCTAAGAGGTCCGCTCTTATGATCTCACACAACGGTACGGGAGAAGGTCCCCTAGAAGGACTGGGTCGTTAGTTTGGGTAGAGAACGTAGATAACGCAACCGTCCACCCCAGAAATGGTGGTGACGGTAGACCCTTCGGGACATTTTCTCTATCTCCTTATACTTTCCATCTTAAAACCTTTACTAATCTACCTTAACTCCCTTCCCCTTTCGTCCTTTACCTCGTCAACTCCTTCTCTTCCTCTGAAGTGAAAACTTTATTTCAGACTCCAAGTTATCTGATAGGTTCACTTTACTACAAACGTCACCCACCCTGACGTTCATCTTTAGAGTGTCGTTATTAACCTAATCCGATCTCAACTCTAAGTCCTTCGTAGGCAAAAGGAAATAACTACTTTCTTAGTTCTGAGAAACTTTACCTATTGTCACACCCACATAGTCAGTCGAACCCGACGATATTGTTTTACGATATCTGACCTCTTCCTTTACCGTTGGGTGAGGTTATAAGAACGGACGCTTTAAGGTACCTGTCTCCTCGGACCACCCGACGCAGGGACCTCAGTGTATCTCAGCCTGTGCTGACTCACTGATGGTGATTACTATCTGACTCATGGAATTTATCCTCTGTAAATAAAGAGTGTTAAGACCTCTGACCCTTCAGGTTTTAGTACCACGATCTTTCAAGTTTTAAACAAACGACTACTCCCGGGAGTAGGACCGAACGTCTACCGATGTGAAGAGACATAGGAGTATCGCCTGTCTCCTCCGAGACCACAGAAAAGAAGAGTGTTCCCGTGATTAAGGTAGTACCCCCGAGGTGGGAGTACTGAGAAATATAAATTAATAGAGGGTTTCCTCTATAGGGGAAATAGACTATAGAATTACAGTGAAGGAGATAGAAGTTGTACACTAAAAATGCTCCAAGTTTGTAAACTAACTGTTGTTACCTATTTAGTATTTATTACGAAGTCTGAATTGGTACACCGAGTCACTATTTCTTTCTTTCCCTTTCCCTTCAGTGAGTCAACACAGGCTGAGGAACGTTGGGGTACCTGATATCGGAAGGTCCGAGGAGTCAGGTACCTTAAAAGGTCCGTTCTCATGACCTCCCCCAACGGTAAAGGAAGAGGTCCCGTAGAAGGACTGGGTCCCCTACTTGGACCCAGACGGTGTAGTGTCCGTCTACGATGACGAACGATTAAGTCCTCTGTGTCCTTTACGCCCAAATCAGACAGTCCTTCTAAGAGACCTCAACCCCTACCGTTGGGTGAGATCATGAGAACGGACCCTTTAGGGTACCTGTCTCGTCGGACCTCCGATGTCAGTACCCCAGTGTTTTCTCAGTCTGTACTGACTTGTACGTGTATATGACAAGAAAGACCTTCTCCTTAACTTACTTAAGGTCCCTAGCAAAAAGTTTTACAAAGGAATTACGTTATACTCTATAATTACGTAAAAGGTTCTCTTTAACCAAAGTACTACTTTCTTCAAACCCTTTATCCCATAATTTTTTTTTCGATTTGTCTAAAAATTTCCGTTAAGAAGAGTCTCAGAAGTATGCATTACCATGATACGTGTCACTTAAGAGTTCTCCTGTTCTGATGTCTTATATTTGGTAAAGAGTATAATAGAATTTATCTGTCACCAAAAAGAATCCTTCTCAAGGTCTTTGATTACAAAATTCCTGTCGTGACACTTTTCTTTGATCAACTTAATATACTTATATTGTAGTGGATACATCATAAGAATATTTTTGTTCATTTGGTGGGATAAGATGGTTCCTCCCTAGTTTAGGTAAATACGTTCTTTGATGTTTGTTGGATCTGAGGACTTTATTTAGTTACAGTACCTTCTGTTTTTCTTTTTTTTTCCCTCCCCCCTTTACAAAGATTTAATACACTCAGACACGAATAGACGAGTCAGCACAGGTTGAGAAAAGTTGGGGTACCTGATACTGGACCATCCGAGGAGAACAGGTACCCCTAAGAGGTCCGTTCTTATCACCACGCCCAACGGTACGAAAGGAGGTCCCCTAGAAGGGTTGGGTCCCTAACTTGGGTCCAGAAGGTGTAACGTCCGCCTAAGAAATGGTAGACTCGATAGTCCCTTCAAGACTATACTTTCAGATTTCTCGATGATAATTATTTACGTTACTTACTTGAAACAAGTCTAGTGAATCCCCTGTTTATTCGGGTCGACATTTCTAGGAATAACCTTGTTGACCATTTCAAACTTTGATGTGACAGCAATCTATTATGTTTCATCTCCTTTTTATTCTAAGACTAAGTCAATGTAAGATAAGGGGTCCAGAAAGGGTTTCACGAAACCATGGGCCCTTAGATATGACATTCTGGACTTTTGTGCTGTCAATATTCACCATGCACGGTACGCGAGTCAGCACAGGTTGAGAAGACGCTGGTATACCTGACGTCGGGTGGTCCGAGGAGACAGGTACCCTAAAGGGTCCGTTCTTGTGACCTTACCCAACGGTACGAGAGGAGGTCCCTTAGAAGGACTGGGTCCCTAGTTTGAGCGTAGAGGACGCAGAGGGCCTGACGACCACTTGAGAAATAGGTGACTAGGTAGCCCCTTCGGGTTCATTATACAACGACGACGATTCAGCGAAGTCAGCACAGGCTGAGACACGCTGGGGTATCTGTCGTCGGGTGGTCCGAGGGAGCAGGGACCCTAAAAGGTCCGTTCTCATGACCTCATCCCACGGTAGCGGAAGAGACTTCATCATACAATCAAGGCGCATTTTTTTTTTTTTCTTTCTTTCTTTTTCTTTTCCTTGAAGGTACTACCGGGTCACTAATCCGGAGACGTGAAGTTTACGTCCTCCACACTCAAGCTAGGGACCAGTCCCTGATTCTAGGGTGTACGGAGAACTATCTTTTTTTTTCTTCTTTTTCTTTTTTTGAGAAAATTCGACATGACTGTGACATCAATAACCCTTGTGAACACACACGTTTATTTCTGAAGAAATTTTTGGGGTATGTTCAATCCCTTGTTATAACATAATTTCCACTTTTAAAAAATTTTTAGACGGGTTCTTTTGGACTCAAAAGTGTTCTAGTATTTAGTTGATACGAGGTTATTTTTAGGTGGGAGAGGGGGTTTTCTTGGGGTTCAAATCCAGTGGGTACTTAACGACCTCAGGAAAAAGTAATTTATCACAAATTCCGAGTTTTTTTTTTTTTTTTTTTGGAAAGACAAAGAAATTGAGGTCGAAGTGTTTGGATGGTAATATTTATTAACCCCTATTAATACTCTCGTCGACTTATTTGACCTTTTCGGGTCCGTGTTTCTTTTTTTTTGGTATCCTACTTTACACGTCACGACCTCAGTCGGGTATTTAGAGAGACGTTAGTCTCATTGTCAAGGGGCAGAAGAGGTTCGACCTTGGATACAAATTTCGTTTGTGGTTTCGTTTGGATTGGTCTAGTTTTAATACGATGGGGGGTTTCACTCAGACCAAAGGAAAATGTCAATATCCCTCTCTTAGAGACCCGGGAGTTTAATTTAAGGGGACTGAGGTTTGACTCTTTATGAAATTATCGAAAAAAAGACCTCCCGTCCTACAGGGATTAGGATTTCGAAACCCCCGAGGGAAAAGAAGGTAGTTGGGACATCGGGGGGTTGAGAAGAGGGGACCCTTTATGTTACTGAAGTCTTCGAATGAAACTATGGTACTCGTCCGAAATCGTTTGAACAACGACCTTCCCAGTATACCTCTTTCAGTCTCAAAGGTCTTTAATTTATTTAGTAGATAGTGATTTACCATGTAGACCGGTTATAATTAATTTCTGACCCTTTGGGGAGCCCCGTTCTCTCATCCACCGACGGTGTATATAACTCTCTCTCTAGTTATATACTGTTATACATGAAAAACAACCTTTAATGGTAATCCTAACACTGTCTTAGGTCTAAAGGGACTTAAAGAGATTTATCGTGAAAAAACTCCCGTACCAGTCCAGATGAGGATCTCAGAAACGAATAGCAGACATTTTTGTCTTCACTTCCTCCTTCAATTTCGATCGTCTCGTGAACGTACCGTGGTCCGCTACACGATTCCCCATACGTCTCTGACAAAGATACAAAACCGGCAGCACACCGATCACCCACACCCACTAGTGAAATGTTTCTTAAACTCACAGGTCCTAGACTTCGGTCGGGACCCTACGAAGGTTTCAAGACCAGAAAGACAGATTGTGTTCTTGAATTTAGTCGCGAATTCAGTCGTGAGGTTGCGGAATTCACTTTCCCCACATCACTTCCGTAATACCGGAGACAACGACAAGTCAACGAGTCAGCACAGGCTGAGAAACACCGGGGTACCTGACTTCGTACGGTCCGAAAGGACAGGTAGTGGTAGAGGGCCACAAACGAGTTTGAGTACAGGTAACTCAGTCCCTACGGTAGGTTGCAGTCCCAGAATTTACTCAGTCGAGGAACGTAGTCGATCGGTTTCATAACCTCGAAGTCAAAGTCGTAATCAGGAAGGTTACTTATAAGTCCCAACTAAAGGAAATCCCAACTGACCAAAGTAGAGGAACGACAGGTTCCCTGAGACTTCTCAGAAGAGGTCGTGGTGTCAATTTTTCGTGACTAAGAAACCGATAGTCTAAAGAAATACCAGGTTAAGAGTGTAGGTATGTACTGATGACCTTTTTGGTATCGACACTGATACGTCTGGAAATAACATAATACCGGATCTGTGTACAATACCAACCTCGTTTACGGGTCTCCCTGTGAGATAGTCTTAGTCAGTTGGCTTCGACATAACAGGTCGTGTCATCGGCGTCGGTGTACACCCCAAAACTTGTGAACTTTACTCCGATCGGACTTGACTCTACACAACATTCATATTTTGTGTATAACAAAAGAAAACTTCTGAGTCGTACTAAATTTTTTTCTTATGGAGCCTGAAGGGACCCCCACACACGTACGAACGAACCAGCACAAGTTGAGAAACGTTGGGGTACCTGACGCCGGGTGGTCTGAGAAAACAGGTACCCTAAGAGGTCCGTTCTTATGACTTTACCCAACGGCAAAGGAGGAGGTCCCCTAGAAGGACTGGGTCCCTAGCTTTGACACAGGATGTAGATGACGTGACCGTCCGCCTAAGAGATGGTGATCGGTGGACCCTTCGGGAGGAACTACCACGTCACCTATTCTTAGGTGTAGGGTTGTGTCCCTGTGTCCAAGTTAAGGACCAGACCCTTCTAGGATGGACGGAGTCTCGTTGATAATTAATCGGGCACGTGGTGTTGATAACTTGGACACGAGATCTCGGGTCCGCCCTAGGTGTTGATCACACGGGTGCTCGTCGCCGATAACTTGGGGTGCACGGATCTCGGACGCGACAAGTTGTTCTCTTCGGTGACGTTGCTCTTCGGGAACATGTCGTTACTTCTGGGTTACGTCGGTTTTTATTTATTTGTTTTTTTTTTTTTTTTTGGAGAAGAGTCGGTATTCTTTCTTGCTTTATCACGGTAAACGTCTCTATACTTAATGGAATCTCTGACATTTTGTCTCATTCAGTCTTTCTCTTTTTGTTAATAAAATATTATAACGAATATATACCTTAGGTCTTTTTACCATGTCTACTTGAATAAACGTTTCGTCTTTATCTCTTTGTCTACATCACAGACACAGATGAATATCTATGGTTCCCCCTTTCTCACACCCTACTTAACCCTCTAACTTTGACTGTGTGTATGTTATGATCGTATTTAATCCATTGATTAATCTTGAATGACATATCGTATCCCTGGAGACGAATTACGAGACACCACTAGATTTACCCTTCCTTAAGGTTTTTTCTCCCCTATACATATGTATCTCGAATAAGTGAAACAACATGTCGTCTTTGATAGTGTTGTACTATTTCGTTGATATGAAGTTCCTTTTTAAATTTTTGTTTGGTTTTAATTGGGAAAGATTAACTTTCAACTTTTTTTTCTTATGGAGTAATTATTTAAGAGTATACATAGTGTACAACTTTACTGGTACAAATACAAGTCAAGTCAAGTCAACGAGTCAGCACAGGCTGAGAGACGCTGGGGTATTTAGCGTCGTGTGGTCCGGAGGGACAGGTAGTGGTTGATGGCCTCAAGTGAGTTTGAGTACAGGTAACTCAGTCACTACGGTAGGTCGGTAGAATAGGAGCCAGCAGGGGAAGAGGAGGACGGGGGTTAGGGAGGGTCGTAGTCTCAGAAAAGGTTACTCAGTTAAGAAACGTACTCCACCGGTTTCATGACCTCAAAGTCGAAGTCGTAGTAAGGAATGTTTCTTTAGGGTCCCGACTAGAGGAAATCTTACGTGACCAACCTAGAGGAACGTCAGGTTCCCTGAGAGTTCTCAGAAGAGGTTGTGGTGTGAAGTTTTCGTAGTTAAGAAGCCGCGAGTCGGGAGAAGTGTCAGGTTGAGAGTGTAGGTATGTACTGGTGACCTTTTTGGTATCGGAACTGATCTGCCTGGAAACAACCGTTTCATTACAGAGACGAAAACTTATACGATAGATCCAACCAGTATTGAAAAGAAGGTTCCTCATTCGCAGAAAATTAAAGTACCGATGTAGACAAATTTATATTATGGTAATTTTAACTAAAGTAGACAAAGAAAAATTTACACCGATGATCTTTTAAAATTTAGTGTCTACACCGAGTGGTATATAAAGATGACCTGTCCAAACCCGAACTATAACTCTTTCTTTTAAAGAGAGTTGGTGGGTTCTTCACTTTTTCACAACCTGACGTTTTAGACGGTGGACCTCGGGTCAAAGAGAAACTCTAAGAGGACAAGGGGTGGGAGTAGCAGTAGAGAGTGAATTTAAGTCAAATTTGTGTACCATACTTCCACTAGAAAGTTCTATTTTTAGACAAGAGTAGGACCAAGGTACCGAATTTTAGGAAACCCCAAAAACAGGACCGGAAAGTCCGGTATGAGGAATCGTTTCGTCACATTGGACCGAAACCGACTGAAGAAGGTCGAAGTGGAAAATGGGAATAACGAGGTCAAAACACACACACAACACAAAGACTATGGAGGAGCAGAAACGTAACCGAGAAGGAAAAGGACTCTTACAGGAGAGACGAACGGTGTGTATGGGTTTGCAGGACGTGATCGATATGGTTGGTGACAGGAAATTGGCCACCTAACAGGAGGTTCTGGATCGAAATGTCAGCGAGGAGAACCACGGAGGGGACTTGAAAGTGGGAGAATTCTCAAGAAGAGATTCGAGGATTGTGGGATGTAGACGAAAACACCTCCGTGAATGTCAAGACTAAAGGACGACCGAGCTAGCAGACGAAGGAAGTAAACTGAATCAAGGAATTTCGGTCCTTGGAACAAGAAGTAGAGCTTAGGGTCCTGGTTCGGATTCGGACCGTGGGTCACTTGTAAGTTATCGACGAACATTCACTTAACTCTTCGTCCAGTCTCTTGACTCGTCCCCAGTAGGTGAGGGTTTACCACATAGTCAATCTTGAGAACACCTACGTTCACTGTCTTTGGAGGTGAGACTGGCCAAACTAACAGAATGTCCTAACTTTTCGGACACACAAGATCGAAGTCCTTGACGACCTAAGGTAACAGGTTAGTCACAGTGACTCTACAACCAAAAGAAAAAAACAAAAAAGGGTAAAGAGATGGAGAGGTGACACGACCAAAACACACTTCTCTAAGACAGGAATCCTGTTGCTCTACCGGCTATTCGGATAGAAGGTCAAAGGTCAACTCTTTTTGTTACAATCGGTGGAACTATCAAACTTGTCTCCCATCTTAAACGAGGACGACGGAGATTAACCGGACAGACCCCCAGTACGCGGGTTCAGACTTGATTATTAACAACTGCACACCTATTCTTTGTAACTAACCGAGTCCAAATTAGTATACTACTTCGTTACCTTGACTCTGAGTGGAGTTCGTTCTCTGACTTTCGTTTTCGAGGACTCCCGTTGTCGTCCCAAGAGAAGCATAAATTTCTCTCATTTCCCAGACGACGTTACTTTCTTCTCGGGGCTCCGTTCAACCAAGGTCTCACGGAAGAAAACGTTTTCATCTGTAAAAGCCCTGGTACCTACAGTTCTCTTTAAGTACAAGAATGTTGACGTGACTAAAACAAAAAAAGGGAACGAAAACGTAAAAGTTCCCTAAGACATGTGACCCAATAAGAACAATCTACATGTCCATAGTACACGACTCGACACGAGTCAGCAAAGTCAGCACAGGTTGAGAAACACTGGGATACCTGACCGGGTGGTCCGAGACAGGCACCCTAAGAGGTCCGTTCTTATGACCTCACCCAACGGTAAAGGAAGAGGTTCCCTTAGAAGGATTGGGTCCCTAGCTTGGGTCCAGAGGGCGTAACGTCCGTCTACGAAATTGGAGACTCGGTGGTCCCTTTCACTTTCATTTCAGCGAGTCAGCGCAGGTTGAGAANCAGCACAGGTTGAGAAACACTGGGATACCTGACCGGGTGGTCCGAGACAGCACCCTAAGAGGTCCGTTCTTATGACCTCACCCAACGGTAAAGGAAGAGGTTCCCTTAGAAGGGTTGGGTCCCTAGCTTGGGTCCAGAGGGCGTAACGTCCGTCTACGAAATTGGAGACTCGGTGGTCGCTTTCACTTTCATTTCAGCGAGTCAGCGCAGGTTGAGAAACGCTGGGGTCCCTGATATCGGATAGTCCGAGGAGGCAGGTACCCTATTCTCACGACCTCACCTAACGGTAAAGGAAGAGGTCCCCTAGAAGGGTTGGGTCCTTAGCTTGGGCCCAGAGGGCGTAACGTCCGTCTGCGAAATGACAGACTCGGTGGTCCCTTCGGACTCGGTGGTCCCTTCCGAACACGTTTAGTTGACCTCTCTCGATACAGTCAACTGATCTCTCTGTCCAATCTCTATCAACTCTCTGCGTTTTAGGATGACGACGAACTATTCTGGGACGAGAGAAAGGACCGAACTTTTGAATGAGTCCTTTCACTCTCTTACTGACTTGAGGTTTAGAGAAAGACCACTTTACCCCGTGTGACTTACCTCTGTAAACCACAGGGAACCTTCTTGTTCAGAAATCATAGTCCCTGGCAGTCAAGGTCCCGTGGAGTGTCATCGAGGAAGACATGTTTAAGTAAGTACGTTTTGAAGACGGATTGATAAGGGTAACCGTCAGCCAATCCATCCTCTCTCTCTCCATTTGTTTTGTCTAAAATCCCTCGAGTGTAATCTCTCTCGGTTATCTTTGTGTTTATTCTATGAAAGTGTGACTCTATTTACGATACTCATTCAAACTCACTATACTTACTCTCCTTCATTCTCACTCAATAAAATCCATCTACAAAAGAGTTTCCACCCTACTCTCGACCACGGACCTCCTACTCTTATACGGTTGGTACGTTTAGTGATAAATCCTGAAGGGTTCTTCTACCTCTCATATCGACCCTTTACACCTCATCGTGGAACGAGGAGTTTCCCTCTAAGGTCTGGTCGTCGTAGTCTTGGTGGACCCTCGAATAATCTGTACGGCTTAGGGTCTTGGGTGGGGTCGGGATGACTCAGTCTTAGGTGTAAATTACTTCACCGGGTCCACTAGGCATCCGTACCGTTTGAAACTTTTTACGACCCGGGAACTAGAAAAGACGTCGAGTGACCCTTCCATATTTTGGACGACTCCGTCCCTCATCCCTTATAACGACAGTTGTCGGCGATCTTTACCTTGTAACCGACGACGACGAAGACATTGTCTGGTCGGCCCCACGACCTCTTCTAGTACTCCAAAAGTGCACAATCCCAGGATCTCCAAAAGATCCAATCAAGGGAACGAAATGTCCTCTGACTCAAAGAACCGCTTCCGCACTGGACGGGTCCCACCCGCGGAGACCCGTCCTAGATCCTAGATCCTAGATCCTCAAAGGAAAGAGACCCGCTGGAAAGTTTATAACTGTCCTGTCTAATCTCACTCTTACCTCCTCCCTTACTACTCCACTAATCCTTTATAAAAGTGTTCGTCGTGACCTTTTGTCGACCGGAACCACAAAGTAAGACACTCCGTCTTGATTCTTTTATATGTACTCTTGGTCCAAGTAAATGTCCCTTCGTTTAAAGTCGAGTTCCGATCCTTGTAAAGATTCTAAATCTCGGTTTGTTTACCTTCACGGAGTATATCCGTCAATCAAGTCAGCAAGTCAACACAGGCTGGGAAACGATGGGGTACCTGACATCGTGTGGTCGGAAGGGACAGGTAGTGGTTGAGGACCTCGAACCAGGTTGAGTACAGGTAACTCGGCCACTACGGTAGGTTGGTTGAGTAGGAGGCAGCAGGGGAAGAGAAGGACGGAAGTTAGAAAGGGTCGTAGTCCCAGAAAAGGTTACCCAGTCAAGAAGTGTAATCCACCGGTTTCATAACCTCGAAGTCGAAGTCGTAGTCAGGAAGGTTACTTATTAGGAAATCCTAATTGACCAACCTAGAGAAACGTAAGGTTCCCTGAGAGTTCTTAGAAGAGGTTGTGGTGTCAAGTTTTCGTAGATAAGAAGCCGTGAGTCGAAAGAAATACCAGGTTGAGAGTAAAGGTATGTACTGATGACCTTTTTGGTATCGGAACTGATCACCTGGAAACAACCGTTTCATTACAGAGACGAAAAATTATACGATAGATCCAACCAGTATCGAAAAGAAGATGCCTCTTTCGCAGAAAATTAAAGTACCGATGTCAGTGGTAGACGTCACTAAAACCTCGGGGGGTTTTATTTACCATAAATACATAATGACGGACATACCCTCTGTCTCGGAGGCCGGGTGATAGCGACGTCGAGGCCCGAGAAAGAAGAGGAGGTCAGAGTCACCCCCGCAGTCCTTACCCGGGGTTGTCGGAGCCCGGAGTGTGGGACACGGTAGTCCACAAAATTACCACAAATTTTTGTATTTTCAGACAGTGACAAAGGGGGTAGATAAACGGTACTTCACTACCCTGGCCTACGGTACTAGAAGTTAAAAACTTACAACTCAAAATTCGGTCGGAAAAGTGTGAGGAGAAAGTGAAAGTAGTTCTCCGAGAAATCAACAAGAAGCGAAAGACGGTATTGCCACCACAGTAGACGTATAGATTCCAATAACTATAAAGAGGGTCGTTAGAACTAAGATCGAACACGAAGTAGATCGGGTCGTGAAGCGAACTACATGAGACGTAAATTCAGTTTATTCGTCCCACTGTTATATGTCTGAACTATCATGAGGAAAGGGTTAAACCTTGGTCAGACAACAAGGTACACCCCAAGATGACAACGAAGAACTGGACGTATGTCTAAAGCTTCCTCCACAAAAGGAAGGGTCCCTAAACCCCACCCCTTCCGAACCCACCCCGCTCCCGACCACTCTTCGGCTGACCGGCCGGAGTCTAACGACCCCGGATGCCTGTCCTGTCGAGTCCCACACCCCGGTCTCCGCCAACCCCGGGTAAGGACTACGGGGGCGACTCTGACCTCCTCTTCTTTCTCGGGCCTCGACGTCGCTATCTCCCGGTCTCCGAGACAGAGGGTATGTTTGTCATTCATAGATGTTTTAGGGGTGAGACCATCCTCGAACTGACCTAGTCCCAAAGTGTTTTCTATCAGCGAACGTAGAAGTGTAAAAACACCCCGTATAGCAAACATTCATAAAATTCAACTATATTTTTATACTTTTACACATTTTCATGTGATTAGAAGTAACATGTGACCTACTTAAAAGTGGTAGACTCAGATATGGAAACAATAGATGGTAGGTCTAGTTTCATGGTTTGCACGGGTCGTGGGCGGGATGTGAAAGGTCGGTTATTACGAAGAGAGAGATCCATTGGTGACAAGAACGAAACTAATGTTAGTTAAACGTGTAGAGACTTGAATATACTTCAAGTGTATTTGACACAGGTAAAAAATGCATTTCAAAAAGAGATTCATCTAAGTAAAAATAGATTCTTTGTTGTATTTACTTTATTAGCAAACTACACTATCCACAAAGAGGGGTTATATGTGATTTTGACTGTTGAACGTTTTACTCGAAGAAGCACATGGTTCTCTGGTGTAAAACAAAGAGTTTTCGCTGGTCTACTAAAAAATACAGGAACGTTGAACTTCTAAACGCCACTTTTCGGGTTTCAAGTGCCTTATGGGACAGTGTTAGGGCTACGGTAGTATGCGGTCGCTGGGTAGATTGATTTTGTGAACAACTTATGGATCGTCGCTGAGAGTTTCCGTGACGCGAGGTGAGAGACCTTTTCTGGGGTGAAAGACTAAAGTTCCCCTCCCTTTCTCTTCTCATTTAGTAGAGTCCCACACAATACCATTCACGACGTCGAGTCCACTCGTGGGACTGTGTCTCCTCGTCTCCTCTCCCACCCACTCGTATAGTCAGCCGTGGAGGTGGTCGGTGGGCTGAAACTAGTGAAGCGGCGTCGCGTCGTCGACGCCAGTTGGAGTCGGAAGGAATCGTTGGACTCCCCGGCGGGTCCGCGGAAGGATAATCGGCCCTCCCCAAACTACCCGTCGAGACGGCGCGTTGGGGCCGCGCGTCGAGGACCGCGGCGCGAGTGAGTGCCGCCCGAGCCTCCGCAATGGCGGGGGACCCACAGGGCGGGTGGAGGACTCGCCGCGCGCCGCGTACGCGCCCGCCAAACCCCGACACCCGTCCCGAGCGCGGCTCGGCCTCGTCGACGCCTCTCCGACGACCCGAGGCGGCTCCAGCGGCGAGGGCGAGGAGCGAAGCCGGCGGCGTCAAAGGTTCGGCGGCGGCCCCCTCGCCGGCGAATAACAGAAAGAGGCGCCGGTTCCACGCCTCGACGAGGTCGAGCCGGGCGCCCCCTCGGGGCCCGTGGCGTGCCACTCTCGCGCTGACTTGAGCCGCCTCAACCCCCTTCAAAACGCCAATCTCCTCCCCAGCGCCGCCCCTCGCGCCCGGCGAGGCCCTCCCCCGCGCCCCGACGACCCCACGCCGGCCCCCGCGCGCGCCCGACCCTACGTACCCGCGCCCCCTAGCGGGGGGGCCGAGGGGCGCGGAGTCGGGCCCGGGGGGTAGTGCGTAACAGACGGGCCCCGGCGCCGCGCGGAGCGGCGAGGGCGTCGGGTTGGGGCCCCGGCGGAGGCGAGGGCCCAACCCCCCCGCGCCGGCTAGGGCGGGCCGACGCTACGGGGGAAGGGCGCTCCGTAGGACCGCCCCGGGCCTGGAGGCCCAGCCGAGGAGGCCCTCGCCCCCGGCGTCAGCGGGGAGCGGGGGCCCTCGACGCCGACGAGGCGCCCAAGGTGGCCAGGCCCTCGGCCGCTTGTTCACGGCTCCTGAGCTCCCTCGCCGAGAGCCCCCGACGCCGCTCGCCATTTGTGCGGCCTGGCCCGGCCGGAGCGCCCCCGCGGGACCCGCGGACGAGGGCCCCCGCGCCGGCCCCGCGGGCGCGCCCAGCCTCTGCACGTCGGGCCCCCCTGGGCGGAACCCTGGCACCGGACCCGAGGCGAGAGCAGCTCAAGTTCACGTCGGTTTGAAACTTTGGTTTCTTATGAAAAAAAAAAAAAAACCATTTATGGTGAATGACTTGGGGAAAAGGAAGGGGGGAGAAGGGGGGGTGGTTTCAGTTGGTCATCCAATTTGAAAATTTTATTTATACCCCCTTCAGGAGTTCTCAAAAAGATAGTCTTCTTTCCTATCCCAAAAAAAAAAAAACCATTATCACGAATCTTGTTTTACTGAGGCATCGTAAATCAAAAGATCTAGAATTGACTTGAGTCCTCAAGTGTTTACATTCAACCTAACTCGTTATGAACCACAAGTCAGACTCGAAAAATTGTGAGGAGTCACTTCAATAAAACTCTCAAACAACGGCGTCCGTATGCCTTGATTTCATTTTTTGTCACGGAAAAAAAGAGCAAGTCGTTGGGGGAGGGGGCAAAATAAAAGTATTCATTGAAAAAGATAAACAAAAATTTAGCAACCTAGGGGGTCTAGTCCTATTTGCGACCTTTTTAGTGAACTTTCTTAGTAAAAGTCGTTCAAACATTTCCTCGACACTATTTAGTAACAATGTCGGGGCATCGGAAGGCACCAGAGAACCCCTAAACGTCTGCCGTTCGGGACAACAGTTCGAAACCCACGAAGCAAGACGACTTAAGTCAAGTAAACCGAATACTTCAGTCTTACTAAGACAAATTTAGGGGTGCCACCTAGGTCGTATTTACAGACAGTTTAACGCACCACCTTCTTTTACTGGTCTTACACAAAGATAGTCAACAAAACATAAGGAAACGGCAGACAATTTAATTGTTCATTTGAAGCTTGGTCTGTGGCACGCCCAGTCAAACGGAAACCTAACCAAAGAGGACAACTCACTGGCTACACTCCACACGGGACCCAAAAAGACCAAAGAAACCGGAGTAAAACGTTGACACAAGTGGACGGTTTCGATTTCTTTTTACAGGACTACCGTATTCGAACCTAAAAACTTCATTCGGTGTTCCAACCAAAATCCTCAGTATTAGGAACGGGAAACCCAAAAGGAAGGGTTTCAACACGTCGAAATCTACCGAACACACATCCCCCACCCCACCCCCGACCCTCCTCCCCAACTGTCTCCAACCTTCCTCAACAGTCCCTCCCTGTTTTACATTTGTTTGTGACGAATCTTGGAATTCACTGTTCGTCTAGTCAAGGAGACGGAGAGACTATCGTACAATATGTATAGAAAAAATTCCCAAAGAACGTGAAGTAAAAAAAAATTTAGAAAAAAAATCCCAAAGAACGTGAAGTAAAAAAAAACGGATTGCTGATCAATGACGTATACATTATATTTACCTGAGGAAAAGGTCGGACAACTGAGGCCTCCCGACACTACTCAGAGTCGACACACGGAGAAACGAGTCTTCCTCAGAATCGTGTCCACGAGTCCTCCATAAACATAACCCACTTCACCGAACCAACCATGAAGTGGGCTTGTACCCTGCGTCTCTTGGTGACTTGGACTCCTGAGCAAGTGCCACTGTCGAATGAACGTCCGGACATTACGCTAAATGACATGAAGTATGTTCCTACAGACTGGAAAGGACAATTGGGCAATTAATGAAGAACTTTTCTTAGCTCCAAATTTAGCACACGACACCTAAAACATTTCACCAAAGACTAACCCCTTTAAAGAGGGAAAAAACAACTTCACCGATTCTGACGGGCCGTGTAGGTAAGTAAGTGAGGGGACGGACAAATATGGAGACAACACTGGACCCCTCCATCGTGTCACATCTTCTTACGTGTAAGAAACCTTAATCCATTTAAACTTAAGTTTAGGGGTGGGAAGGCAACTGATCCACCCATCGGAACTCGTCCGTCCAGGGAATAGGGGAGACTCGAAGCCGAAGGATGGCACATTCCATATCATTGTATGAAATCTCGGAAGAATCTTTATTTACTTCGACACACTACTAGCAGTATCATACGGACAATAGACCATCGACATTACTGTCACTAAACCCATGAAAAAACTTACTAAATTTCGTACAAATTTTCAGACTACGTAGACTCGTATGACCAAAGTGACAAAATGTATTTCTCCCTTGCGAAGAGTCCTGTGAGTTTTGGCCACGACACCCTGTCGGGTCTCCCTACCCCACCCCTCCCTCCAACTCCCCCACAAGTCGTACCCCCTGTGTACAGGTAGGCATCGACTAAGTAGAACTACACACCGTTTTTGGTGGTGTTATGACATTTCATTAATCGAAAGTTAATTCTAATTAAAAAAAATTTTTTCTTTATGTATCACCGACAACACTTTATTATACACCATAAGGATGACTATCATTATATATATTAATAAACAATACAAAACTAAACAATTAAGATATTTTCATCACGGGGATCATA
The DNA here is from genome assembly GCA_006410555.1 of Capra ibex. NCBI lineage: Eukaryota > Metazoa > Chordata > Mammalia > Artiodactyla > Bovidae > Capra > Capra ibex. The sequence continues at coordinate 15,489,808 of SJYO01014747.1, forward strand.
TTGTCAATTTTTTTTTTTCTCCCTTACGAAGACCCTTAACTCAGAATTTACGTTAAAAAATTTTCCACTTCAACTCGACTTGCAATTATCTTAATCGTCAAAATAGAAGAGTTAGTCAACAATTAGAAACTCACCCGGACCGTCACACTGAGTCATCCTGTCTTGAGACGTAAATGTCACAAATCCTTTACCAGTCTTTACCCAACAAAAGTTCTGAACCTCACCCCATAGACTCAATGCATAAAGGTCGAGAAGAAGGAATAAAATGGAATTAAAACTTTTTATCAACTACACCTAATACTGACGTAAAGAGTTAGAACGAATTTTACCTTGACCGGACACCCAATTGTCTCCACCATAATGAAGGAGAAGTTTTTGCGAAAACTTCCACGGTGGTAAACACCCTCCTTCGTCACTAAATTTAGTCAATATGGTTGCATAAATCTTTTAAGTGTTATAGTTCACCTTATCTATATAAGGTCTTTATAATTGGACAGCACCGTAAAGACATATAACTTAGAGTAGAAAGGTAAAAAATTATTTTATTTCCGTTTTTCAATTAGTACTTCCTAATGTCATTTGGAAATTTTTAATATAAACTGGTCTGAGTGTCTACCTCCCCCTTTTTGGTTTCGACTGTTTCGATCTACTTGGGTGAACCTGAAAACTATTAAGGGAAAATTTCAATTGCAACGGCACACGAACTTATGTGTCCCAATAATGACCACCCCTGTTCGTAGGTAAACCTTCGACACGAGGGTTCAGTGACAGTCCGACAGAATGGGCGACAGGCACCCCTCTCTCCTCCTTCGACAACCACCTTTCTTCAATCGAAGGAAGTGCACAGAAGCGTAAACACCAGGACATCAGGCGTCCCCAACTACCCCTGTCTGACTCATCTTCTACCCATCCATTGGGTAGAACCAGGCAGGAGCGAGTTTCTTCCGTGGTCCTCCGGACTATGGCTCTATGCGACCAACAATGCTCACAAACACATCCTGTCACCGCATAAAAGGAAATGAAGAAGTCTCGACACAAGTCTCGGGACCTTTCCACCCACAGTCTCACGGACTACACCGACAACCGTACCCCTCTTCCCTAAATGGTAAATACAGGGAGTCATTCGAGAGGATAATCATTAGTCGGGAAAACTTCAAAGTGAATGCTAGGATAGCATTCGGGCACAAACCGGTGTCTTTAGCAGAAATGGTGAAGTTTTCCGATCAATAAGGACTTACCAATCCTTAATTCATACAACGTGACATTACTCAATCAGAAGATCTGTCGACTTCTACAGTTCGTTCCCTTTTCATGGAACCTCAATCCGTTACATCACAAGGTAGCTGGGTTCCGTTAACGACCACTACAGACGACTTTCGCACACTAGGTCCTGGCGTACCGACTGAAGGACTCGAAGTGGTCAATAACCGTCACACAAGAACTCCTCCGGTGAAGTACACAGAGTCTGAATCGTAGGAATGAATATTTTATTCCTGTTTAAACTATAACAGTAGGTTAGAGGAAGGAAGATGACAGTCACTCTTTGAGGCCTCCATTTTGTGACGTGTTCACGAAACAGAATAACATCAAAACAACCAACCGATGACCAAACCTAGTTTAAGTTTAGGATCATATTTTACCCTTTTGTAGATTACTTCAAATAACTAAAAAAAGAAATATTTATAATATGGTAAAGAAAACGGCAAGAATCCCTTTACCTATGAAGAGTGAAAGCGGAGAAACGTCTAAAGGAAAATGTTACGTAGACAATACCCTATAAGAAGATTTAAGTCACGAACGACCCTCTGGGTGTAATGAGACTTTAGTGTCCTTGACTGTAACCTAGGGTCATGAACTTCAGTCCACTTTGGTGTTATTTGTCACTTGTTTCTTACAGTCTTACAAAGTCTTCACATGTTTTCTTCGATCAGTGACAGACTAGAAATGACTGAGTAAAAGAATTTTTTTCCAAATGAGTTTAGTCCCTGACACGGAGAAGACACAGTCTACAATATGACACACAGAACGTAAAATATACACTGACTCGACACACCGTACATCCCATAATCAAGGGTCTGGTCCCTAACTTGGGATGTAACCCTCGCACTTCAGAATTGGTGACCTGGTGGTCCTTTCAGGGTGTAAATAAAGTAAAAACTTTGTTTAGTCACTCCGTCCTGAATGACTAAGTAAGATCCTCCCGAAGGGACCACCGAGTCTACCATTTCTTAGACGGAGTTACGTCTTCTGGGTCCAAGGAACCTAGCCCGTCTAGGGGACCCCTTCCTTTACCGTTGGGTGAGGTCATAAGAACGGACCTCTTAAGGTACCTGTATCCTCGGACCGCCCGATGTCAGGTACCCCAGTATTTCTCAGCCTGTACTGACTCACTCATTGTGAAAGTCCTCCCCCTTTGTGGGTGCTTTTACTAAACTGTCACCAGTGTATCAAAATTTAAAACCACGATTTTAAACTTATTAGACTTGAGTGAAATAAGACTGACGTTTCCCATACGAAAAGTGTAGTAATTACAGTGGACTTTTCTCATGTCAAACATTTGTTTAGTCCAAACAACTCAACGACAAATACACTATTTTACGTGGGTAAAATTCACATGTCTCAAACTGTTCAAAACTACTTATATAAGTACGTACATTGAATTGTCGTGTTATTTCCATATCTTACAAAGGTAGTGAGGTCTTTCAAGGAAACACAAGAGGTCTCTCAAGACGGAGGTGGGGAGTGAGACGACGGATCGAGTGGTATCCGTCGGTGGTGAGACGAGAGACAGTGATCAAAACAAATGTTTGATACCGGGCGTCTGGTCTAGACGGGGCGACAAAAAAAAAAAAATTAATGAGAAATAACCCTGTGTCGTCACAACGAAACAAAGGTATAGCACACACCAACGAAACCACGATGTCACTGTCGTCAATGTTCTGTGGGACACTAGGTGTTTCGACTTTTATAAATGACAGAGTGTCTTTTTCACACGATTCGGAACAAGACATATTGATTAATATTACTACTGTAAACCTGTCAAGACATCATAAGTCACGTATAAGTCGAAAAGGACAAACAGGAGGTTTATCGAAAAACATCAATTAATTTTTTTTTAGTCCTATAATAAGGTAACGTACACACACACATATGCACCCGTGTACGTGTAAACCTGTATCAAGACACTTATCACAGCGATACTCGTACCCACCCCCCCGTACATAGAAAAACCTAATCTCAAGATTTGAAAAGTTCAATCAACAGAAGAATAATGACGGGGTGGACTTTCATTTTTCTGAAACGAGACATAAAAAGAGGATCTTAATAATATCAAGTTTTAAAATGTCAAATCCAAATACTTAGTGAACTTAGTAATTAAAAAGATTACCACGTTTCACACCTAACTCTAATAATAATAAAAAATAAAAACGTACACCCACACACATCAACAAGGGTCGTTACACAAAACTTTTCTGTAGAAAGAGGTATCTTAACGGAAACACGGAAACGACTTTCGGTGAACTACTACATACACACCCAGACAAGGACCTAAGACAGTAAAACCAGACAGAAAGTAAAAAGAAAATGGTGTGACAACTAATAACATAGATATATCATTCAGGACTTTAGTCCACCATACTCAAGAGACTCAATAAAAAGTCTTAATAGAAACGCATAAGATCAACGAAACGGAAAGGTCAATTAAAAATGAATGAATACAAATAAATAAAAAACCGACGTGAAGTTTCGAACACCCTGGGATGAAGGGACTGGTCCCTAACTTAGACCAGGGAACTGTCACTTTCAGGATTGGTAACCCAGAGGTCCCTTAAGGGGGGTTCATATAAAATCTTAGGAGAACAAATCTTCTTAGGGCGGTCCTAAAGACTAACCGGGACATAACTTAGACATCTAGTGAATCCCATCTCAACTGTCGAATCGGTATAACTCGGTACTTGTACTAAATACTACAAGATAAATAAAGCTGAAAAAAAAAAAAATTCAACAATCACAAAACATCTAAATCCAGTAACCTAGAACGTACAAAAATTTTATTCTAATTATACATAAAGTATAAAAGACCACGACAACACTTACTACGAAAATTTTAAAGTCAAAGGACAACAAGTAACGATCAGACATCTTTATCCTAACTTAATAAAATACGTCTGGAAAACAGAATGTATGAAAGGACCACCGAGTCTGCCATTTCGCAGACAGATGTTACGTCCTCTGGGCCCAAGTTAGGGACCCAACCCTTCTAGGGGACCTCTTCCTTTACCGTTAGGTGAGGTCATGATAACGGACCTTTTAGGGTACCTGTCTCCTCGGACCGTCCGACGTCAGGTACCCCAGCGTTTCTCAGCCAGCGCTGACTCGCTGAAGTGAAAGGAGAGGAAACAGAATGTTTGAACGATTTGAATGCACCCGAGAACAAACATCTGTCATTACAGTAACCGTGTATGTCCTTCAAACTAAAGAAGAAACGTCAGATATACGGAAAATAAAGAAAAAGAAATAACTTGACCGATCCTGGATTCACCTGGAAAAGGACTACAATCCCCCTTTTGTAAGCAGAAAGTGGCAATTGTACTACAAGAAATATCAAAAACAAAAACATTAACATTCCCACGAGAAATAGTTCAACTATTTCAAGACAAAGATCAAACGACTCAAAAATAGTACTTACCCATGACTTATAACAGTGTCCGCAGAAGACGTAGACAACTCCACTAGTATATAAAAAAGAAGAAATTAGTCATCTATACCACTTAATGTGACGAAAAAGTCACAACTTGGTCGGAACATAAGAAAACTATTGGGAGTCAGTACTACATAAAAATATATAACAACCTAAGTTAAACGATAACGTAGAAAAAATAAACAGATAATTACAAGGAAATTTTTCAAGAACCAGTATACACATTATGAGTATAGTATCAACAAATTCAGGATCGAGTAATTAAGGTAATAAACAAAGATATCCGGAAAAAAAAAAAAAAGAAAAAAACCCAGTGTAGAACCATTAAAGAACAATCTAGGACCTTTACCACTTGAAATTAAACAACTAACGACAATTAACCAGGTTCAATCTAGTTGGGATCGACATAGGAAGCTGAGAGTCTGAACAAAGTGGGGTAATAATTCCGTACTTCGGCGGTATCAAAAGTGACTTCTCACCATACAAGAGGCAAGCGCGACCAGACTCAGAGACGGTCGGGACTCACTCGAGACCCCAATACATCGTATGCCGGGAACCCAGTGAGAAACGGACGGGACTCACTCGAGGTCCCAATACATCGTATGCCGGGAACCCAGTGAGAAAGGACGGGAACATCTAAGTGTCACACGTGTGTGTCGAATAATAAGCAGCAATCTGAGTTCGTCCGAAGACACGACTGAAGACCTCTAGGAAGAAGTACGTCGAGGGAGGAAAGACCTTGAGACCAAAAATCCAAGGATTCGGAAGAGTACGAGAACCTGAAGGATGAAGTGTTCGGACGGAACGAGACGAACTCGAGGAGTTTCGTGTACCAGGTCCCACACGGAGGTCCGACTCTTTCGACCACGTGCACACCTCCAGTGGAGAAGGGTCAGGACACGACGACCACCAGGGCACTGATTTTCCACAACGGTAAAACGGCAGGTTAAAAAACCAACAACCACCGCCCACCCTCGTCCTTCCTCAGACCTAGGTCCATGAGGTAGTATCAACGTTTAACTTTAGGAAACTTTCTCATATTAAATAACTACTACGAATTTTAGAGGAATGTCCTCAGAAGTTCAGAAACACCCACATTTATAGTTTCTTTACAAACAATTTACAGATACATCGATCGGAAATGAGACATCCCTTATGTCTTCTTCAATACAGGTTGACAAACGCTGGGACAATTGACATCGGGAGGTCCGAGGAGACAGGTACCCTAAAGGGTCCGTTCTTATAACCTCACCCAACGGTAAGGGAAGAGGTCCCCTAGAAGGGTTGGGTCCCTAGCTTGGACCCAGAGAACGAACCGTCCGTCTAAGAAATGATGGAGATATTATATATGCACTCTAATTAGTTTCTACACTTTACGAGATCACTACTCGTCTTTTCACCAGACTACGAAAGTATATTGCTAAGAAAGAAAATGTAGAAACAAAGAATTGGACATGAATATTAAAGGAAGATACCGTGTCCTACTTCACTCAGTCACCCATCTCATAACCGAGAGAGTCTACACAAACCCCTGAATAAACGAGACACCGAAATCCATTTAACAGAGACTTTTAGTCGTAAGAGAAAACATTTTATCCGTACACTGTATGCAACATTCCAACAAACAATTAAATAAGTCGTGTGTAAACCCACGGAAGACAGCAGTTCGTGAAAGGATCCACTACCCTAAAGTCTCTGTTTTCCGTCAACGACGGTAGTTCCCCGACTGTAGAATCACGCCTCTTCGTCTTGTATTTGTCCATCTTCCACCCAGCACTGTTGACATCCTTCTTCTACTTCTCACAAGTCTTGTGACCCTCTCCTACAGTCGAAGGACTCCACTCCGAGGACTCTCTCTGGACTCCCTTCACCACTCTCGTCTGGACTTCCCGAGACCTACAGGCGCACCTTCCTCGTAGCCCCGTTACTGGGACTCCACTCTCACGCTTGCACGCCTGCCCCCACCTCCTCCCCCGCACTCTCTTCTCGTCGCATATACGTCGATCGACAACGATCACCGATCAGCGACTCGACACAGGGTAAGAAGGCGTACCTGAGAGGTCGGAGGAGACCGGAACCTTAAGAGGTCCGTCCTCATGACCTCGCCCAACGGCAAAAGAAGAGGTCCCCCAGAAAGACTGGGTCCCTAATTCGAAACAGACAAAGGGACCCTCCGACCCAATTCGTTCTAGTCAAGTCTAGTCAGCGAGTCAGCACAGGTTGAGAAACACTGGGGCACTTAGCGTCGTGCGGTGCGGAGGGACAGGTAGTGGTTGAGGGTCTCAAGTGAGTCTGAGTGCAGGTAGCTCAGTCACTACGGTAGGTCGGTAGGGTAGGAGACAGCAGGGCAAGAGGAGGACGGGGGTTAGGGAGGGCCGTAGTCTCAGAAAAAGTTACTCAGTTGAGAAGCGTACTTCACCGGTTTCATAACCTCAAAGTCGAAATCGTAGTCAGGAAGGTTTCTTATGGGTCCTGACTAAAGGAAATCTTACGTGATCAACCTAGAGGAACGTCAGGTTCCCTGAGAGTTCTCAGAAGAGGTTATGGTGTGAAGTTTTCGTAGTTAAGAAGCCGCGAGTCGAAAGAAGTGTCAGGTATGTACTGGTGTCCTTTTTGGTATCGGAACTGATCTGTCTGAAAACAACCGTTTCATTATAGAGACGAAAAGTTATACGATAGATCCAACCAGTATTAAAAGGAAGGTTACTCATTCACAGAAAATTAAAGTACCGACGTCAGTGGTAGACGTCACTCAGACCTCGTGGGGGTTCTTTATTATTTCGGACTGTGACAAAGGTGACAAAGGGGTAGATAAAGGGTACTTCACTACCCTGGTCTACGGTACTAGAAACAAAAGACTTACAACTCGAAATTCGGTTGAAAAAGTGAGAGGAGAAAGTGAAAGTAGTTCTCCAAAGAATCAAGGAGAAGTGAAAGACGGTATTCCCACCACAGTAGTAGTAGACGTATAGACTCCAATAACTATAAATAGGACGGTTAGAACTAAGGTCGAACACGAAGAAGGTCGGGTCGCAAAGAGTACTACATGAGACGTATATTCAATTTATTCGTCCCACTGTCATATGTCGGAACTGTCTCAGGAAAAGAATAAACCTTGGTCAGACAACAAGGTACAGCTCAAGATTGAACGAAGGACTGGACGTATATATCCAAAGAGTTCTCCGTCCAGTCCACCAGACCTTAAGGGTAGAGAAAGTCTTAAAAGGTGTCAAATAACACTAGGTGTGTTAGTTTCCGAAACCGTATCAGTTATTTCGTCTTTATCTCCAAAAAGACCTTGAGAGAACGAAAAAGCTAATAGGTCACCTACAACCGTTAAACTAGAGACCAAGGAGACGAAAAAGATTTTGGTCGAACTTGTAGACCTTTAAGTGCCAAGTAGATGACGACTTCGGACCGAACCTCTTAAAACTCGTACTGAAATGATCGTACACTCTACTGACGTTAGCACGCCACCAAACTCGTAAGAAACCGTAACGGAAAGAAACCCTGACCTTACTTTTGACTGGAAAAGGTCAGAAACCCGGTGACGACTCAAAAGGTTTAAACGACCGTATAACTCACGTCGTGAAAGTGTCGTAGTAGAAAGTCCTAAACTTTATCGAGTTGACCTTAAGGTAGTGGAGGTGATCGAAACAAGCATCACTACGAAAGATCCGGGTGAACTGAAGTGTAAGGTTCTACAGACCGAGATCCACTCACTAGTATGGTAGCACTAATAGAACCAGTACTTCTAGAAAAAACATGTCAAGAAGACACATAAGAACGGTGGAGAAGAATTATAGAAAACGAAGACAATCCAGGTATGGTAAAGACAGGAAATAGGTCGGGTAGAAACGTACTTTACAAGGGAACCATAGAGATTAAAAGAACTTCTCTAGAGATCAGAAAGGGTAAGACAACAAAAGGAGATAACGAAACGTAACTAGAGACTCCTTCCGAAAGAATAGAGAGGAACGACAAGAAACCTTGAGACGTAAGTCTACGAATATAGAAAGGAAAAGAGGAAACGAAAACCGAAGAGAACAAAGGTGTCGATAAACATTCTGGAGGAGTCTGTCGGTAAAACAAAAAAACGTAAAGAAAAGGTACCCCTACCAGAACTAGAGACAGAGGACATGTTACAGTGCTTGGAGGAAGGTATCAAGTAGTCCGTGAGATACATAGTCTAGATCAGGGAATTTAGATAAAGAGTGAAGGTGACATATTAGTATTCCCTAAACTAAATCCAGTATGGACTTACCAGATCACCAAAAGGGATGAAAGAAGTTAAATTCAGACTTAAACCGTTATTACTCAAGTACTAGACTCGGTGTCAGTCGAGGACCAGAACAAAAACGACTGACATATGTCGAAGAGGTAGAAACCGACGTTCCTTACATTAGTTAGACTAAAGACACAACCGGTGGACCACTACAGGTACACATCTCAGAAGACAACACAACAACCTTCTCCCACAAACGATACTGGTCACGCAAGAGAACCGTTTTGAGGTATTCGGAAACAGGACGAAGTAAGGTATAAGGTTCCGGTTTAAACGGACAATCGGGTCCACAAAGAACTGAAGCATGAAAACGTAAGGTCAGGGAATATTACTTTTCCTGTAGACAAAAACCCCACAATCAAGATTTTCCAGAACATCCAGAAGTATCTTGGTAAGTTGAAGTCGAAGAAGTCGCAATGACTAACCCCACATCTGAACCTAATGACACTATAACTTACCCAACGGAACCTCTGCTTGTCTCTAGTAAGACAGTAAAAACTCTAACGTAGGTTCATGACATAAAACATGAGAAAACAACTGGTACTACCGATGAGGTATAGAAGATTCCCTAAGGACGGGTGTCATCATCTATATTACCAGTAGACTCAATTTAAGTGGGTAAGGTCAGGTAGAATCAAGCGACTAAGGATCTTACAGATACAAGTGAGAAGGGTAGAGGAGAAACTGATGAAGGTTAAACGGAACTAAGTACCTGGATTGTAAAGTCCAAGGATACGTCATAACGAGAAATGTCGTAGCCTGGAACGAAGATAGTGGTCAGTGTAGGTGTCGACCCATAACAAAAACGAAACCGAGGTAGGGAAGTAAGAAAGACCTCAATAAAGAGGTGACTAGAGGTCATTGTATAACCCATGGATGGCTGGACTCCTCAAGGAGAAAGTCACAGGAAAATAAAACAGAAAAGGATGACAAGTACCCCAAGAGTTCCGTTCTTATGACTTCACCAAACGGTAAGGGAAGAGGTCACCTGCTGTAAGACAGTCTGGAGAGGTGGTACTGGGCGGGCAGAACCCACCGGAGTGTACCGTACCGAATCAAAGTAACTCAATCTGTTCCGACACCAGGTACACTAATCTAACCGATCAAAAAACACTAATACCAAACACACAGACGGGAGACTACGGAGAGCGTTGTGGATGGCAGAATGAACCCAAAGAGAATGGAACCTGTTCCCCATAGAGGAGTGCCGACGGGGAGGACTGGAACCTGCACCTCAACAAGGAGAACCGCCCCACTGGATTTTGTGGAACTTATAAACACGGGTTCCCTCAATTCTGAGGTTTAGACAACTTTTGAAAAGAGGAGACTCGTACTATTTTCACAATGGTCACTTTAGAAAACAAGTAAAAGTCAGAGTTTCCTATAGTCAAGTCAAGTCAGTGAGTCAACACAGGCGGAGAAAAGCCGAGGTACCTGACGTCGTGCGGGCCGGTGGGACAGGTAGTGGTTGAGGACCTCGAACGAGTTTGAGTATAGGTAGATCAACCACTACGGTAGGTTGGTAGAGTAGGAGAAAGTAGAGGAGAGGAGGACGGGAGTTAGAAAGGGTCGTAGTCCCAGAAAAGGTCACTCAGTCAAGAAGTATAGTCCACCGGTTTCATAACCTCATAGTCGAAGTCGTAGTCAGGAAGGTTACTTATAAGTCCTGACTAAAGGAAATCCTACCTGACCAACCTAGAGGAACGTCAGGTTCCCTGAGAGTTCTCAGAAGAGGTTGTGGTGTCAAGGTTTACTAGTCAAGAGCCACGAGTTGAAAGAAATATCAGGTTGAAAGTGTAGGTAAGTACTGGTGACATTTTCGGTATCGGAACTGATCTACCTGGAAACAATCGTTTTATTACAGAGACGAAAAATTATACGACAGATCCAACCAGTATCGAAAAGAAGGTTCCTCATTTGCAGAAAATTAAAGTACCGACGTCGGTGGTAGACGTCACTAAACCCTCCGGGGGTTTTATTTCAGACAATGACAAAGGTAACAAAGAGGTAGATAAACGGTACTTCACTACCCTGGTCTACGGTACTAGAAGGACAAAACTTACAACTCAAAATTCGGTCGAAAAAGTGAGAGAAACTGAAAGTAGTTCTCCGAGAAGTCAACAAGAAGCGAAAGACGGTATTCCCATTACCACAGACGTATAAACCCCAATAACTGCAAAGAGGACCGTCAGAACTAAGATCGAACACGAAGTAGGTCGGACTGTGAAACGACTACATGAGACGTATATTCAATTTATTCGTCCCACTGTTATATGTCGGAACCACATGAGGAAAAGGATAAACTTTGGTCAGACAACAAGGTACAGGTCAAGATTGACAACGAAGAACTGGACGTATGTCTAAAGAGTCCTCCGTTCATTCCACAGACCATAAGGGTGGAGAACTTCTTAAAAGGTGTCAACACTAGGTGTGTCAGTTTCCGAAACCGTAACAGTTATTTTGTCTTCATCTACAAAGAGACCTTGAGAAAACGAAAAAGTTACTAGGTTCCCTACAACCGTTAAACTAGAGACCAAAGAGACCGAAAAAATTTAGATCGAACTTGTAGACCTTCAAGTGCCCAAGTGTATGACAACTTCGGACCGAACCTCTTAAAACTCGTAATGAAACGATCACACACTCTACTTAGGTTAACACACCATCAAACTTACAATAAACCGTAACGGAAAGAAACCCTAACCTTACTTTTGACTGGAAAAGGTCAGGACACCGGGGACGACTCAAAAGGTTTAAACGACCGTATAACTCACGTCGTGAAAGTGTCGTAGTAGATAATCCTAAACTTTATCGAGTTGACCTTAAGGCAGTGGAGGTGATCGAAACAAGTATCACTACGACGGATTCCGGGTGAACTGAACGTAAGGTCCCACAGACCGAAGATCCACTCACTAGTGTCGTAACAACAATAGACCCAGTACTTCTAGAAAGAACATGACGAGAAGACACATAGGAACGGTAGAAAGGACTCGTAGAAGACGGAGACAATCCATCCAGACATGGTGAAGACAGGAAATAACGCGGGTAGATAGTCACTAGAAATTTACACTACGTCACCATATAACCCCGAAGGGACTACCGAGTCTACCATTTCTTGGACGGACGTTACTTCCTCTGGTCCCAAGATAGGGACCCAACCCTTCTAGGGGCCCTCCTCCCGTACCGTCGGGTGAGGTCATGAGAACGGACTTCTTAGGGGTACCTATCTCCTCGGACAACCTGATGTCAGGTACCTAAACGTTTCTCAGCCTGTAAAGACTCGCTGATTCGTGTGTGTGTGTGTGTCCCCACATAACGCACATTAAAAATGTGTGTTCTATCAAACCTTCCTTAAATAGTCTCACAATTGACATCAAAACAAACACCTCACTCTATTACCATCTTAAAAGATTGGAGGATTTACGAACGATATAGACATAGATAGAAACATATACAAAATTAAAAAGGAAAAGTTTGTCTCCGTTATGAACCCTCGTAGACGAGCCAACCACTCAGAGACCCGACTACGTCAAACTAAACAAACACCAACAAGTGTGACGAAGAAGGTGTCTACCCAGAAACTGACACCAGGCAACTAGAGGTCGCCCCTTCAGTCCCCTCTCATACCCACCAAAACTATCTGCTCAAGTGTCGTGGAGGACACTTGTAACAACCGTGTACAAGAGGGGTGGTTCGACCAACACCGTGGTCAACAAGTTTCCCCTGCAACACAACACAAGCATAACACCACCCGTCTAGTGAAGTCCATTTAACTGAGTTCGCACTTATATAAAAAAAGGAATCTAGACTTAACATTGAAAGACACGATCGAGTCTAGCTATCTTCGTAAGGAAAGGAGTCCACAATTGTCACAGTTTCCACTGTCCCTCAAAAACGTCTAAACTGTAAAAGACATCGACTACTTAGCGGAGACTTTTGTGTCGTCACATCAAACTTTATACAGACATTTAGTCAGGCACATGGACCACAACGGACAACTCAAGACGGGACACAATTCCATCTTCTCTCTGGGTAACACCGTAACACACCCTTAGTAAAGAAAATGGAACCGCTAGACAGACCCCCTGTCGCCAAAAAAAAATTTGGAACGTAAGAAACACGTGCCTCTCCGACCCGAGTCTTATGTTTCCTTGAGACGAACACCGAAACGTCAAACCCTCAATAAATCCTCCTTCTGCCCTGTCGAGCTCAAACTCTTCGTCTCAAGATTAACAAGTGAACCAGTGTACGTCGGAACCCCGGACCGGCTCCACGAAAGACGGAAACTCCTAATTCTTACATATACCCAGTCACCTGTCCTTACTGGTTTTCAAAAACGGACCCAGGAGGACGATTTGCTCACGACATACACACGAATCGCGTGTTCGATCACACACAAATTTCCTGAAAAAGTAAGATCTCTCTAGAAAATAAAGGGTTCTTCACAGAAGATTTTTCATTTCAGCGATTTCCCTTCTTCTTCGACCATGACCTACGGACGTATATATAATTACACACAACTAAATGTAAGAGAGTTAAGAACTGCCATTACAACATTCTATCCAAAATAGGAGGGACGGAAAAACTACTCTTTTCATACCAAGTCTCGAAACTGAAACGGGGAGAGTCCAATTACCTGATATTAAAAGTAGGTCCCGAAACACTGATATTTGTATGAGATCAAAAATAATATATACCGTATTCAGTGTAAAAAATAAGTAAGACTATATTAATATGGGTTGTGTCGGCCGAATTTTAAGGTCGAACAAGAACAACATTTATCTTTAGTGACACCAGACGGAAAGTTCAAAAGGATCTTAAGGATTTTCGTACGACCCGAAGGTACAAACATGGAACTTTCATCGTCTTTCAACGGACTTCTTAACATAAAATGAAGTCTACGTCCCCGAAACACCTAGTCGTAATTATTAATTGTAAATGTATGAGAAAGTGCTGAAGTTTCACAAAATGTTTGTCAATTAATCAAGTACAAATTAGATATAACCTTCAACTTTCTGGTCAAAAAATCCAAGTAAAATCGTCAGGACTTTACAATCCTTGTATTCGGAAGTCATTCTTTTTACATCCATGCTTGACACCTTGTAATTTGGAGAGAAGGCTCAGGGAATCAAAACGCGAGTCGAATCGAGTGTGGTCCTCACAAAAAACCCTCACCACACGTGTAGAAAACGGATCACGGTCCCCTAGCTTAATACACCTGACATTCCACGTCCCACGTTTCTACACCTACTAAGGTACTTGACACCACGTCGAAAGAAAGGACGTCGGGGAAGCTACACTTACCAGGAACTAAGGACACCCCAAAACTTCACTAACGCTTCACTGACCGTGTCTCTGAGACCGTTCACTTGTCTCAGCGATACATACGATTAAAGACCCCTTTTAAGAAAAGGAAAAGTGAGGACCGAATCATCTATTATTGAGACATTGATTTATGGAACGATCAAAGGAGTGAACAGTGGACTAAGGAAGAGGAGGGGGTTATTTTACCGTAAATTGGACCGTTTCAACATATCGACGTCTTTCTAACCCTTCCTTCTATCAAGTCGACACAAAGACAGTGGATTGATCGACACACTGGAACTCGACCAATGACGAGAAGAAGACTGGAACTTAGGAAAACAAGACACTTATTACACAACTTCAGTGGAAAGTAACTCAGGAGTGTCCCACTGACCGTCCTACGATGTTTTGAATGTGAGAACCTGTGCTTTACCTTGTCGACCATAAAAGTGTAGTCACCTCTAAGAAGTTTCAACGTCACTGAAGCAGGAAGGATGAAACCAAATCTATTAATTAAAAGAATGATAACAACGGTGGGTGGGACGACATGACATTTATAGAGGGAAGGTGGCGGGAAAAAGATTATGACTTGTTATTTGTCTTGGGAAACCATTTATAACACAGACGGAATAAAGGAATTCTGTCCTGTACGTTCAAGGAACAGTAGTAACGAAATATCGGGACAGTCAGTCTCCTTGGACAACTACTTAGAAACAACTCGACTAGAACGGGCTCTTTGGAATCAGACACTACTGTCTTTCCTCTTCCTAAGACTCTCGAACCACATATATGAATTATTGTAAAAATAATACCTACCCTTAGACAGGAAAATTACCCCGATCCATCCTTACCGGGACTTAAAAAATGAGAAACAGTTTAGTACAACAAAAAGTTTAGAAAAAAAGGTGACGGAAGAACGAAGTGATTTTTGAATGTTCACTCTATTCAACCGAAAACTTGGAAAAATATTGCAATTTATGTGGGTTCAAATTCGAAAAGTAGGACAAAATGGATTTAAAAACCATTGAACCTTCCTTACAAACAATATGTCGACTTGGAATTTATTATCATGATATAACACTTGAAACTCACTAACTCTAACTGAATATTTACAACATTGGGTGGTAAAATAAAATCTCCTACGGACATCCTGTTGTGCAATTAATTATGAAAAAACTTTTTCCTGAGAAAACCCCGGTTCAAAACATATTTAACCCGAAATGACCACCGAGTCTACCATTTCTTTGGCCAACATTACGGCCTCTGTGTCTAAGCTGGGGACCCAACCTTTCTAAGGGGACCTCTTCCATGACCGACGGGCGAGGTCATAAGAACGGACCTCTTAGGGTACTTGTCTCCTCGGACCGCCCGATGTCAGGTGTCCCAGAGTCTCTCCCTCTGGGTTGACTCGTCGATTGTGCATATATTTAATCTGTTCTATCTTCAAAACCTTTGAAGTCCACCAATACCCTTCCTGGGACAACGACCCTTTCTAACCCCCGTCCTCCTCTTCCCCTACTGTCTCCTACTCTACCGACCTACCGTAGTGGCTGAGCTACCTGCACTCGAACCCATTTGAGCCCCTCAACCACTACCTGTCCCTCCGGACCGCACGACACCAGATACACCAACGTTTCTCAGTCTGCACTGACTCGCTGACTTGACTTGGTTACCGTTCATAGTATCTGATGTCTTTATTTACTTCAAAAGATTCTATAATACGGTCGTTGATCCACTTTTCTTACAAGAAGGACAAAAAACTCATAGAACCGAACATGACAAAAGCCACACAAGAAATTAAAAAAACACAAAAGAAACGGACGACAAAGGTCAAGCAAGTCATCCGAAGCAACAGAGGAACGAGTGACTGCTCCACCCCCGTTCCATTTGGGAGCATAGACATAAAGGAGGAGTTAATATTCCAGCCCCTCCTGTCTGACACAGACGAAACAAGTAGCGACATAAGGGTCATGCACCGTAACGAGTGCTGTGTATCGTCAATCAATGAGGAGCCCTGTACAAACCTACTTACCTACTCAAACATTATGTTGATATATAATTATTGCACGAATAATAACTATAGCCCAACCGCTTTTTCAAACAAACCCAAAAGAGTATTCTACCATACTTTTGGCTTACTTGTAAAACCGGTTGGGTTATAATTATTTTAGATAAAAAACTCTGGTTTACTTATCTAAAAAAAAAAAAATTAGGGTCGTAGTGAACACCAGACTAATACAACTCAATTTAATCGGAAAGCCCCCTTCGCTTCCCGGGGTGCAATTTGCCTTCTGACCGGTCGCGACACTGGACCAGACCGTCATCACAAACAAGTCGAGAAGGAGCAAAAAAGACAGACACCAAAATAAGAAGTTGGACAAGGCGTCGAAACAGTGACAGTATAATCACACCGAGCGTGGACCCACATCCACACCCAACGGACGGATTCAAAATTTTTTACACAAATTTTCAGTATAAGTCTTATCTTGTCATCTTAATTAGGGACATCCGGGTAATGAGTCTAAGACCTCTCGATCACTTTAAAACGGTAAGAGACGGTGTAGGGAAAATTTTAATGTCAGTATAACACTACATTAGGCATATCTCATTTTGTTATACAAATGAGGTCAACAAAACTTTCAAGGACGGTCTGAATAAAAGAATTGTCACTTAAAATGTAATCTGAAAGTGAGGTCACAAATTACGAACATTTGGTACTGTACAGAGAATTCAGTACCGTACCATACAAAGGTCCTATGTCTATTCTGCTGAAATTGAGTTTCGACCACTCACGACTCATCCTAAAAAAAAAAAGGGAACGTTATCTTAGTAAAGTCTTTATCCTAGTATTTGGAAGATAATTCGTGAAAACATACGTTAGACTCCAAAGACACTTTAATCTGTACCTTTTAATTTGTCTCAACGTGTTCAATGACTAGAAACGTCAAAAACTGAAGAGGGAATCCGACAAAAAAAGGGAAGAAACCTACTGACAAAGAGTTTATGATCATATTCTTACAATGCTAGATATGCTTTAATAACAACCTAAGTGTAGTCATCAAAAAGTGGTGGGGGTATCTTAAATTACCAAGAAAAAAAGAAAACTCTTAGATAAAAAAGAAGGATTTTACGTAAGGATAAATAAAACTAAAAAAACACTTCCTTTATGAAAAGTCCATTAACTTATAGAAGTATTTAAATCATGAAGGAATTCTTAAGTAAACCGTCACATACATTTCCATCACAACTAAAATCTTAACCAAGGATTAAGTCTAGTAGCAGAATCTTCGAAAGTAAACTTCGGGCTCTTGTTAACTAGGTGACAAAAAGGACCGAGGATAGACATATGGAAGACAGGAATTCGAGGACTAAAGAGACTTTATGGTGGGGGGACGGAGATGGGAGTGAAGGGAGTGAGGGGGTGGGGGTCGACGATAAACCCAACGAACCGGTTTTCGTGAACACCGACAGATTTCTAAAAGGTGAAATTGTCAACGGAGAGATCCTATACACGGACCATCTGCCTCTTAAAGGAAAGGACTCAGACTCATTTTCATTACTAAATGGACACTCTATGGAGGTCCTGGGTTTGTTGGTTTCCTTTGAGCCTCCTTTTTAATATAGACAGGACAGGGAAGTCAGAACTACGGACACCTTTAGATGTCTCCGGACAACGCCTTCTGTTGGCGACAGTAAATCACCCTTGGAGATAACTTGACCCATAGAATACAAATAGTAAAGAGTGGAGACATCCACAAACATACTAAAACGGTTTCTTCCTCTAACTCCAGGTTCCTCCCATTATTAATAAACATAATTATCCATATGAATTAGTCGTCTGTAAATCCCATTGAATGATCCACGACCCCCAGGTCCCTACTAGTTTTTATCTCTATGGTAAGGACAAGAATTTCACGAGAACTAAAACAAAGAATCAATTACACACTATCGTTGTTATTATCATTGTCGACGGCAGTAAACAATGACGAAAGGCACACGGTTCGAGTCAGGCGACACAAGACATGTCGGAATAAAGTAAAGTTAGGGGTGTCGAGACTCTCCACCCCAGTCGATGTGTGTCAATCACCTACTCCTCTGGACTCCGACCTCTCGAACGAGTCCCGGAGTGTCGCACACCGGCTTACTCCTGAACTGAAGTCCCGGGTTGGAGAAGTACGTAGTTCTTGTAACGATGGTTCTCAACTTTATTCATTAATACACTTTCCTTGTAGGTGACACTCGAGACTAAAACCGTCTTGAAACACATTGAAACTGAAACGGTCATCTAAATAAAAATTTCAAGTCAAAGACGATATATTAGAGAATAAGATCTTCAGTAGTCTCAAAAGTACTAAGTACTCTCTCTAAAAAAAACAAAATAAAAATGATTGTCGTCATTACATGTCAGGGACGTCTTTAAGTCCTTAATGGGTATTTGTTTTTTCATGTGCATTCTTATTTACTGTGACGGACCTTTTATAAAACCCATGTTGACCACAAAGAGAAGGGTTTGATTTAAACATCTTCCACACACACGTAAATACATATGGTATACACTAGCGTAAAATACACGAGAATACATATTCGTCTAATAATTCATACAAAGTGTTGATATGAAAATGTGTTGCAGTCCACTTATGTCACGGATATATCGTAAAGTAACATACCTAAATCTAAATAGGAGTCTAGTGAGTAATGGAAAAATTGAAAAAAGAGGTAAAAGACTGGTACAGTGTGTCGAGCACCCTAGAATTAAGGGACTAGTCCCTGACTTAGGTACGGAAACCGTCACTCCCGGACCTCGCGATTGGTCACCTAGTCCTCCCTCACGGGAGTAATGAAAGAATCCTCTCCACAAAGAAAGGAAAGGGGAGGCAGGGAGGGAAGGGGGAAATAGGACAACATTTGTGACGACACTACTTGTCGGTACATGTATTAGAACCATAAGAACAAATGAGTAAAGAGTGTCTTCACCTTAACGATCTCGTTTCTGACATACAAAGTTGTCGAAAATTATTTATAACAACAGATGTCTTTCGAATAATAGTAAATGTGAGGGTGACCGACTTATACTCACGGACAAATGGCAAATGAAGAGGTAGAAAAAAAAAACGGACGTGACACACTAAACGTCCTACAATCAAAGGGGCTCGTCCCTAACTTGGGTCTCTAACTTTCGAACCTTAGGATAGGTGATCCGGTGGTCTCTTGCTTGAGAGATATTAGAATTTCAACAACAACAAAAAAATTAGGTCATAAATTTTCCTTCAAAATTTACGGTATCATTTTAATGATCATCTTAATGACTTGATGCCCGTTGGTTAATATTCATTTTCTTGAGACATAGAGACTTTCTTATCTTTCTACGAGAACTTTGTATGAGGGATGAGAGAATTCGTGACTCTCAATTAGATTCCAACCAAGAGTCATAACTTTCCGGGTATTCCCTTGAAAGTTTATTTCTGACTACCAGTACTAGAAACCGTCGTGGAATTAATCGTCAGGATTAATTGAGGTCCTTACGCCACGTCCTCACAAACTCTATTCTAAATATCTCTACTATGTCTCAATCCATTGGAAGACGCATGATGTGTCTCTTCTTCGCCCACTGTCCCTACTCTACCAACCCACCGTAGTAACTGAGTGAGTCACCGGTACTCAAACTCGTTCGAAACCCTCTATCACTTCCTGTCCCTTCGGAAGAACAAGTCAGTGAGCCAGCACAGGTTGAGAAACGTTACGGTCCGAAGAGACAGGAAGTGGCAGAGGACCTCAAACGAGTCTGAGTACCACACGACGTCAGGAACCTCGACGTCTCTCAGAGTGTACTGACCCGATGACTTGTCGTTGATGTGTCTCCCCAGGTACTCTCTCCTAGACACCGGTAAGATGACGTGTAGGTTTACGTACATTCTTCGAAATTTTTAGTTATGACATAGATTATTACCTGTACGTCTTAAGAGTATACACGGGGTTTAGTATCAGTACACAACTGTAACACCAAATTGGTCCTTTTATTTTTAGTTTAATTTTTAACTAGGTACGAGAAGTGAATGATTATACCGGTGTGTCAAAAGACACTCTGCTCAATTGACCAGAGTGGATACTATCGTCACCAAAAATTAATCCATTGCAAACAGTCTTAAAAGACATGATATCCATCCTTCTTAGCCAACGTAACGTTCAATATTCAGTCCATTTAATACATTCAACCAGAGACCCGTGACAACTATTGTGATTTCATACAGTCAAGACAACCCGTAAGAATTGTCATAACACACCGACTAGAAATCGGATCAGGACCAATATCTCTTTCTAAACGACCAACTGAATCATCTATTTAGTAAGGATCTTCTCAACTAAATACTGTCGAGATATTGTCACGACGGACCTTGGACATCTAACAATAAGTCAACACCCTCTTGTTTACACTAGAACCTTTGTGGGTCAAAAAGTACATCGTGTGGACTAAGAACTTGACAAGTCTAAAGTACCTATACAGACCCACAAAACCAAAGTATCCTTGGGAGAATTCACCTCAAAACTCCTGTAGAAAAGGCGACTGGACTTAAAAGTCTCCCGACGACGAAACCTTTAGAAGGGCTCAGTCTTCTCAAAAGTGGAAGAAGAAAAGACAATGTTAGTGTGACGAACCTGAACTCAGAATTTTTCACACGGTAGGGTGTAAGTGACAAAAGAGGGGAACCGTTGAACTCAGTAAAATTAGGATCCAAAAAGAACTGTGTGACGGGAAACCCTCTATTTGCCCTCATTGTTGTAAATCGTCTAGTCCGCTCCTGGTCCTAGAGTCGGACATTGTAAAGTCTCCTAAACGGGGAACTCAGACCCAATGAAAAAGAAAGAACCGGGTACCAAACCCCGCAATTGGATTTTCCGGACCATTATGTCGTCACGATCCTCAATGTACAAAGTGACGTCAACAAGACTCTGTGTACCGTTCTAATGACCCCTTGTTTCATTATTCTCTTCTCTGTACTATATTTATTGGAATAAACGGTTTGTCTGAGTCTGAATCTCTTGTTCGAATACCAACGCTCCTTCCCTATCAATCCCTCAAACCCCATCTGTGCATGTGTGACGAGACAAATGTCACCTATTGGTCGTCCCTCGACGACAGATCGTGTCCCTTGAGATGAGTCACAATTCACCGTCGGAACTACCCTCCCCTTAAACCCCCTTCTTACGCATGTACATATACATACCGACTCAGGGAAACGACAGGCGGACTTTGACAATGTAACAACTAACCGGTATGAGGTTATGTTTTATTTATTTTAAAATTCTATATTTTTTCATAATCGTCTTACATTACACTCTCATTATATTTTGATCATTCTTTCATTCCTACAGTCTATATTTTAAATTCTTAGTTTTGACAACCTGACACTATATCCATTTCCATTTAAAACTACGTCTCGTAAGGCATCGACTCTTTTCGAACTAACAATCACCTGTCCGTCTTCTAAGCCTAAGTCATCTACACCCAAGATCTGAATCAAAAAATGACTGTCGGTCCCCGTCCAGTGAATCCGTGTGGGAAGGGTAGGGGCTAAAGACATTTCACGTAGGTAAAAACAAAAAATCAAATAAAAGGAAAAAGTTTTCCATAAGAATTAGGGAGCCCTAAGGCATCTCAATGTAGTCCCCAGGTTCATCCCAACCCTTGCGGTACTCTTTCTCTGGTTTAACAAGGGGTATCTCATTGAGGTGAACTTTTTAAAATGAAAACACCCAAAGAAGACTATTAAGGAAACTTCTTTCAGGGTAACGGTTTTAGTCAAACCTTTGTAGATCTGACTTTGTAGAACTTTTCGTAGGTTTCCTACGACTCTTCACCACAAAGACTTGTGACGCGTCAGAGACAAGAACCACACTGAGAGTCTCCATCCCTCTGTGACCAAGGTCAAGTCAACACTTCGGCGACACGTCTCGCCACCCACTTTCACACGAGAAGCTGACAGACGAGACTACGGGGAACATACACTCTCCGAAGAGTTGATGTGTCAATCTTTAGTTTTCACGAAAAATGGAGAGGACTAAACCTCTTAGAATTATTTTACCATTTCTTTTGGTATAAGGCACGAATAGTTTTGTAAATACGACGGACGGCGAAGAAACTCGTAGACGGAGTATCGTAAAGTATATCCAACAGAGGAAATTGGGACCCTACCGGGACACTTCCTCGACCCCAATGGACACGACAGCCACACCTGGCAGATCGAAGTGCCTCTAGCACCCCGAACCGGTCCGAAGGCGCCAATCGTCGCCCTCTCGACCCCAAACTTTCATCCTAACACGAAGATTTCGCACACGCGCGCAACAACAATCGAACGGAGAGGACGTAAATCTCATCTGAACTTCGGCTTCTCTAATATCGGGGCACTGATGAGTACCAATGAGTAATTACTTTGGTACGTTATATTCATCAACCGTCGAAAGAAACAAAAACAAACAAAAACGGAGTGGTACACTGAACACCCTAGAGTCGAGGGACTGGTCCCCAACTTGGACCAGGTGCCGTCACTTGCGAGACTTCAATGCTCGTGATCTAGTGACCCTTCGAGGGAACGACAAGAATTGGACGAAACCTAATACGGTTCCTGAGAATTAGCCTCCCGTCTTTACCAAACTAGTCTGACTTATATATATAAGGAATAGGCAATAGAGGAAGGTTTATTCCTTATTTACTCTGTAAATAGTCCAATCTCGTCCCACTTTATCAGACATACTTTCGAACCCTTACTCAGGACTTTCTTATTATCTACACTTCTGTTTGTCTTAAGACGTCATCTACTACGACTTAAGAAAATATCTAATGTAATAAAGTATTAGTCACACTCTAAGTACTATAGGTATTTCGATCCCTTTAAACAACTATTGAAACTACGGAGCTCTTGTTCAAATGACACTATAATGGATTAACGTTTCTTTGATCCGTATAAAAAAAAAAAAGGGGTTTTACATTGTTAGCTAAGAACCCGTAACATTTCTGTGGTGGAACACTACGACGAGTGGTCCGAAAGATCAAGAAGGAATGAGTACACTTTTCTCAGTAGTGGGTCAGAGAGACTTCAGGTGGGCACAGGACGACATTCGTCACTTTGACTCGTCTTTACTGTGTATAGTGGAAACCCGCTTTCGTAAATTTTCGACTACACTTTAGGAGAGAGAAAGGGACGACAACCCTAGGGTGGTGCACCGACCACGTCTCCCTTACGACTCAACTCTTCCTGTCCGAGACCTCTTGAAGGACCCTGGGGACGACTACTCGCTCTTTCCTCGAAACTCGAGGCGGAGGTGGCGACAGACCAACAGACGCATGACATTGGGCCGGACACACTACAAGGACGGACACCCAGTGGTGTGCGCAACAGTCACGACTAACCCCGTCTCCTGACGACTCCTCTCCCCGGCTGGCTCTCGTCTCGGTTCAGGCCACGCCTACACCTCCTCGAGCCACTATGTCGTCGGTCCAACGAGAAAGTCGACAGTCGGTAGCATACAAGACAGTCAAACTAAGAACGTCCTCATGTCGAAGCCAGGACAGTGACGGGACGAACCTTTGTCATCACGGGTTTCTTATTTCGGAGTCAGGCCGGGTGGTGTACGAAACTTGGACAAGAAAACGACACAACTTGACCTGCACGGAAACGGGTAAGTGCGCAAACTTTTTGGGAGCGACCAGTGAGACGTGCGGACACGACCCTAGACTGAGACCCTTGTGTGTCTTACAAGGAATGGTAGAGGCGTGCAGGTCTAAACTGAGCCGAAAATATACTCGGAACTTCCTATAAAGGACAACTTTGGGACGAAATAAGAATCATCACCATATCTCAAAGAGAAAGACTGAAGAGTTCGGAAAGGCCGTACGGTGAAAGACAGGACGCAACATTTAAAAATGTGACACAGAGTAAGGGAAAGGACCCCGAATACAGTGTGAGAAGGGATCGAGGATCGTGTCCCATCCCTGAGCCATTATAAATGGCTCACTCACCAACAATCTCCCACTAACACAACTTTTCAGATAATTACTAATTAGACGAAAACAAACTGTTCACCACAATAACAATCCGTAAAACGGAAGAAACGAACGTGAAAGGCGGAGGACCGAGGACCCCAATTCATCATCCTGGAACACACCGTTACCGTAATTTTTTTCTTTTCGTATAGACGTCACGACATAGGATCTTGTGCGACCGTGTGACTCAGAAACGGTAACATATTTCAGACAGAACACAAAAGAACTCCTCAATGGAATCGCCAAGAACTACACTGTACACCCTATTAAGATCCCGTATTCTTACACACCCAGTTTACAAAATCGGTCAAGTATCATAAAACAGAACTACAAAACGACAGAGACAACTGTCAGAGGACTTTTTATACACGGTGACTAAGTCTTAAAACTGTACCCACCACTTTTTCCGGGCCTAGGAGGAGACCAAACCGACAATCGACTGACACCACCAAAACCAGCACTCGAACCATAGGTGTCTTGTCCACCCGACCTGTTCTAAGACACTAAGAAAAAGACTAAAACGTCTCCTGGTTCATGAAACTTAAGACTAGACCACACCGACGTTCTTAACCTCTGTCGTAGGACGATCTCAACCCTGTCCCACTTCCTCGGAGACACCTAAATACCTAAATAACTCACGAATGAGACAAGACCTACGACAGACAAGTGACAGAACACTCCCTCAAAAATAAAGGCACAAATAAATTCCTTAAACTCCGAGGTTCTTCGATACTCCTAGGAACCGGCGTGTCGACCATTCTCGCTCTAGGTCTTGTGACCAGGTCTAGTCAGAGTGAGGTTTCGGTTCCGAGTGAATGTTTCGGACAACATTTAACGTCCGTCAAGAACCAAAACGATTGTCACCGGAAACCCCGGCTTACTTCCTCCCAGACCTACACAGAACTTCCTTCGTGACGCACAACGCACACTATCCACCATCTTATTAGAATCTCATGTTTCCTCTCACTGACCTATTTGAAAAAAAAAAAAAGACCTAGAAGACAATGGGACACATGGGACAATCTCACCTCAGTAATGGAAACAAGAACACGAAATACAGGACTCTACTTCCCTGAAATGACTTCAGGGGTGTTGAAGCACACCCAAAATTCAAAACGAACGGGGGGAGTCATCAAAAACGCTGGAACCCGACGTATGTTTCGGAAAAGCTTTACATCCAAAAAAAAATCATCAAAAACACACAGATTTTACCTCATTTGTTATGGACGATATCGTACGACGACCTAAAGCAGACACCAACGTCGACAATAACTCCTTTTTAGAAAAGTCGTGTTTGGCACCAGGTCCTACTACCTTCTACTCTCCTCCGGATGCGTCTCCGTGACTGAAGTGAAACCGTCACCCACAAGGACGACTCTTCAATCAATGGACACAGAAGGACAAAGTCCTGTGTTCTCAAAGGATCACGGGATTATTCAACGAGTGTTGAAACAAAGTAAGGCCTCATAAGATTCATGTTAAGCTACATTCTTAGTTGTAGAATTTCGTCTCGAATCTGTGAAACTCCCCTTTCATATACTCGTACTTCGACTGAAAGATCCCTTTTCATAGACCCCCAAGGCAAGTCGTCCGTAACCGTCGCAGGACAATACACGGTCCGGGACTTTCTTGGCCACCTCTCATTCTGCGTCGAGGACAGTGATTTCGCGTAGAGATCTCTCATTCGTAGAGCGAGTATTTTGTTTTTAATTAGAATGAGGTCAAAATTCATCATAATCGTGTAACTTCTTTTACTCGTTTTACTTACCTTGGTCGATGATCCTTGCGTTTCTATTAAAAAAAAGAACTGACGCGACGCGTCGGACACGTTTGAACCAAGGGGTCGGTCCCCACCTTGCGTGCGGGGGACGAAATCTTCGGAGCTCAGAATTAGTAATCTGGTGGTCCCTTCCGGGCGTCTATTAAAAACCCACTCTACCTTTGAACACTATACTGTCACTATGGATTTTTCGAGATTCCCTGTGTCCACTCCCCACCCTATAAGCCTAACCTAGAATTTCGTACTCATATCCTCAACCGGTCCGCACCCAGCTCCTCTCTTCCTTATCTTGTTACCAGGATGGTCCTGTCATAGACCAGTCTCTTGGCGTCGGTCGGGACCCATGAACTCGTCGCCCACCACAACACAGCACACCCACCAATTCCACCTCACCCACCTCACAGAGGCACAGTGCGATCCTTAACTCAAATAGGAGGACTTCGGTTTCCCTCCTCGGAACCAAAAATAAAACCTAACAAACAAGACCTTCGCCACACCCATCACTGAACCACTGTCCCCTCGCGACGGGGGTCTTCTTCCCCTCCTCTGTCAGTCGTCTAAAGAGGATTGGGGGGTCGGGGGTGATAAGATGAAAGAAGGAAAGTCAAACCGACAAGACCCATGAAATATATTCATCTTAGTATTATCGCAAACAGAGAACAGCGACCGAACAAAGCGAATCGTAGTCCAGGAGTTACAGGCGAACACAGATTCTTATAGGAAGAGTCTGGCTTATCATAAAGTCACATACCTACATGGTGCAAAAGAAAGAAGTAAGCAGGTGGTCATCTGAGACGTTGGTTATCTCGACGAAGACGGGCAATCGACAACACTTATTATGACGACACCTGTACCCGCACGTTTATAGAGGACTTCAAGGACGAAAGTCAAGAACCTCACATATGTGGACATTCACCTTAACGACCTAATATACCATCAAGACAAGATATTAAAAAAGTCCTTGACGGTATGTAAAAAGGGCACCACCAGTTGTGACAGAGTGCAAAGGTAGTCGTCACGGGTTCTTAAGGTCAAAGAGGTTCAGGAGAACAAAAAAAAAAAAAAGGGGAGTTATCATCAGTAAGATTACCCACACTCCACCATAGAGTAACATCAAAACTAAATGTAAAGAGTTTATTGATTATTATAAGTCGTAGAAAAGTACACAAATAACCGGTAAACAAATAGAAGGAACCTCTTTATAAGGTTCAAGAGACGGGTAAAAATTTTTAACCCAATTTAAAAACAATAACTCAACTTCCTCAAGAAATATATACGACATGCAATTGGGGAACAACTGATGTCTGTACTTTACTTTTCTGGGAACGAGGAACCTTCTTTTCGATACTGGTTGGATCTGTCGTATAATTTTTCGTCTCTGTAATGAAACGGTCGTTTCCAGGGAGATCAGTTTCGATACCAAAAAGGTCATCACTACATATTTACACTCTCAACCTGATCTTTCTTTCGACTCGCGGTTTCTTAACTAAGAAAACTTGACACCACAACTTCGTTCTGAGAATTGTCAAGGAACCTGACGTTCCTCTAGGTTGGTCAGGTAGGATTTCCTTCAGTCAGGACTTACAAGTAACCTTCCTGACTACGACTTCGACTTTGAGGTTATAAAATCAGTGGACTACACTTCTTGGTTGAGGAACCTTTTCTGGAACTACGACCCTTTCTAACTTCCGCCCTCCTCTTCCCCTACTGTTTTCTACTCTACCAACCTACCGTAGTGGCTGAGCTACCTGTATTCAAACTCATTTGAGCCCTCAACCACTACCTGTCCCTTCGGACCGCACGAAGTCAGGTACCCCAGCGTTTCTCAGCATGCACTGACTCACTGACTTGACTTTGGGGAATAACTTATATACGAAATATTTACAAAAGAAGGTCAGACAAGAACACAAACACCGGAAACTACGTCGGCCATAAGAAAACCCAAATCAGTGAGACAACACAGGTTGACAAACACTGGGGTACCTGACATCGGGCGGTCCGAGGAGACGGGTACCCTAAGAGGTCTGTTCTCATGACCTCACCCAACGACAAAGGAGGAGGTCTCCTTAGAAGGGCTGGGTCCCTAGGTTGGGTGTAGAAGACGTAACGACCGTCTAAGAAACGACGACTCGGTGGCCCCTTTGGCCGTAACGTGTTCGTCGCAACCTATTCTGACGACCACACGATCGGACTCGGTTCCGCCCCCACGAGTCCACTCGAACTCATCAGTACCATTGACTTGTCAACACACGAGACTCACTTTTGATTACAGCCAAAATAAATTGCACGAGGTACTTCGTCCTTGAAAAGTGAAAATAGTTTAGAGTCGGAAATATTACAGAAAGAGAGGGGCGGGGGTGGTTACGATGTACCATACACCCTAGGATCAAAGGACTGGTTCCCGAGTCTGAACGCGTCACCTTCGTACCTCGGGGTTGGTGCCCGGTGGTCCCTTCAGGTGTACCATGGGGTATCCATTTCCCAAGTAAGTCTCACCTTCTGGTCACTGAAATTGTCTCCTGAATGGGGACTGGATGCCGCTTGATGGATGGCGACAGTTCAAAATCATATTATAGTTTTCTTTTATGAGTGCTAATAAACTTTTCCGATTTTTTGAGAAAAGGATCGACACCTAGACTTCGACTTAAAAAAAAGTATATGAAGTCAGTCTTGAAGTATATGATGTAACAAACTTACATCTTCGTCTGTACTCTTAGATCATTAGCATTCGGTCTGCAATATTTTATATACGTTTTTATATTTTGTTCGGTGAAAAAGTAATTTGAATACAAAACCCCTTTATATTAATAAAAAGTATTTTTGTCCAATAAAATTATAGATTACTAAAGTAAGGTATATCACTCAAATAAGATATATTTCGAACTTTGGTGACTAACATCCAATATCCAACCTTAATCGAAGACTCCCTTTTGAAATCTAAGGCCGTATAGACTTTTAGGCATATCCTTGTTGTGTGTTCTTTTCTCTTTATTAATCAAAGACAAACATAACACGACTCAATGACCCGTGAATTGTACACAGACCGGGACACGGTTTCATGGATATAATTAATGAAGGAGATTAGAAATAGAGCGTAACGTATATAAAAGGGTCAAAATGTTTAGTCCTTCGTCTCCGTGTCTTTCTGTCTCTCCAATTCAGTAGCCGAGTGTGAATAAATCCTCCAATTCATCGTCTCGGTTCGAAACCCCGAGCGAGTTCAGACTAACTTTTCGGACTCGAGAGACGCTAAGAGATGGTGACGTGTCTTTCGATACACAGTACTTAGTCGTGATATTCGTACGACGCCTCGTCAGTCACCTTATTTTCACGTACTAGAAAAAACCCCCCTCCCCCGGTACGGCACCGTCCGTCCTAGTAGAATCAAGGGGCTGGTCCCCAGTCTGGTCACTGGGGGACGTCACCTTCAAGTCTCAGAATTGGTGACCTGTCGGTCCCTACAGGACTTCTCACGTATTAGACCTCTGTCGAGCACCTCCCAAGGCCGAACCGATTTCCAGGACGGATACCAACAAAAAAAAACCAAACAAAAACTTGGGTCCGGCATCAGACGACGACAAAGCACCTTAGTCTCGGAATCTTCCACTCGTCTTAAAGTGTCGTCTGGGACGGACCTTCCGACATCCGAAACACAGAAACAAAATAAAACTTCTAACCGAATAAAAACCGACACGACCCGGAAGCAACGACGTGTGTCCGAAAGAGATCCTCGACGCTCCTCCCCCGAGGAGAGACCATCCCCGAGGGCCCGAGATCTCACGTCCGAGTCATCAACACCGAGTGTCCGAATCAACAAGACGTCGTACCCCCTAGCAGGGTCTGGCCCTTAGCTTGGGCTCAGAGGACGTCATCGGCCGCCTACGAAGTGGGGACTCGGTGGTCCCTTCGGGCCGAAATACAGAGTATCCATCAGCAATCATACACCACATCGAGTTCCACCCCCTCTGAAAGTCCCGCCGACATCAAGTCTCTGGGAGCGAACCCGATCAACGGCAAGGACCAAAGTGAGTCCCCATGTCCTTTGAAATCCAGTAGTTTCACAACAAAACCTAGTCTCCAACCAAAGGGGTGACCGTCTTCTCCTTTGTCCTTATACCCCAACTTCCGCCATTTAGTTCCTATCACGACACACAGACTAGGGCCCGAGAACCCACAATGAACGACTCTCGTAGTCCACTGGAGCTCTGTTCGTTCACACTTTCGTCTAACTCTTTTCCCGTTCGGTCGAGTGGGTCCACGGAGCGTGTCCTCGGCGCGACGACACCAAAGGTGAGACCTACCACACGCCGGGCGAGCAATCCCTAGCGGGCGTCTTGGGAGCAAAGACGGACCGTCTCGCCGAACGACGGGCTCTCGCGCAGTGGTCGCGAACGTGAGAGTCACAGGGTCTCCGAGCTCGTCGACCCGTAAGACGACAAACCCATGAAGTCTCAACAGAGACATCTACACAAGACTTTAAGTGACGTCCTTGTCAAAATGAATGTGATGTGTTGCATCACGAAATAATCTCTCGCGCATATAAAGTGACGCACGGAGACACGAGTCAGAGAGTCAGCACAGGTCGAGAAACGGTGGGGTACCTGACGTCGGAGGTCCGAGGAGACAGGTGCCCTAAAGGGTCCGTTCTCGTGACCTCACCCGACGGTAAAGGTGGAGGTCCTCTAGCAGGGATGTGTCCCTAGCTTGGGTCCGGAGGACGTGACCGTCCGTCTAAGGGACTCGGTGGTCCCTTCGGGGTATCAAAAATATGAAAAATATTAATAATTCGAGAGTAACAAAAGAAAGAAAAATTGGGGGAGGTTCCTTTACCTTTACTCATAGACAAAATCGGGTTTTTCGTCCCTTTCCTCCGCATTAAGAAAAAAGCATAAAACCAGAACTGGTTGAGCTCAAAATAAGGGTCCAAAGAGTATGACACGGAAGTTCGGTCTCAGAATGAAAACGAGTCGTAACGACCCCGGTCGTACATCAACCTTGAACAGAAAGCCTGAAAACATAATACATTTATCCGAAACTGTCTCCCGTTTAAATTTGACAACACTTCTAACGGATAAGTAAAGATTTTGACATAAAACGCCATCTTAACTTAACGATTAACACAACTTCCTCAAAATTTTACTCCCCTTCTGTTTTGTTCTTGAATACTTATCAACGTGTCAAATTTTTTTTTTATCCCCTCCTTTTACTTGTAACACGAAAAAGAGGAGACTTGACCAGTTATCGATAAATAAGGTCACTAGTAATTGTCTTTTCTAAGGGTCTGTATTATTGTTACTCAAAATCACTCTACGTCGACTAATATATATCTTGCTTCTACCTTTTACATGATATTTATGTTTGCTACACCGAAGTCTCACAAGGAAATAAATCACTAAACCCTTCTCAATCCCTCGAGGTCTCAACCTATTCGTTCAACCACCTGAGACAAAACAATTGAGAATACAGTCTTACGGAAAAGAAGTACACCTACCCAAAGATTCTACTTACCAATTAAACAAGAACCAAGAAAAGTTACTGGCAGAAACTCGTTTACTGTTTAACTTTTCTACAGGATTGAGACTCTGAGAACCGTAGACAAACTTAAAAAAAGAAGTAGGAAGGGCAACATAAACCCTACATATACTGACCTACTCTGAACGTACCGGACCCTCCTCCCAATCAAAAAACAAAAGATTTCAACTAAGGTCCGAAACACAATGTATCCAAACGTCGAAAAACTACTTCCCTTTTTGGCTGAACACTGTTTCCGATATAATACACGCGAAAGAACCAACTCAAGAGACCTTAACCCTACAAAACACACAATCAAAGTCCAAACCCCACCATCCCTTGAACGAGATCTTCAGACTAGTAAAAAAGGAAACGAGTCAGAAGACGCTTTAAAGTCTCTCGTTACTGAAAAATTTAACTCTATACGTATCTACCTTCTAATCGAGGTTTTTACACTGTCCTTCAAAGACTCTCTTGACCACGAAACTGATTCGAGCCTTAGACACCGAGCTCTATCTAAATATTTGTCTTTCTACAACTCAGCCATACCATTTCCCGTCAGCTTTCTAAACTTGCTTCCACCTTTGTCCTATCTCGTCGACACAGACGAAACTCTTCCCTTCTTCCCTTCATCTCTACTGGAAACTTGTTGTGACTAGCCTTGATGCAGACCTAGAAAAAAGTCATCATTTATAATATCATGATGTACCAGGTGTTTACAGCTTGGTACCCATGACTCCTCGTATATACCACCCAGCTGATATTCAAGACACACCTAAAAGTCGAATCGGGGTCCTAGTCGCGGGGATTGGGTACGAAACAAGTTCCCAGTCGACAACGTCAGACTTTGGAGCTCTCACAATTTCTTCTTACCCTGCTCTAATAGGAAAATATTTGAGTCCTCAAGTGACCTGACGGTCTATAAATTCTTTATGATAAGACTTGTTGATAAACAACACGTCAAATATAAATCGAGACACTATACACGAACCCCTTTCTCAGTGTTTTCTTTATATACAATTTTAATGGAGTCATTAAAACCCCCCCATGAAACACTCGTCGGACTAATTGAAACCCAAATTCTGAGTGAACACCCATTGGTCCGTGACACCGTCTGACCACGGAAAAGTAAGTAAGACACTTAGAGGGGAGAAGGACCATAATTAAGTCAAACCTTTCGTAGGTAGAGGAATTACATTTTAGTGTGAAATATGGGGAGGGACACTCATGGGTACCAGTGCCGACCATCGGTGTTATTAAGTTCCGGAAGCCACCAGTTACTCACACGGGTTCCAAGATTAAAGAAGATACCGACTGATCAAAAGTCACCCCTTTTCCTTTAAACTCTCGTAAACCCATTAGCCGACACTGAACGTTCTGTACACTTCATAGTGTAGTGTAGTGCTATCTAATACCCTTGAAACCACAGACAACCTTGCGATCTCTACCACAGTTCCAGTAAGAGGTCTCTTGACTGGGTGGACTCCTAAGATCAGGCAAGAGGGGTTCCGGTGTCAAAGAACAGGGAAGGAAGAGGTGAATTTCCATTTAAAGTCCGTAAGATGTGTGTCCGAAGGAATTGTCAAGTGACCCTGTCCCTTCCACTGGACGGGAGTATCCCAGTCTGCGAATGATCTCAACCGTAGACGGTTGACACCGCCTCAAACTATACGACCCTAACGTCTCTACACAATCTGAAGTCATACTCTGTGCCCTAAAATAAGTGGTATGCCAGAACGAAGGAAAGAAGGGTCTTCTAATAATAATTACGAATCGAACTTGTTGAATTGAACTAAAAACATTATTAAAAAAGAATGTTCGAACGATTAAATGATTGTCGTCCATTGAAAAAAAACGAAAGACACAACAAAAAAAAAAAAAAAAAACGACTCATCCAGGATCTCACCATAATCTTTATAAGTATACAAATAAGATCCATCCCCATTCCAGAAAGGAGGGAGGATTTACATATGGTTCATTCAAGGTCATCAAAAACCTGAAACCTTAAAATCTTCGGAGTAAAACACACTCTAAAATTGACGAAAGAAAAACAGAATTTTAACAACACATACTAGTTTATTTAGAAAGACTATACGAAGAAAACTATTTTAACCTTGTCGTAAGTTTGTTACATGGAAATCCAATCTTTTATAATAAATACATTTTTATTTGGTCTTTAGTGACTTTATACCAAAACCTCATAACCAGTTACAACGACTCAATTCAATTAGTCATACCAACTTCCCATAAAAAGTCTGTATCTTTATAACTTTATGTCACTGTCCAGTGTGTCACAATTTTCTTGTCGGGAAAACAATTGGGTAGCTCTCCGAAAAACACTACGAACAAACTCGCGAAACCACCGTCACCGTCTTCTTACTCAATGGCAGACAGACAAACGAACGACGGCAAGTGACGGAAAGACGACAAGATCGGTCATACAGGATTCAGGAGTGAAAGGGAGTCGGTGCTGGTCACTTCTTCTACTGTAGTAATATTAAAGTATCTTCCTCCTTAAATTGGGTTTATAACCAGTCTACAAGTCTAACGTGTTTTGGTTCCCTCAATAACCAGAACCCTTAATTTAGATTTAGACAGACCGAGGTTGAATCGTGACAGACTATTTTCATGTTTCACTCGGAGTACCCTAAATTTTGAAACATCATCGTTATTTGTTCACTATAATTAAAATTATCAGTTGAGTTTTATGTGTTTTTATGATAAAGTCGATTAATTATACCTGTAACTCTATAACATGGAAAACAACCGTGACTCAGACTTTCAGTCACACATAAACTATGTATGTCGTGTGGAGTCAAACCTGACGGGGAAAAAAAAATTACCCCTGGCCAAAATTTCAGAAATAATTTAAACAGTGTCATAAGGCAGACAAAAAGACAAAACCAAGAAACCAGGAACCGGGACTCCGTCCACCGTAGAATCGAGGGAGTGGTCCCTACCTTGGACGTCGGGGACGTGACTTTCCACTTCAGAATTGGTGACCGGGTGGTCCTTTCTGATCGACGACCCACACCGACCACCGAGGACCTGACCTACTACGTCGGGATCGCGAACGCTACAACGACGATAAGATCAAGTCGCGGTCGGGTTCAACACGCACAAAAACTAAAGTCGAATCTCGATGTCAGCATCGTAACCGATGAGTTCGTCATACAGACCTCCAAAATTCCTTAGGTCAGTGTATGAACAGGAATTATTATTTCTGGTGTTCACCGATTCTTGTGAAAATTGGTGTTTTCCCCTTGTCGACTTTGTCACATGTACCCGAATCCCATCTATTAATTTAAGTCGTCAGGTGAAAATCACTTATGACCCACAGTCCGTACAAATCTCTAATTTTATTCTTTTATCTGAGAATGAGTTCTTAGAGTGAGGGTTTCCAAATTAATCTTGTCAACAAAGGTCTTTCTTTTTTTTTTAGAAGGGGTAGACTAACCACAACTACCCTTCTCCGGTTGACACATAGAGACACGTAAACTTCTTTCATAACGCAACTTGACTTTCCCAATTTAGCGCTCGGGGTCTTGTTCAAATTTTTTATGACGAGAGGAAGACTATCAGACACTGAACGGTAATACAACGGTGTAAAGACAAGGACTATCTAACTTGACACTAGTACGACTAATTGAACCACACGTAAAGGGGGATTCGAAAAGTATGTTCATAGCAGAACTCACACTACCATACAGCCATAACTCACACTACCATACAGCCATAACTCACACTACCATACAGCCAGAACTCGACCTATAGTAATACACCTCCCAACAAACCAACGGTCCGTCAACCTTCATCTCCACGAAGTAGTAAATTTAAATTTCTCAACCGACGTAAGACCAAATGGACTCGACCCTTCCTCTCATTACAAAAAGGTTTAAGTGAGAAAAAAGACCACTCCCCTTTCCCCTTTACTTCTCTTTGCTAGTCAATTAGGCGTGAATAAACAACAAAGTTTTTTAGCGTTCGAGAATTTCTATTACACACAGAAAACAGTCGCCATTTGCACGCACCCACAGGACGAAAGGTAACGATTTCCGGTAACGGAGGTCCACCTATCCTGCCACTCTTCCAGCGAAGCAAAAGAGAGGCCCCAAATATTGGTCTTTCTTCTGTATGGCGAATATAACGGTACAGTAAAGATCTACGGTGTCCCACAGACCGGGGGCTTTGTCACAGAGATGTCTCGTCGCCGTCGAAGTCATACGTCTGACAACAGTGAGGCAAAGATACTGCTAGACGCCTGGTCGAAGACCCTTTCCGAGTCAAATCAGGTCAGAGTGGGAAGGACGGACTTCCTTACCTGCACCTCTGGTAACGGGTCGATCAGTCAACTGGTAGACGACTCTGTCTTTTCCGGTGATGTTCAACCTTCAACTATGAATTTTGAGTATGGCACTGACCCTGTACCTCTCCCCTTATGGAGTGAACTGGTCTTATCCTGCGGTCCTTTGAGACAACTCCCATTTTTACTTCCCCGATTGCTCGAGTGAGGCAATTACATTTTCCTCTTCGATGGACTTGTCGTACCTTAACTTCTTTCTCTTCGACTTTATATCTTATTAAAAAGAAAAGTAAGGAAAGAAAAAAAAAAAAATTCCCTGATGTGGACTTTTTACTCTAAAGTGGGAATCACCCCAATACTGAATAAGGATCAAAAAGTGTCTAATTCTTAGAAGTGAATACACCTTCAGACGTTTGGTAAAGGTAAGAGTAATTTGTTTCCACGTTTACCTGTCACTGAGTCTTTAGGACTACTATTACTAAAACTAACAAATAAACCAAAGAATTCAAAAATTTTTTACCATTGGCTTTTTATTTATCGTGTCGTCAGAGTATTTCATTTGTTCAGAAAACACTCTGTAGATCCACAGTCGGTCTGGGACTCCGTGCATCCTAACTCCAGTCAATTCCCTCTTACGACGAAATCTAACGGAATCTCGAGAATATCACACGATCTCTGAGAATTTCCCACCCGTCCCGATTTGGATTTTTATCTGCCTCCGAATAGACGTGTCAACTTGAAAACCTCGTCGACCTCACCCAGAGGGATCGGGAGGGTCGGCTCATTAAGAGTGAGAGACAATCGTCGAAGAAACTCTTCAGAAGTGACCGAGACTCCCGTAAAAACTCTTTCCACACTTTCCCCGAACCCGACCTCGTGTCTTTCACCTAACTCATCGCACCTTGTAACCTACTAAAGACGGTGACAGTTTTAATCTCGTTCTAAACCACCCTCTTCAACGTTCTCTCATCGACTACAAAACTACCGCCTCTCACACACACACGCGAGTGCAAGGGTAGGAAAAAAAGAAGAGAGAAACGGAAAGAGAGAAGGTCAGATTATGAGTAAGAACGCATCTAAAACTGTTACATTACCTACTCTGTTTCTGAGGGGAGAGAGAACTCACTCAACGTTTGAAAGTATCCACGTACCTCCCATGACCTCCCTTGAAGAATGAAGCATCCAAACAATTATGACAAAAATTCAGAAACTTAGTCTCGAGTAAAGAGTTCAATGTCGAAAAGTCAAACCTACGCGACAAATTGTCGACGTACAACCGATTCCCTGGGAAACAAGACCATTACGGGGACGGTGACGAGACTCACTCCAGACGGGAGGGGAGTGGGGGAAAAGTATAGGTGGAGGGTCTTATGGGACGGACCGTGATTTTATCCTCGAGGGGTCCTGTGCAGTCACAAGGGGTCCTGAAACAACGTGACGTCGACCTCCCAACCACACCCACTATGTGCGCTGCCACCCGGGCTGGTAACAAAGAGAGGCGTTTACCAAATGGGTCAGTGAACTTACTAATGACACATGGTTGGTCGCACACACCAGGACCCCTAGAAGTGAAAATCCTGGGTTTTGTGGGAGTCCCACAAACATAAAATCATCCTCTCCGATCTGATCAGTGGGTCACTGATGTCATACCTCCACGATACAACTCCAAACTTTCACACGAAACCTCTCATATCTTCCCCCGGAGAAACTGGGTCAAAGAGGTACGTGACTCTCTTAACCACTACCAAAGGACTTGCACTACAAGGAAAAGGGAACAGGACTTCCTCCCCCTCCCAATCAACCCCTTCACAACCCAACCCCGTCCTCTCCGAACCTCCGGTCCTCCGGACAGGGAACGTCACGACTTCGAGGCACAAGAGTCCGACGGGTGGTCAAACTGAGGACACATTCCTCATTACCGAAATAAACCTAAAGTGAGGAGAACATTACACTTGTTTCAAGGAAAGGTCACCCCACCCAAATTCTTTCTTATTCAAGAAATAGTCAGAAGTTTGACTCAACACGATAATGACACTTTATATGTAGTTTAAAGTTCCGAGTCCGTTATTTTATCCATTTTATATGGTAAATAACAAAATACACGATATGTACAACTTTACAATTATAAAAGTTATATACGACGACGACGACGACGACGACGACGATTCAGCGAAGTCAGCACAGACTGAGACACGCTGGGGTATCTGCCGTCGGGTCGTCCGAGGGGCCAGGGACCCTAAGAGGTCCGTTCTTGTGACCTCACCCAACGGTAAAGGAAGAGGTTACGTATTTTCACTTTTCGCTTTCACTTCAGTGAGTCAGCATAGGTTGAGAATCGTTAGGGTACCTGACGTCGGGTGGTCCAAGGAGACAGATACCCTAAAAGGTTCGTTCTCATGACCTCACCCCACGGTAACGGAAGAGGAAACTTATATACCTTAATTTATTTTACGTAATAATTTTAATTTTTTATTATTCAAGAAAATAGTTAGGATGGATTGGATTAGTTTGGTTTAGTCAGCAACGTAGAAAGGGTAATATAAGGACATGAACTAAGATTTAATTCCTTTTTCGGGTAAAGGTTAAAGAATACCCAATCTTCAACACAATAACATGTAAAATAACCGTCGTTCAGGTGACGTCACTACACCCACGAGACATCAGTTTCCCTATTGACCTTTTACGAATCGCAGTATAAAAGGATACTATAACTATGCACTAATTAAGACTATATAACGTATCGGTCACATGTTCACTCGATGAACTTATAACATGTCGCAATATACAAGTCTAAATAACATAAACATAACTTTAACGGAAATGCAATGAATGTTACTTCTCGAACTAATGTTCGTCATTAAACCCCTCACACAAATTTAATATTTTCCATTTTTGAAAGTCAAGAACCCTTCATTAAGCACCTCATAGTCTGTCATAAACAAGTAAAAATTTTTCAGGAGATCTCTGAAATCGTGAACCTTCTGAACAGTAGAAGTAAAGTCCTGTTTCGCAGAAACTTTCATAATTATGATTGACCCTCTTATCTATGCAAAAACCCCCACTCTCTCTCAAAACCAAAAATTTTTATCGGGGTTTCTATAAATCTTTGTTCTAAACTATTATTTAACGTATTCTTGCCAAAACACGTTTCTTTCTTTTATTCTCTACATAGATATTTATAGATTACGATAAACTCCTAACAACATTTCCTCTTCTAGGTTTTTACGAAACTTGGTACCCGTCACGAACACCTTATTCTTGACAACGAAGGTTTTCCTGAAACTTATTCTATTAGGTACCAAGTAACATGGCAAAGGTCAAAACTCACGAACCACATGATTTACCGATTAAACTTTTATTCTTTCACACCACCAAGAGAGCTTCCGGAGGGAAAAGTCAATCTTAATAAACAATAGTTTTGGAAAATTATAAGACATAACCAAATAACTCATTATAATTACCCATCGAGGGAATTGATTACCTTTACATTCCAAAGTGACAACATACCCTGGAACTATTAATAATTCGGTTCACGATTAATTTCGTCTCCTTGTCACAAGTCACTAGTAACTCTACTCTTGAATTAGTAGAGAATGTCACTTACTTACTCGGAACGACAACCCCCGGAGACTGTAATAGCGGTTTCTAGTATACTTTGATCCATTTTTAGGTTCCTGACGTTCCTCTAGGTTGGTCAGGGAAGATTTCCTCTAGTCGGGACCCTGAAGAAACCTTCCTTACTACGATTTCGACTTCGAGGTCATGAAACCGGTGGACTACGCTTCTCAACTGAGTAACCTTTTCTCAGACTACGACCCTCCCTAACCCCCGTCCTCCTCTTCCCCTGCCGCCTCCTACTCTACCGACCTACCGTAGTGCCTGAGCCACCTACACTCAGACTCACCTGAGGCCCTCAACCACTACCTGTCCCTCCGGACCACACGACGTTAAGTACCCCAGCGTTTCTCAGCCTGTGCTGACTCGTTGACTTCACTTGACTTCTCTCAATTCAAAAACAAGTCCGTCAGAGTGAACATACACAACTCAATTGTATCAGACACTCAAAAAAATCGCACTTGACTGTCAGCATGGATAACGCAACCGTCCGCCTAAGAAGTGGACGACTCGGTGGCGAAACAGTAAATTTTAGGATCCTCTCTGAAGATCGGTGTTAAGATAGGGGCGGGGATTTCTAAAAAATTTCCCGCCACGGGACGTCCTCCAAAACCGAAAGAAGAGATAGTCTGGGAGAGGAAGTAGTGGTAGAGACTCCTCAAAAGAAAAACCCTTAAGAACACCTGGAGAGAACACATGTAGTAATGAAACTTATCTCTAAATCTGACGTGCGAACTTAAGGGCAAAGTCGTGCTAGAACACCAAATGCAATTTTGGAACAAGAAGTACGAAATTATCATCTCTTAGGACCAGTAGTCTTTACCACCCTAAAAAGAAGGAAGAGGGTCATATCCTTCAAACCTCTTCCAATAAGATAGGACTTGATTTTCGGTCATTCCCACCAAAATCTGTCCCCGTACTCTCCGTACGTTACTATTACTGAGGACATCCGTTTTTAGACATCGACAAACGCAAAAAAACAACAACAACAAAAACAAACAAAAATAAGGAAACTTTTAGGATCACCTCATTTTAACGAAAATTTCATTTTACAAACGGTATTTACAAACCATTTACGATTTCATATCAAAATTTTAAACTTCTGTAGTGGCTTTGGTAAAACAGGTCAAAGAAGTAAAGTAACTACTCTCTTGATTCCCAGTTTCCTCACCTTTCTCCGACTTTATCGGACGGTCTAGACTATTCTGATTAACATCATCTTCATACACATCTCTAGACGTAAACCCAGGTCTTTTGGTCAACGTGTCCATATCTACCTCCTCCAGAACTAAATTAATTCGTAATTAACTGGTATTATCCGTATAAAATCAGTACTCACTGTACCGGTAGTCTTGGTGATTTAAGTGGAACTCAACCTTATCAGTAGAACTTAACGGTATCATTTTCGTATTACAGGTTTTTCTGAAACCACCACACAATCTCTCTTCTGGTGAGGACTTCTAAGTCCGACAATTCCATGAATCAAGACCCAATAGACGAAAGTCTCTTTGTCACTGCCTACTCAACAGGCTGATAGGTCAACCATGAGGACTCGTGACGGACTTTGGTCCGCGGGGTCCGTCGAGGGGTCCGCTAACTGAAGTCCACCACAAGGACCGAGGACCTCGTTCCGACCGAAGAAAGAACAAAATAAATTGTACTAAGAAATCGGAACAGATGACGGAGTCCTAGTGTCATTGCGGAAAATGAAAAGAGGTCCGAACGAATCCTGGACCATGGGATTAAATTTCAACACTTCCTATCTTCTAAATAGTCACAGAACACCTCAGTCCGGGACTTGGAGTCACTTCTACTCCGGAGAAACGAAAAAACCCCCCACTACCGACCCCGTGTCCAAAATTTACCAGTGAACCCCCAAACATCAAGACGACAATTCCAAAATAAAGGTCTTTCCTGAAATCTCTAAGGACGTGCAATGGTAATGGAAAATCGAAGGGACCCCGATACGTATATATTCTCTACCATCGACTCCTGTCGTAGCTCCTTATTGAGTCGATGTTCTCGGTCTTTCGCTGTTTACGGGCTCTTCTGCGTAAGTGTACCACGACCATACTGGTGTGCCAGGAAAAGACGTTCTATTAGTAGGCAGAAGATCATAGACTGGCAGACTTAAAGGTGGACTCCTCCTTCCCTCGATTAGAAGTAACTCGTAGACCTATTCTTCGGTCTACGAAATGTTGATAGAGAAATAGAAGAATTTTACCAGAATGGAGTAAATGTCCCATCCTATTTCTTTGACCGAGTACTTACCTCAGTGCGGTTCATCAATGACCTTAAGTAAACACAGAACTGAGTTTTCGAGAAGTCAAGTCAATGAGTCGACACAGACTGAAAAACATTGGGGTACCTGACGTCGTGTGGTCCGAAGGGACAGGTAGTGGTTGAGGACCTCGAACGAGTCTAAACACAGGTAGCTCAATCACTACGGTAGGTTGGTAGAGTAGGAAACAACAGGGGAAGAGGACGGGAGTTAGAAACGGTCGTAGTCCCAGAAAAGGTAACTCAGTCAAGAAGTGTAGTCCACCGGTTTCATAACCTCAAAGTCGAAGCCGTAGTCAGAATGGTTACTTATAAGTCCTGACTAAAGGAAATCCTACCTGACCAACCTAGAGGAACGTCAGGTTCCCTGAGAGTTCTCAGAAGAGGTTGTGGTGTCAAGTTTTCGTAGTTAAGAAACCGCGAGTCGAAAGAAATATCAGGTTGAGAGTATAGGTATGTACTGATAAATAACCGTTTTGGTATCGGAACTGATCTCCCTGGAAACAACCGTCTCATTACAGAGACGAAAAATTATAACCCAGTGCAAACAAAATACTCGTTCCTTCTGTTTAATCATATAAAAAGAATAAATCTTACCGGATTGTTGGTGGTAAGAAAAGATAGGTCAAAAAAGGAAAATATGAAGAATCCGGACAATAGGTAAAAAAAGGGGGAGAAAGGGACCACTTAAAAGAACTGAAAAATTACAAAAACTCAAAGATTAAATCTTAAAAGGGCCTAATAGAAGAACGAAGGACAGAGGGAAAATTCTGCTTACCAGGTAGACCCTCAACAAAAAGTCCGGTCCCTTCTCCCTTCGTACCCTCCATTAAGGGATTTGACGAAGAATTATAAAACAAAAATAACCTGATTAAAGGAAATAACTGACTCGTAGACCATACCTGTACTACATCGGGCTGTATGGGAGACCTCTAAATCCTAAATCAAACCCAATTACCCGAAGGACCACCGAGTCACCATTTCTAAGACAGACGATTACGTCCTCTGTACCCAAGCTAGGATCCAACCCTTCTAAGGGACCGTTGGGTGATGTCATAAGAACAGACCCTTTACTGTACCTGTCTCCTCCGCCCGCCCGACATTAGGTCTCCCAGCGTTTCTCAGTCCATGCCGAACGGCTGGCGCGTGCGCGCGCACGTAACCGTCGATTACGTGTCGACTGCGACACGATGGACGTCCGTGAACCAACTAACAGATTGTCGGTTTGTTGGGGTTTGGTTTGTTGTCAAATCTACCCCTTTCCTCGTGTTGAATTATGTCAATAATGTCTCTCCGGCACCAAGAGTCAGGACCGAATCCTAGTCTTACAACCCCTTCTAAAATTAAGTGATCCAGACCACATTCCGTCCTTAACCTCTAAGATTATATGTACCACTAAATACGGTGACTCCTCTTAGAGAACATAGTGAATCAAGGGTCTTTGTCCAAACAGAAAGAGAAGACTTATTTGAAAACGTAAAAGGAGATCGGACATGAAATCCAACTTAGGTCCATTTAAAACCGAATAAGGGAAACAGATCAAACATCTAGACACTTGCACTAGACACCGAGTGAATTGTCTTAAAGGTCTCATCTCATCTCCATCCAAGTCAGAAAATTCCTCAATTACGTCTTACGTCACTCCATCTGAAACAAATAAACATGTAGAAACCCATAATTTAAGTAGATAAATTATCGTTTCGTAGTAGTATAAGACATTTCAGATTAATTAAACCTGAGAATTAAATTTAAACATAAAGCCTCCGCCTACCGTGGTGACAAATGACTCTCACGGCTAACGTACAAAATTATAATATCGTCCAGTCTATCTTGGAGAAAAACTATTAAAAATAACGAAGGGTTAAAGGTAAATAGACGTAATTTCATCATTTCGTAAGATTTAAATCAGTTTTGATAATTCCTCGAATAGAAAGGTTTCGTCAAACTTTGACCAACTTCAACACTTGACAAAAGACATGTCTTTACACGACTGTGAAAGAGAAATTAACATCTCTCTACGACACATACTGAGTCAGAAAGGTTAGTCCCCTCTATTCACTATACAGGCACTCACCGATAACCACCCAAACAAAGAATTTTCGTCACGCAACACAAAGCGACTTGGTCGGACAGACTAAAGGTCGGCACGTCGCACAGGACGTCGAGATGAGTAAGGACGTGAACCCGACCTTCCCCCTGACACCCGGAACCAACACGAAGACAAAAAGTAGGACAAAATTGCACAGACTGTCAGTGACAACTAGACCCGGCGGAGGTAAGGACAAGGATTAGTAATGTGCCTTGTTGATCGTGAACTTATGAATGACAAATGGTCCGTAGCACGAACTACCGAAATGTGAATGATCGTATTCACGTAATGTAAGTATCGTTATAATTGTGGACACACGTATCATGACAAGCGGTATAAAACGTGTACTCTTTCAAAACTCCTAAATTTACAAACGGAATCCAGTATCTCCATTGTTAATTACGTCTCAGTGTAGACACGACCCTTGGGCCTCAACCTTGAACCGACATGGTCCTGGTGTGGCCCAGAAGTAGTAACCACAAGAAGACGAGTTTAACTATTCGTAGTCACGAGGAAGTCCTCGGCAGAGGACCACTGTGATTGTCCCTCTCTAATCAGTCACTGATCAGTCGGAAAAAAAAAAAAAAAAAAAAATTTACTAGTGACCCCTAACACTAAGGTCCCCCCCTACCTCATCGGTCGGTGTTCACATAATGAAGGGTCCGCAAGTGTGCCTACCACAGCTAGCTCCCAGTGCGAGTCAGGTCCTGACAGTGGTAATCTTTCAACACGTCTT
This sequence comes from Capra ibex, assembly GCA_006410555.1. Lineage (NCBI taxonomy): Eukaryota > Metazoa > Chordata > Mammalia > Artiodactyla > Bovidae > Capra > Capra ibex. Next base: position 15,534,449 of record SJYO01014747.1, read on the forward strand.
CATACACGAGTGAGGGAGTCAGCGCAGGTCGAGACGCTGGGGTACCTGACGTTGGGTGGTCCGACGAGACAGGTACCGTGCAAGGTCCGTTCTTACGACCTCGACAAACGGTAAAGGAAGAGCAAATCATCTTCGTATAAACAATATTTATATCCTTGACCCACATAGTCATTTTAGACGTGATGGTGACCAATACGGTAAAATTGCCAATTCTTGAGTCCACCCCTCGACTTGACAAAATGTAAATATAGAATGGAGACGGTCAGGACACTGGGGTCTGATTGCTAAGTTGGAAAGGTCAGGAGCCAAAGGAATGAACACTTTGTTCCCATAATGATCATGGAAGGAGGTTTCTCTCTAAAACTCGTGACTTATTCTATTATTTATGAGACCCATTGGGTCACATAAAACGTCTATCATTCGAAGTGTATAACGGAAGGACAACACTCGGTTATCCTCTAGTATCATAACACCATGATTTAATTTAATACATTTTCGAGACTCCACGTGTACTAGGTCAAACAGGGAATCACGATTCGTCTGAGTACAGACACCGGAATTCGAGACGACAAAATGTCGGAATCTATCAACAAAGTCCTTATATTTTTAAGGTTCAGGACTTCATAAAACTTTGTGAAATCTCACCGAATACAAATTTTTATAAGAACAATTATACTATCACTTCATTTGCCATTCCTTTAGCTAATGGTCCAATAAAATCATCTGACCGACATCCTATCGATTTGGAGCTCTTTCTACTTCATGTCGACACACACAAGTGAACCTCCCGACGTCCCTCCTCACTACGGTTCACTGTCAATGACTGGTCTTCCTTCTCAACTACCTTAGCACGGTTAACACCCCACACCGCATACTTTCTCTACGGAAATTACAATTTTACTGAAACTCTTTATCGTAAATAGATTGGTTTGAGAAACAGAAGAGACATTATAAATTTGTGCAGTATTCAAAAGTTTTCTTTCGGTAATTGTGACAGAACGGTATTTCCACCCGACCCTTTGGTAAAGGAAGACTTACTTCAGGAGACTTGGCACGTGTTTAAGTGGCATCCCGGAGGCTGACGGACTGTTGAACGTCTACTGAATTGACTACTAAACAAACCAAAGTTAAAGGTACAAACTTTAATACTTGTATCCGACAAAATTTGACAAATTCCTCGTCGTTCGAATATTATATATAACACCAGTCAGGTCCCCCTTCCTTTGCCTCTTACTTCATCTGTCGTCTCACCGCCTTCGACAACCGATTGAAAAGACATCTCACCATGCATATAAGCATTGGAAGAAGTCTACTCTTTCACTGTCTTACGTCGTAGTAGGGGTAGAAGTCCGAAAAACAGTCAATTTCCTACTTGAACACAACGTCAAAATGCTAACGTCCTTTTCACTGTCAAAACGACCAACATAGAATTAGTCGACTACTCGACCTCGTCCTGCTATAGATTCTTAAAAAGGTCGACATCTTAAAAATACTAAGAAACAGTAGTAGACTACCTTTATTACTGACTTTATCGACTTATGAACTTTTAAAGTTTTCAAGTCAACTATCTGAAAAAAAAAAAAATTGATTAAGACTTAAACCACTTCTCCGTCAAATCTAGTCCTCGAGAAAGGTTGAGACAAAGACCTTAAGACACAAAAACTCATAACTTACAACGTATGGTCTAATCAAGAGAGAGAGAAAAAAGGAAAAGTCATCTGATACATGAAATGAATTCTTGTTATCTTTTGTCGAAAATGAAAATCGACAGAATTGAATAAGATCGGAGGAAAGATTGAATTGGATTGAAGTATCAAATAAAACCGACGTTTTAGGACGGGTGAAAAATAGACAACATTTTTACGTAAAAAGGAAGTTACTCCCCTTTTTTACGTTCGCTTGCGTATAAATAAAACCTAATAGAAAAGGAGGGTAATAAAAGTATTGGGGAACGGTACGGAGACGGTCAGAATTTTTTACAACTAACTTAAACTCCCATCGACTTCGTGAAAAAATACATCCTCACCAAACACTTTACACCCTCTTAAGATCGTTTAAGGGAGAGTTTAGTAGTAGGTCATCGTCGAATGAGCACTATCTCATGTCGAATGATCATAGGGTCGAATGATAAGACTTTATCAAGATCCAAAACTTTCTCAGACGATCTCAAATTTTCTGTGAACGAGGAACTTTCTTTTCGATACTGTTTTGATCTACCACATAATTCGTCTTCGTAGTGAAACGGCTGTTTCCAGGTATGTTTCGGCACAAAAAAGATCATCAGTACATGCCTACACGCTCAACCAGGTATTTCTTTCGACTCACGACGTCTGAACTATGAAAACTTGACATCAGGACCTTTTCTGAGGATTCTTAGGGAACCTGACGTTTCCTTAGTTTGGTCAGTTAGGATTTCCTTTAGTTGGGACTGAAAAGTAACCTTCCTGTCAACGACTTCGAGGTTACGAAACCGACGCATTACGCTTCTCGGCTGAGTAACGGTTTCTAAGACTACGACCCTTTTCTGACTTCCGTTTTCCTCTTCCCCCACTGACTCCTACTCTACCAATCTATCGTCGCAGTAGTTGAGTCACCTGTACTTAAACTCGTTTGAGTTTAAAACTGTCACCTCCTGTCTCCTCGGACCACCCGATGTCAACTCCCCCAACTTTTCTCAACCTATGTTGAATCGGTGACTTATCGTTATTCTTGTTGATCTCAAAATGAAGTCACATCTTTAGTCCTTTTTAAACTGTAGGCTTTTTCTGGATCCACATACATTCGGAGTAATATGTTGATCTAAAAGCAAGTGAAACGTCTAAACCTGAAACGTTCAGGATTCCACTCTTTTTACCAAATGTTAGGACGGTCACAACGGTGTCTAACTAGAGACATTACGTTTCAGAATAATGAGGCTTTTTCGTCCTTTGATGACTCTCGCGAGACCCTTCTAAAGGTCGTTGAAACGACGAATACGAAGTTTCTAGACGGTAGGACACGACCTCCACCGTGACAGAGGAGGGGGCGGTGGAGGGTCAATCTCTTCACCACGTAGCTTAAACCACTTATATACTTTCTCAACAATTAGTGAATCCATTACAAGGTAATGGACCTCTATCAATTCTAAAACCAAAAGAAGATCAGAAAAAGAAGGAACATACACCAATTTTTTTTTTTTTATGAATATTTGAAAAGACGGAAAAAGGTAAATTAGCACACAAGGGTACATTATGTCAAATCTGATAAAATTCCCTAGTGTATTAAGATTACGAACCTCAATTGTATAAATTGATTAAGACAATCATTTTTTTTAAAAAAAAAAGGTTTTATTCAAAAAGGAGTTAAACTAGTAGTAAAGGAACACCATGTCGTTTTAATGGTTCAACTTGAACCTCTCAGAAGTTCAAAGACATATGTGTAGTATTTCAGCATAGATTTTACGAAGCTGACGAAACGTAAAGTGTGGATGGTAGACTCATTCCCCTATAAAACGACGTAGAAACAGTAGTTGTCCACGAAAATAAAAAGGACGGCTAAGAACAAAATATCCACCTTTCTCCGTCACCTCAATATGGAGAGAATCTTTACGACACTAACGGACCAGTCGAGTATTCGAGGAACCGGAAGCAAAACCAGACTTGGGTCAAGACCCCTGAAGTGCTAGTAGGGAAGGTATAACAATAGATTCGAAACATTACTTGTGGACTCACAAACACAATCTGGTGTAGACCTCACCCAAGTCATTTTGGGGCGATAGTGACTTATCAATTCGTTTGTAAACGTGTAAGAGGTGCTTCCTTTTTCTTGTGGGTCGTCTCGACAGGCACACGTACCACGAGACACGAGTAGGGAACACACCAATCGTCAACGAAAACCTCTTGGTCAAACACGTAGGCCTTCTCGGTCAGGTCTGAAGAGACGGGTAGGGGAGTACAACGGAAACGAAAACCGACCTTGAGTCTCCAAGCGTCGATCAACTGTCCAATGTATGTCTGAACGAATAATTTGAAGTCGAGACATAAATGATCTGGACAAAAACAAAATATCCAATTTGAGAAATAAACTTAAAGAGAGGAAAACCTTAAAGTAGGGCACAAGACCTTACGAAGTGAATGACATTGACTGATACAACATTCGAGTACTAGGATGGGTCCCTCCTGAACCGAAACTATGACACCTCTGACCACGTTCCTAGAAGTTGTTCGTCAACGACATTCTTACTTTTCTCGTCAAGAAGATTTAAGTAACCATCTTTACCAGGGTAGACTATGGTCTACCCACTTAGAAAAGATTTTAAGTGATCAAAAGTCAATGGAATTCCAACAAGTCCGCGTGAGTGTTTCCACAGTCATCCCACCACGTAGTCTCAAGAGTGTGTGAAAAATAAACAGGATCCTTTTGACGAAAGAGTCAGTAAGTGAATAAGACGAGTATACGTCAACCTTCTTCAAATGAACCTTGAGTAACGGGTCGGAGATCGTTTCATTTCCTACCGATAAGTCTTCGGTTCCCAATTCAAATCCTTACCGAATCACACCACCTTTAGCCTTTTTTTTTAAAAAAAAATTTGTCACGTTCACCTAAAGTGATTTCCCTGACGTCATCACCAATACTCTCGGTCGTCATACTATCGTCCTCCTTGACGTTTTTGTATGAAACGAGACTCGAGTCCGAGTATGGTAAACGTTCAAACTTGTAAGACAAGTCCAGAAATACACCAATACAAAAGTGTGTACATTTATAAATCCTCACCTAACGACCCAATCTGACAAAACGTTTCACCGATATGGTAAAAATGTAAGGGTGGTCGTCATGATCTCCCAAAGTAGGGCGGGGGCGGTGTGAAAACGGTTGTCAACAATAAGATTTCATTGTCGTAAATGAAATTTAAAGTACACTAACCATATACCTGAGACAATCAGCAAAAGTAACATCGGTAGACCACCCACACATAACCATTACCAATAACTACAACTCGTAAAAAAGGACATGAGTAAACGGTAAATAAAAGAAACTACTTCATGGTCAACTGGCAATTTAAAAAACAATTCAAAATTCTCAAGAAATACATAAGACCTATGTTTAGTATATAAACTAAACGTCTATAAAAAAGGAAGAGACACCGAACAGAAAAGTAAAGGAATGACTGCAGAAACCCCTCTCCTTTTCACAATTTAAGACTTATTCAGATCGAACAGTACATAAGAAAATACGCAAGACACGGAAACTGCAGTATAGATGCTCTAGAAACGAAATCGGTTTTAACACTTCTAAAAGAGGACGAAAAGAAGGTCTTCAAAATGTAAAAGTCGAGAAACCGAAAACGGACACTAGGTAAAAACACACACTACGTTCGATTCCCAAATTCAAGGAAAAAAAAAAACCGTACACCTATAAGTGAACAGGATCGCAGTAAACAACTTTTCTAAGCATTATCGACGAAATTCGACACAACGACGGAGAGTCAGACCCTGAGTGATCTCTCGTCTTCGGAAGTAAAGGACCGGCTCAATCCCGTTCTTCCTCCCTCCGCCAAACAGGACTCAGAGCCGGAATAACACTCCTCTAGAACATGGTGTCAAACGAACTAAGACTGAAACAGATAATTCTGTAGACGTCTCAGAAACATTCGTCATCTCAAAATCCGTCGAACCGAAATCAATTCTACTACGAACGAGACAATAGGAGAGGGAGACTCCCACTAATACCTTAGAATAAAATTGTGTGTCAAACCCAACCTATTCGGACCCTATCATGTTCGATTGAACGTGTAAACAATATTGATCAAAATAGTCCTCTCACTACTTTGGGATGACTTTTGTGAAAAAGAAAAAGTTTTGTCCACAAAGACACATTCACTTTGTCCAATAATGTCTTTGAACTTTTAATAGTTTCATATTTCTTTTTGGAAAGAAAGGAGTGGTGATAGTTGGACCAAAACCATGACGGTCAATCAAATTTAAAGTACACCAACCATATACCTGGGACATGTCGTATCAAAACCCCTTGTCATAAAACTAGAGGACTACTTAAGTCCGGACAGAAGAACGTAAAGAGGACCCTTCCCTTTTCTACTTCTCGATTACGAACTACTCTTAGATAACACTCGGTTCGAAACATGGGGTATTTCGAATAATTTTATAATTTTAATGTAATACACAATAAATTTTATAACAATTTAAAATTTGTTAAGTCAAACTTTTTAAATAAGGGGGAGAGGTTGAAGGAATGGAGGGGGACGAAAAAATCCGAACCCAATTTAATAAACGGGTCACAGAAAGTCCCTCACACTATTTGGACTTATAACCCCCCCCTTCCACACTCGTAGTAAGTAAATTTTATCAATTGGACGTAAAAGAAAGTACCAACCGTCTCAAAATTTTCGGTCTTCTACTTTATCAAGAAAACAAGAAACTAACAGGACGAGTACACCGGAGGGAAAATAACAACAGACAGTCTTCAAGGGCCCAGAGGAATACAGGACGAGTCTAATTCCGAAGATGAGAGACGGTGAGGGACGTCGAGGTTCTCGGAATCAAGATTGAAACCATAAACAATTGACTTATCTTTCTACTTCTTCTCTCGATCCTAAAAATTGTTCCTTTTAGAGAACTTAACCCAACTAAAGTAGTCATTAAAGTCAATCGTAATTGATTATTGATCTACGACTGATGGTCCGTTCGGTGAGGTAAAGAAGTAGAGATTTTACTTAGTCAATGAGGTGTATCTGAAAAGATCGCATGCAATCGATCTAAAAACACAATCACCTTGGTACTCTAAATTATGTACAGACAACTATCCCAACCCTCATTAACAGTATTCCTAGGCATAATTTTCTTGGAGACAGAGAAGGACGCACACACCCACGAGTCAACACAGACTCAGAGACACTGGGGTACCTGACATTGAGTGGTCCGAGGAGACAGGTACCCCAAAGGGTCCGTCCTTACGACCTCACCCGACGGTACACGAGGAGGTCCCGGAGAAGGGCTGGGACCCGAACATGGACGTAGGGGACACAGAGGACGTAACCGCCCGTCCAAGAAATGGTCACTCAGTGGACCCTTCGGGGACAAAAGAGGTGTCATAGGAGTTCAGAGTTTAGTAGTATGATAAACGTAACCTCAATTACCCATTTTGTACAGTTAAGGTCACATGACACACAGCCTATAAACATTAGAACCTCAGAGCACAAAGAAAGAAGAACAAAGCCTCCATAAATGTTGACAGTTCCGGAAGAACTGTCGGTCTTGAAGGGTAACTGCGGGAGTAAAATAGTCTATCGTATCGAATGAGATTAGAAAACGAATACGACAACGGTATCATAGGACAGACCTTTGTCTTTCCACCAACTATTCAAACATGTCCTTAGTCTAAAAGGGGGGAGTAACTGTAAACGGTCGTCTAAAAAAAAAAAAAGAGCACTAAGTCCGGTTCCGGACCCCCATATTAATCACGACTCCCAACCCCCACCCCACCCCCCTCCACCTTACAAACCTGAGACCTGTCAATTTTCGTCTCAGAAATATAATTGGGTGAGACAATTAGTGATTTGACAAAACAACCACTAAATTCCGAAAGACGAACTTGGTAGACGAACAGTATCCTTAATGTAAATAAGGACTGTTTACAGAACAAACTCGACTTGTATATCTTGATTCTGGCGCCGTAGAAGGACGAAGAACCACATAGTCTGGGTAATTTTGTTTTGTCTTTCGTTGGCTTCTGTCACCCGAGGTCGGTGAGAATTGTATAAACCTGGTCACTTAGTCTCACTTTTTACTACTTTCCACCAAGACCTCTACGTCTTCTCTTTAAGATTTCCTTTATTCGTCCCGAGAATAAGATCACGGTCACTTGGAGACTGAACCAACGTCCTAAGTAGGCGTACCCTTATCCTCCAACAACTCTCATTTTGGGAGTGAAACGTGACTACCAACAAAAACGAGAAGTGCACAAGTCTTCTTGACCCCCTCTTTTTTTCGACAGTCACCAACTGACTTTATGGTGGTTCGAGTTGTCACAGACAGATCCTACAACCTCCCCTTTGCGCCTTAGACCAAGATGGAAAAAGACTTCTGTGGCCGGGTACATCCGAAACTCCCTTTCCATAATGCCAAATCCACGTTAAGTCACTCCAGTTGTACCTTAGGACGTCGTGCAGGACCACTGGCCTAAAACAAGACCCGCCCGAAGACGAAAGGTAAAAACTTGGAGAAGGAAAGGCCGGTGCAAGAGAGGGTCGGGGCACGGGACCTCATAAGACAATGGTGTCTTATCAATTGACAAGGAAAAATTTGTTTTTAAATTGCAGAAAAAATAATAACAACAAAACTGTACGTGTTTGACGATATACACAAGTAAAAACCAACTAAACGAAAACCGACACGATCCAAAGACAGCGACACGTGTCCGCAAGAGATCAACACCGGTCGCCCCCGACGAGAGCTCAACGTCTCGTCTCCGAGATCCCGTGGGCCCAAAGTCATGAACACCGTGTGCCCGAGCCAACGGGGCGCCGTACACCCTAGGAAACCCTGGTCCCTAGCTTAGACACTGGGACGTAACCATCCGACCAAGGATAGGAGACCCGGTCGTCCCTTCGGGATCAATCCAGAAGTACACCGTGTCAGTGGTCCGTAGCTTCCGTCTCGCGCAAACGTGTCGTAGCACGCACGGCACAAGGGTAGAGTGTAGAACGGAAGAGAACGTCCCAAACTCTGAGCTTGAGAAGGGATGAAAAGGGAGTGGAAGGTGTACGAAAGAGTTGGGGTTTAGAGAATAGAAGATTAGAGACTATCCATGACCCTTTAATAGTAGACTAGTTCTGTTAAGAGACCATACTCAGAGAAACTCCAATAACTGTAACAAAATTAACCGAGTCTACCATTTCGCAGACGAAATGGTACGTTACGCCCTCTGGGCCCAAGTTAGGGACCCAGCCCTTCCAGGGGACCTCTCTCCTTTACCGTTGGGTGAGGTCATAAGGACGGACCTTTTGAGAGACCTGTCTCCTCGGACCATCCGATGTCAGGTACCGTAGCGTTTCTCAGCCTGTGCTGACTCGCTGAAGTGAGTGAGTGTAACAAAATTTCTACAGCCTATCAAAATTAGTTATGAGTCGTATCAAACACCCGGAACAAAAACTTCAGGCGTTTTGTGGCTTCTTTCACCATTGTCGAACCGTGAAATGACGGAGATTTGGTCGTAAAGATCTTGAGTGTCACCTTCAATGCCCATATTACTATGAGGACTCTCAGTCGGATCTCTTTTAAACTAACTACACAAGAGAAAAACCTTATCTTTACATATTTGATTATATAGAATCTTAAAAATCACTAGCAACTGCGTCCTTTAAACAATGACTTCCATCAGACATAGGACTTTACAGAAATTTAAGACAAAAGAACAGACGAACAGTATAATACTTCTATCAAATACATCTTCATATCTGACATATTTAAGTAAATTAATACAGAAGGAAACCCGAGGACGTCGTGACATTAAATGGAATCTGACTGAACTCTACTTTCTATGATTGACACCTTTTTTTCGGTCAAATATTAATTTAATTATTTCCATGATTGCCCTGTCTCGGTTTCTCATAAATATAAACAGAATAACATTTACCGCGACGGACTACAAAAAAAAAGAGATACATAAACCGAATCAATATCTTAATGGCACTAACCACGCGTCGGACCTTAACGACCTCGACGTTACCGTCGTCCTAGATTTCTAGAACTATGTCAAACCCAAGAGCTTAGACTGGAATGACACTTCTTTCGTTCCTTAGGGACCCTCCCAAAGTAGTCTCTTAACGGTGTGTTTAGCAGTAGTCTAACACCTCCTCGACTTGGAACACTATTGACCACCAATACGAGTCACCGTCCCTCTTGTCATCCCTTCGATATACCAGGTTTTCTCTCCCAATCCTAAACCCATCCTCCTTGTCCATGTCTCTGTCGCATTCGAGACCATGAAACCGGTGAACTACGTTTCTCGGTTGAGTAACCTTTTCTGGGACTCCTACCGCTCCTAACTTCCGTTTTCTTCTCCCGTCGTCTCCTGCTCCGCTACGACTCTGTCGTACAGGTTGAGTCACCTGTACTCAAACGCGTTTGAGCCCCGCTATCACCTCCTGTCCCTGCGGACTACACGACGTCAGGTGCCCCAACGATTCAGTCTGGGTCGAATCTCTGACTTGTTGGTCTCCACCTCATCTCAAACATCTCTTCGACATCCTCCACTTCCTCTCCCCTTAACCACGTACACTCTTGAACTCCACTCCGGTAATTGTCTCACTCGCATACCCTCCACCAAACCATCCCTCGCAAGTACCCCTTATCCTACAGACCGTCCGCCGACCGTCAATCCTCCCACACCTCGAAAATTCAATCTCGACCCCTCAGTTACAGTCCTCGTGGGACGTACACTCACTACCGACGTTGACCCCCTCGCCCCACCCCTTTTATAAACAACCGACGCTCCCGACAGACCTCCATCGCTCAACGGATCCAGCAGACCGCTCCATCTGTACGGATAAGAAGGAGGTGGAAAACGGGTTGGGAAGGATTTCGCGACCCGAGACTACTCTTAAATTGGATTTTAGGTAGTACAGCAATTAGTAACATATTGATCTACTGTCGTATTTATAAACCCAAAGTCTTACATGAGGCACCTCAGTCAGGACGGACTACTTATTCTCGTATTTGAGATCTCGGTCTTACGGACCCGACAGGTGTATGACCAACACACTGGAACTGTCACAGAAGGTGGAGTCGACGAGGTAACGGAGAAAACATTTCGACTCTATTTTTACTAATAGTGTTCCTAATTTACCAAAGAATGAAATTTCGGGAATATGGTCTTGAACTATACAGTATTCGAGTTCAACGTCAATTGATCGATAACAGTAGTATGTGAGACTATAGACAAGATTTACTAAGGTCACCATTGGGCCATGTAAGCCTCAGGTCGTTGAGCGTCAATTTTTACTGAGAGGGGCCTAGAAAAAGGGAACGGTCATTGAACTTTTGATTACTCGTCTTCACCTAAACTTAGAACAGGCGAAAAGCGAACGACGCAAGACCCGCTTCAACCTCGTCGAGACACAGGGAGAGCCAACATCTACTCTCTTCTTCACGTCGGTATCGTTATCGACTAGAACTCGGACAACGAAAGGGGAGGAGGGAGGAGTAAGACGAGACAGACACACCTACGACGACAGTCGGGGATGTGCCCGATAAACCCCGAACTCCTACTCGACGGTAAGTAACTTGAAACATGAAAGTTAAGAGGTCAGTCGACGACATCAGTGATCTTTACAGTCTCCTCCGGTCCATTCATTTTCACTATAAAACACAGTCCGTCTGATCGGAACCATTACACCCAACAACCCACCCACCAGTCCCAAACTCAAGGTGAGCCAAGATGGCAACTCGTGCAATGGAAAATCCCGGAGTAACAGGAAGAGATATTCTCTTTTCCCTGCCCCAGAAGTAATAGTCGTAAAGGTAGCTCGAGACTATTACAGTAAGGATCTTTGTCCTGAGTTGTCAATTCACACAGGATCGTTCTTTACATCTTTTATTCTTTCGCCTAAATTTTCACAAGTCACAAAATAGAAAAATAACAGCGGTATCGAACTAGTAGACCGCGTCCTTTCTTCGTCCAAACCCCTTTCCGTGTGCCAGTGTCGAAGCACCGCAAACTCCCCTTGTACGAATCATAAAACCGTACACGAAAACTCTCCACATGGACTTTACACCCTATCAATGAGTTACAATCGAGTCAAAAGTTCCTCAAAGTACTTCTGAGAAAGAAAACACAACGAGTTGACCATAAAAAGTTATAACTGAGTTTGCCTCTTCAGTGAATTTGTCACGAGGACCGTTACATATGGTAATTGGTCAATTAATCGTGGACCCCTAGGTGACACATTGACATATGGTAATTAGTCATTGACATGTGGTAATTGGTCAATTAATCGTGGACCCCTAGGCGACACATTGACAGTATCTTAGCTTTCAGAGCGGCCGGGCGCACTCAGACACTGACAGAGGAATGAGGAGAGTTATTGACCGTAGTGATAGTCAGACACAGCACACTGTGTCTTTAGATCTTTAGTAGGAACAGGAGGGAAAAAGAATGAGGCAAATATAATGCAAATAGTCGTGTGGAACACAAACCATAGGCGCATAGACAGTAGACGGGGGAAGCAAGGCAGAGGCAGTGAGAGGGGGACCACGACCGACAAGGACGAATGGACCCAATGACGTGTCGCAAGATCGACCTCAGACACAGGTGAAGGACGGAAGAAAGTGCAGAAGGGCAATGTGTTTGTTCACTCGGAAAATTTTATTTTTAGATTAGTACTGGGAATGAAAATTTTCTCTCTGATTTCATCGACTGTCATCCGGAATATACCAGACCGGAGATGTTAGGAAAGGTGGGATTAAAGTTGGGTGACTTGTGAGAGGTTCCGAGTAAAGTGAAAAGAACAAACTAGAGGATTGTCGAAAGTTCTTTAACTCGGTCCTAGTGATAACCATTTCCTCTTTAACAACCAATAGGTTTCAGTGTCCAGAAAAAGATGCATACAACTGTTCCATCCAAAGAAGAGAGAAGAGAGACAAGGAAACCCAGAAAACCACGTTTAAGACCCACAAAAACTTCATCTTCACGTCCCAAGTAAATCTGGACATAATTTAAGGTAGAGTCATGTAAACCGGAGAGTCCATAAAGAACCAGGGGGGAAAATCAGAAAGTCCCAAAAACCTAGAAGTCAGAATTGAAAGTCATATAGTCACAAGAATTACTTCGAGTCCGTCAGTCATATAACGTAGTAAAATAGTACTCGACAAAGTTCGGGAGCCATTTTCACAAGTGGTCTTAACCTGTCTCCGCCCCATCCCTCCTCAACGTCAATCGACACTATCTTGGCACAAGGACCATCCGTAAGTAAACCAATAAGGAAGGCGAAACAGCAACTTTGACGACATCCCAATCCTACCTTTGTCCCTGACACCCCGTGTAAGATGGGGAGGACTTCGCAAAGGAGTTTAAGGACCTTGTACGATATCGGATCTTCGTATGGGGCACCGAAGGCTTTATGTCTGTTTTAGTACATGGTCCTCTACCTCTTAAATATACGAATATAGACTCCGACGGTCTAAAGTAAAACAAGTGTCGTAATAGGACCCTCTAAACCCGTCCACAACACAACTTTAAGTCTGGGTGATAGTTAGGGATCCTACTTTTTTACTACGATTTTTGGCTCTTTGGTTCGGTGTTTGACAGAACACACAGACTTAACACCGATATACGACCTACATATCCAATGACAAACGGGTTCCGAATGTTTTGTAGGGAAATTGTTAGACACAGACTATAACTCTATTTTAAGTTATCTACTGTCAAATGCCTTAGACGAAAGAAGGACGTCTGACGGTAACAGACACAAATTAGAGGTTAGAGAATAAGAAAAAAAAATTTAAAATAAACCTCATATCAGCTCATTGTCACAACACAAAGTCCACATGTGTCTCTTTAAGTCACTATGTATATGTATATAAGTGAGAAAAAGTCTAAGAAAAGAGTACATCTAATAATGTCTTATAACGTAGAGCAAATGAGAACTTATCAGAAACTCCTGAACCCTTCAGAGAGAGAGATCGGACCCTGTTTGACGAGACTCAGTCTGTGAGAATGTCACAGAGGGACAGAACCCGACAATCCAAAAAAAGAAACGATATTTATTACTTCGGACTTCAAGTAAGACTAACCCTCTTTTCCTCCTTCATTTTATCTATTCCTCAAGAAAACACATGAAGGAAAACATGTGGTGGTGGGACTCGTCACCCAGAATCTGGAAGGTAGGAACAGAACAGAGTTTATATCTTTTGGGGTTCTCGGAAAGACATCAGGGTTCCGTAAAAGGGGTGGAAGTCCAGTAAAAACCTCATTTCTTAGAATCCGGAACACAGAAAGATGAGATTTGTCAACATTCAAGTGGGAAGAACAACATTCGTTTTTTAGTCTTCACAAACTAACAAGTCAGTGAACCGGTATATGTGACTTGTAAAATCAATTTGTCCGGAAAGACGAAACCCAACCTCTACTGTCAATTATTCCACAATCTCTACTTTCGATTAGGACTGGTGAGGAGGAATTAGTCTTAGGTTTATTAGTCCTGGCGCGACGGAGTCTCAGACACCCTCTGAGACGGGAGTAAAAGACAAAAGAAGAACGAGTCCAACCGTCGAAAGAAGGGATGTGACTCAGACACCGAACACATTCTGGTGACGGGTACTGGAGGACAACATTAGTACTCGAAAGGGAGTCTCAGGGCACTTCCAATGTCGAAACCCCTCTACGAGGAGTCAGGTGAGTTATGAAATTTGATATCATTGATGTTTAATGATGGATGACACGTGGTCCGTAAGATACATTTAAACGAACGAATTAGGAGGTCCTTAACCTTAAGAGGTCCGGTCTTATGACCTCACCCATCGGAAAGGGAAGAGGTCCCCTAGAAGGGTTGGGTCCCTAGTTTGAGTCCAGAGGGCGCAACGTCCACCTAAGAAATGGTCGACTCGGTGTTCCCTTCCGGTCCTTATGACCTCACCCATCGGATAGGGAAGAGGTCTCCTAGAAGGGTCGGGTCCTTAGTTTGGTCCCAGAGGACGTAGCGGCCGCCTAAGAAATGATTAACTCGACAGTCCCTTAGGGTCAGGAGGGTTATCGGAACATTCTTTATATATGGCGCGGGGTGGGGGGTGGAAAATAACTGAACCCTGACCTTCGAATCTCTCTCATTTACTCAACGGGGTCTGGAGTAACTTTATTAGACAAACTATGAACACACAAAGATGGTCAGAAATTCTTTGACTGAATGGACTTTATCATTCTTCGTATGGACCTCAAGATTGGATCCAGACAAACTGGAGGTCTCATTCACTAAAAAGAATGACGAGAACCCCCGGATGACGATACACCATGCAACGAAACATCCTACACTTTACCTTCGTTTGTGTAAGAACCGGAGTCTTCTGAAAAAACTTCTTATTACCGTTCCCCTCGGTAATCCTCAAAATCCCCTCCGAGATGGAAAGCAACCCTTCGTCACCCGACTTAGACACTCACACGATTACTCACACGCCTCAACCTAGGCATCAACTACGTCGACCTGTAAGGGACAGAGTCGTGGCACAACAACGTCGGTAGACAGACAGACAGACACACAGTGGGAGGCGAACCAGTGCCGAGTCCGAAACGGGTGACGGCTGGACGTCCCACTATTGTCCTACCAACCGGAAACAAAATCCGAGAAGGTAAATGATACAGACAGAAGTATATGTTTCGGGGTCGGGGACCACCTCCCACTGAAACTAAAAATAGATGCAACGATTTAACAGTGCTTGTGGGACAAACTGATAAGAGTCGGCTTCCCAGTTCTTTTCTCTAAACTTACAAACGGTTTATCTTAATCCAGGACATTTACCTACTCCGGAGACGGAATTCGTCAAAACTCCTTTTATGATTGAAAATTCATAAGGAATTTTTATTCATAGGGGAAATAAAAACCACTACGAGTAATACCTTTAGACCTTATACATTTTATATACCTGAATAATACCTTCACAATCTTATACTTCATCTTCTTTTAATGGGTATTAGCGTGGAAGATCCTTATTAGTGACTTGCAAACTCAGAGAAGGGAGACAGGGATGATATACAGACTCTTTCGACGTAAAGATATAAGCTAAAAATAGTGAAATGTAATATTCCTTAAGTGTGTGATAACCCAAGGAGTATGCCAAATTTATTGGAATTAGTAAAAGGACTACAAGTCAAGTCAAGTCAACGAGTCAGCACAGGCTGAGAAAAGCTGGGGTACTTAGCGTCGTGCGGTCCGGAGGGACAGGTAGTGGTTGAGGGTCTCAAGTGAGTCTGAGTGCAGGTAGCTCAGTCACTACGGTAGGTCGGTAGAGTAGGAGACAGTAGAGGAAGAGGAGGACGGGGGTTAGGGAGGGTCGTAGTCTGAGAAAAGGTTACTCAGTTGAGAAGCGTAGTTCATCGGTTTCATGACCTCGAAGTCGAAATCGTAGTAAGGAAGGTTTCTTTAGGGTCCCGACTAGAGGAAGTCTTACCTGACCAACCTAGAGGAACATCAGGTTCCCTGAGAGTTCTCAGAAGAGGTTGTGGTGTCAAGTTTTCGTAGTCAAGAAGCCGCGAGTCGGGAGAAGTGTCAGGTTGAGAGTGTAGGTATATACTGGTGTCCTTTTTGGTATCGGAACTGATCTGCCTGGAATAAACCGTTTCATTACAGAGACGAAAACTTATACGATAGATCCAACCAGTATTGAAAGGAAGGTTCCTCATTCGCAGAAAATTAAAGTACCGACGTCAGTGGTAGACGTCACTAAAACCTCGGGGGGTTTTATTTCAGACTGTGACAAGGGTGACAAAGGGGTAGCTAAAGGGTACCTCACTACCCTGGCCTACGGTACTAGAAGCAGAAATCTATCCAATAAAGATCTAAAAAAACAGTACTTCTCAACCTGAACTGACTTCACCGTCTCGCATGTACGTGTACTAAGAGCCCTTGAAGCAACAGCTCTCGACACTGAACAGATTTAGTTCCCATAACGTTTTGGTCGTACAGATCAATCGAGCACATAATGGGGGTTCAATGGCGGACGAGTAGACAAAAAAGGAATTTTCATGGTAGTATGGTCAACAGTTCCATTTTTAGAAGGATCTGAGGACTAATCAGAAGTCATGATTCCTAAGACTAGTGATTTAAGATCGAGCCGACGGAAAGTGTTTTAGACAAAAGAGGAACGGCAGGAAAAATAATATAAATTTGAGTGACCAAAAATGGTCCTGTTAACGTCATCAGAGAGCTGAAGGATGAATATCTGATAATGGAGAAACTCCGATAAAAGTGTATTACCGGCCTTTAATGTGAAGCCGTATGTATAGTACGAGAAAATAACGAATGTCTGAAATTATCCAAAGAGTAACGAAACTCTCATTTCTGATTTAAAGAATTATCAGATCTTAACAAAGAAGTATAGAAAGACCGGAATAGAGGACAGACAGAGAGAGATGTGTGTTTGTGTGTCGTTGTGTATGAGTCAGTTGTGTGACAGTATATTGGTGTCGTGAATGTACTTGAAATTTATACGTATGGGTAAACGTGTACGACAACCAGACGACCTCTGATGTGTCGAGGAGTGTATCGAACAACACCAACAAATCAACGATTCAGCACGGTTTGAGAAAACACTGGGGTACCTGACATCGACCGGTCCGAGGAGACAGGTACCCTAAGAGGTCCGTTCTTATGACTTTACCCAACGGTACGGGAGGAGGTCCCCTAGAAGGGCTGGGCCCCTAGTTTGGGTGCAGAGGACGTAACCGTCCACTTAAGAAATGGTGACTCGGCGGTCCAATTCGGGAGTCGAACTACGCAAAGAATGTCCTATCTCGACTCAAGTGACCAAGTACGCGGCACCGTCGGACACGACCGGTCTTCGTGGAGAGGACGAAGTACAAATAACTTGAAAAATACTACGACGGATACCGTCTGTCTGACGACCGGGGGGCCTATACAGGTGTAGAAAGAGATACACACTTATTCAATGGAATGTACCGTCTTTCCTGTGACATCTACACTAATCCCTGGAACTCCACTCCTCTCATGAAACTTAATAGGTCCACCCGGTCAGATTGGTGTCCTCAGGAATTTTCGTATCTTGCAAAGGACTGACACCACACACACACAATCAGTGAGTGAGTACAGACTGAAAAGAACTGGGGTACCTGACGTTGGGAGGTCCGAGGAGACAGGTACCTTAAGAGGTCCGTTCTTTTGACCTCACCCAACGGTAAAGGAAGAGGTCTTCCTTTCCGAAAATCCGAGACACCACTCTCCCCCTAACTTTTTCCCAGTCTCTTCAAGTTAAAACAACTGAAACTTCTACCTCCCTTTCCCGGCGTCGGTTCCCTATGTCCGTGGGAGATCTTCGACGTCTTTTACTGTCCCCTGTCCATAAAGGGCTCTGGGAAGTCCCTACGTCAGGACAGGAGGGCAGTGAAACCAGACATCGGGCCACTCTCGGTACAATACCCGAAGATTGGATGTCTTGACATTTCATTCTCAAAAACGACAACGAAACGTCGCGACCCGACCACCATCAAAAGGGCACCTTCGCACTCTTGACAGTGGGTAACACAGAATGACACGACGGACGGACGAAAGTGCAGAAAAAGTGGTCGAAATCCGAGACCCTCTCGTCCTGACACAGCTAACGGCGGAGACAGGAGTCGTACATCATGCCACGATTGTGCCACAAGTGTGGGGTGTCAAACGCGTATGCTTGACCGATTATATCACTGTCGCAACGAGGCAGTCCAGACTGAACGCTCGGGTACCAGATACCGGGCGTTCCGAGGAGGACGTTCTCAGGACCTCACCCCTAGAAGGGTCGGTCCCCTGACCCGGGCCCGGAGGACGTGACGTCCGTCCAAGAAAGGGTCGACTCGGTGGTCCCTTCGTCACGAACACAGGAATATAGAAGATCCTAAAAACGGTGTATTTAAGGGGTTCGGTGAAAAACTCAATTACAAAAGAGCAAAATTTATCAAAAAGACAGAGGACAATTGAATGAAAAGATGACGAGGACAAAAGAGGAGATCGAGAAAAAAAAAAAAAAAAAAAACATAGACCGGTCCCCGTCCTCCCACGTATGTCACACCGTCCTCCCTAGAATCGAGGGGTCGGTCCCTAGTCTGGAGGGTCGTCACCCTCGTGTCTAAGAATTGGGGACTTAGTGATCCCCTCAGGAGACACGGACAAACGAAATGGATACGACCAAGGAAAGGACCAAATAAAAGCGAAGGTCATGTCAGATAGAAGTAGTAAACGTCCACTGTCAAGTCTTATCGTAACAGGGATCCTCTCTTCGAACGTATCTATGTCTCAGAATAAATTCGTCAGGAAGAAAGAGTGTTTAGACTTGGTTTTAAAATGAATGAATTAAAGATATTTACTTTGTTTTAATAACTAAAGGGGTGAGAAAAACAATTTGACGTAAGGCACATTTGGATCGTACTTAAAGGCCAGGTGAATCGGACAGTAAATAGTTGGTATTTAAGAACCATTTTATGTTCTTGTCATATTTCCATGATCTCTCATTGGTTGTCACCTAAGACCTCCCGTCGACTGAACACCTTCGAAAGTCAGACACCCACTTAAAGAGTAAAAATTCAAGTATCCTTTCGGGGTCATAAATATAAAAACTGAACATAGTTGTCTTCCGTGTCAAGACCCGTCAGTGTCGGTGACTTGTCCTTCCTTGTTAAGTCCTCTCCTCTCTCGGGGTTCTCCTCCACGGGGTTTAAGAAACATCTTTAAGACTGGGGACTGGGGACTGGACACGTACTTGTCCCGTCGGTTCGATTCCGAATTTGACATCTACCCCCAACGGTAGGTTCTCCGTCTTCAAACAGCAGACTCAAGTTAATTGACGGACGATTTTGCTTGTAGTTTTTATCTCTAAGAAACCTCCTTAATGTATTAAGTTTCGGAGACATCATAGGCCCTATGTAAGATTTTAATGGGTCTTACACTTCTTTGTCCTTTCACTGGGTACGAGGTTTCTTCAGATTACTCACCTCTATCTAGGGTTATACAGGGTTTAGAACCCAACTCCCCTCCTCCCAAAAATTCGTCGATAACAATGCTATGAATCAATACATATCCCTCTAGAGGAAATCACCTTTTGATACTTTAGAGTTTTGGTTTTATCTTGCATACTTCTTTTGGACAGACTTTATTTTTGAAATGTTCTATTCAGATTACCCTCTCCTATCTGGTTTCTTAGTGGCTTGAAAGTCTAGTCCTTCTTCTTAGACTTCTGGTCTCTCGACTTTCTAAATTTGCCTCTATTTGTCTTGGTGACTCGGGACACCCTACCAAAAATTTCCCGGACATTATACGCACGTCGACTTCAAGGTCTTTCTCTTCTCGTCCTCTTAATAATAAACTCCCTTATACCTATGGTCATAAATGATTTAAATCACTTAATTGCTCTTTAGTAATGACAAACTCTAACAAATACTCTTCTTTCCCCTTTCCCTACTACCGGCATCTCGGGTCCTTCCTAACTCCGCCAGAGCGGGAGGAAAGAGGGTTTACAGCCCAGAATGGAGTGGACTGACTAAAGTAGGGATCCCACAAACAAAGACCCGGAAAGTCCAGATGTGACAGTCCTCTAGTCCTCCAATTCAACGTCGGTTCTGACTTAACGTGTCTCACCCTGTCAACTCACCAAAAACTTGCACACTCCCGACGAAAGAACCCCTCCAGACGTCACTTGTGACCCAGGAAAACACACACGTGAAACGGAAAGAAGAACCGAAACGAAAGGACGATGGGAGAACAAAGACTCTTTTCTCGGACTACGTGAACTCGACCTGACCGATGCCGTTTCCGTCACTCAGGACAACTCTAGGGTCAGTCGAAACCGTCTCAGGTCGGTGCTCCCTCTGGAACCAGCCCAGAAACGAAAGGAGAGGTTCTACGGCAACGACCCCCGTCCCGGACTTCAGTAAACCATTACTCAGTCACAATTACACGGAACTAACTTTACACCTTCGGTGTCAGGACATTAAGACTGGAATTGGAAATTTTTTTTTTCTTCGGACGATCGTTCGAGTGTAGGTCGATCACACGTGACCACTCTGGCACGACTAACAAGTTTCAAACTTTATGACGGGGTTCGGGAACAAGGGTAGAAGGAGCGAGACAGACGGATACCTTTGGTGTGAGGCGGGCTTCGACCGGGGGTGGCTGAGTGGAGGGACACTGGGTCGTCGGCTTCCCCAGTTCAGACCGTACTCCTGATCCACGGAGACGATCCGAAACAGTCTGATCACTCAAGGAACCGGTATGTAAAAGGTTGTAGCCGGACAGACAGGGAGATCAAACACAGGTAGGTACAGTCACGTCGTCATACACAGGATATATCCGTAATCTTTAAACCCCTCTATCACACCAGATTCCTAATTTTTCCTCAAAAGATCAGTCTGACTAGGGTCTCAGATGACCAAAACGCGTCTTACAGAAATCTATTCAAGGAACTTGAGACTGCAGGTAAAAGAACATCTTATCCCTATTATGGGTAGCTTCGAATTTTATTAGACATATACTATTAAATTAAATTAACTAAATTTAATCTATTATACCATTATCCGAAGAACCAAAGTAGTATCGACAATCCAGTAGAGATTAAAACACGTAAAAACACATTAAGACAAAATTCAATAATTAAAATGTCCTGAGATTTTGGTTATCAAAAAGAGTAAGAATGGATAAAAATGTCTCTCGACTGACTAGGTCTCCATGTTAACCCAACGGGTTCTTATACGTCACTAAAACCTCGGGTTCTTTTATTTCAGATAGTCACAAAGGTAACCAAGGGGTAGACAAACGGTACTTCACTACCCTGACCCACGGCACTAGAAGCAAAAAACTTACAACTCAAAAATTCTGTCGAAAAAGTGAGAGGAGAAAGTGGAAGTAGTTTTCCGACAACTCAAGAAGCGAAAGACGACATTCCTACCATAATAGACGTATAGACTCTAAGAACTATGAAGAGAGAACTAAGGTCAAACACGAAGTAGGTCGTAAGACGTACTACATGAGACGTATATTCAATTTACTCACCCCATTATTATATGTCGGAACTACATGAGGAAAGGGTTAAACCTTGGTCAAACAACAAGGTACAGACCAAGGTAGACCACGAAGAATTGGACGTATGTCTAAAGAGTCGTCTATCCATTCCACCAGACCATAAGGGTAGAGAATTCTTAGAAGGTCTCAAACATCACCAGGTATGTCAGTTTCCGAAACCACACCAGTTATTTCGCCTTCATCTACACGATGGGAAGTCTATATCTAATTCATGCTTGGAGACGAAAGTTGGGTTCCTGTGACACTGACAATTCGTCGTACATAATTTGTTGTGTCGCCTAGACAAAATTATTGGTACGTATATTTGAAACCGGTCCTGTGGAAGCTAGGATTTGTCTTTCAGAGTCTTATGATCGGACCCCTAATATCAAACAACATATCCCCTTATTTGACTACGGATCTCTCTATTTCATCGAACATGTTCCAAAAAGATTTAAGAGAGTGGATCGAATGTCGAAAAATTTTCATCGAAAAGGGACAAGTTTTATTGAAGAGAGGACGGAGAGACGGAGACGACAATATTGATTACTTCAACCCCACGGGATCACCTAAAGAACCTCTGTAAACAGAAGGACTCAACATCCTCAAGAAATATAAGACTTCCGTACAGGAAACGATCTATACAAAAGGTTTCTTGTCTTTCTCCAATGACTAAAACAATCGTCAATGCACAAAAAAAAGGAGAGATCAATTACAAAAAAACACAAGACATATTCTTTAGAAACGGTTTGACTTCCAGTGTTCGCAAAAGAGTACAAGAAGGACACTCTTTAAGAGAGAATCTAAATCCAAACACCAGACAACCTCAATTGCAGATGTCGACTACACTCCATTCCCGACTGTAAGTGACAAACGAATACCTATGGGTGAACAAAGTCGTGGTGAACACCTTTTTTGGGTAGAAAAGGAACGGCTTAATGGAACTGGGTAAAAACACACCCAGAAAAAGACCCCATAGGACAAAGTAACCAGAAAGAGAGAGAGGAATCTGGTCATGATTCGGACACAATCAATTCTATAACTATCGAAACACCAATTCAGAACTCCTGGCATCACATTTGGGAGGTTGAAACAAGAAAAAAGTTTTAAGTATACCTATAATATCCAGTAAACGTAAAAGTGTAGTAGAACAACTAAAGACATTATTTATGACGAAAATTAACAAAGTAACCTTTACGTAATTTAGTTATCGAGTTAAACCCCTCTCAACCGTAACTTGATACTACGCACATACAACCCCAAAAAAATACAAAATTTTATAGAATACATAAAAAATTTTCGAATAAAATTTAGTGTTGTAAAACAAGTTAAATATGAATCATAAAGTACCAAAACTATGACAATATCTATAAACCTCAAAGTCGAAGGTCAATAGACAACATCGTACATCTTTATGTTACCTAAAAACGATTACTCCATTACAGTAAAAAGATAAAATAAAACAACTACACCACTTAAACGTTTTCGGTTTGGTTGTAACATAGGGTCCTATTGGGTCAACCTAGTAACGTACAATAGGAAAAAGTATAAAGACCTAGACTTAATCATTGTAAAATAATTCCCAAAAACACAGGTACAACTACTCTCCAAACCGAACATACAAAAAAGAATATCACTGAAACAGACCATAATCATAGTCCCGTTACATTCATTTCCTTCAATCTTTTAGGGGTGTGTGGAGAGGTAAAAAGCTATAACTGCCGAAAAAAAAAAAACGAATAGAAAAACCCCGTACAGTGACTACGGTAGACCCGGTCAAAAGAAACACTATGTAGAATCGATTCTTAAGTTCAAGATGTTATCTTTACCCCACCAAGACCATCTACACGACGAGTACCATCGAAATTAAAAGGACAAGGGACTACTGACTACTATAACTCGCATAAAAGTACACGGGACATCGGTAAGTACACAGAAGAAATCACTTTTCCCCGGCAAAAATCAACTCGAGAATAACAACTCAACCTTCTCAAGGAATCTTTAGGACCTACACTCATGAAATAGTCTATATACTAAACACCTATAACAGAAACCGAAGAGTCTCCATTTCGATACTTAGAACCAGGTTTTACTTTACTTGTACACAACTTCTGAAATAGATTAAATAAATAATTACTCCATAGGTCGTTCTACAGTTTACACTATACACTAACGTGTATAGATCATTAAAAAATAACATACAATGTGTGAGACCTACTATGCAAATCTCTGAAGAGACAAAAAATAGAAGAATTTTCACAATTGAACAAGACCGTCCGTCGATTAACTTAACCTGGATTTGAGGATGAAATTAAACTAGAGACGAGTCAAGAAAGTCGGAGTCTCTAAACGAAAAACGGTCTTTAGAACTCTGAGTCATATACATGTTAAGTCCCCAGACGGTTCCTAAACCCCTTTCGAATATACGTCTAAAATTCTTACGTCGAAAGACGAGATCAAGACAGATGACAGAATTCCCTAGACCCTTCATTGGTAGAAACTTTTCGTTTCATTTCCATTTGGAAACTGAGTCACAAAAAGAGAAAGAAGTCGAAAGACAGACACAAATAGAAGAAGGTCACGGAACTTTGCCGTCGAAAAACACAGAATCAGTCAATGTCAACGAAGAGGTCCTCGTGTAGAAGGACCACGGAATCGTCATTACTTAGACCGACGTCACGTCCTCTAACTCTCTGTGCCCAGGCTAGGGACCCAACCCTTCTAGGGCACCTCCTCCTTTACCGTTGGACGAGATCATAAAAACGAACCTCTTAAGGTTCGTTTTGAACATCGGGTGTCTCCTCGGACCACCCGGTGTCAAGTACCTCAGCGTTTCTCAGTCTCACTCGACGATTGTACAAGTGAAGGTGAAAACACTCTCCTTCACTCGTTCCTTTCCAGAAACTCTTCCCTCCACTAGCTCTTTCCTTAAACTATCCATTCCCCCAATCATTCCACTCCGACGTCTCAGTTCTGTGACTTCGGTGACTCGTACATGTGCGCGTCCGCGTCACTAGATTATGTCCCATTAACCGAAAATAAAAAAACAGTCGAAAAATTTACCACTGTGAGAAAAAACCAGTAGACGTCAGTTGAAAGGTATCATATACAGAAGATTTCTCCCTGACCTTCGGATTGAGTTCTGAAGTCTAAAAACTTTCACTTTATTTATCCAACTAAACGAGACGTTCTAAATTTTTTACAAAAGGAACGAAGGACAGACAAAACTGGACTGAGGAACTTCCCGTCTCGAACAGAAGAATTCACGTCGACTACGACCGGGACTCACCCCACAAAGCAACACAAACAATTTCGAGGTCCGGAGTCCGACAATCGGGTATTCCTCACAGAGGAACCTCTAAAGGATTGACTCAAAAATCTAAGGGGTCGGGAAACCACAAGAAAAAGGGAGAACCGGACCCACCCCTCCATAAGACACCCACCGACGTAAGAACTGAACGGGGAACGAGACCGGACCCTATCGGTAGTTCCAGACATTACCCTCCGACGTCTCGGACAGAGACCAGAGAGGTAAAACGAAAATTGACGAAACACGAAATTAAAAGACAAGCGAACTCATCGTCTGAAGTTCTGACGACTAGTCGGCACACTTTTCAGTCACACATACACGATCCATGCCTACCATATCCTACCATACCAAGAATGATCATGAATGCCAAACATTCTAAAACATAGCATGGTCGTCTCTACACCGAGAAGTGACACTGACGTCAAAACTTACCCTTTCTGAGGGACAAGGAAGAGAACTTCTGACCGGCAACCAAAACTTCTAATAAACGAAATAGTCTCAAAACAGCGTAAAGTCCCTTCTGTAAGAGTCTTCAAGGACAACGAATGCATTGTCGTCGACTTAAAACCCCCGGTCGTCTAAAATCGAACCGCCTACAATCGGACACAAACACATTTTCCCTCAAACAGGTAAGGGGTGGCTAAGAGTTCGAACATTTGTAAAGGTAAACCTCCACCCATCCTT
This sequence comes from Capra ibex, assembly GCA_006410555.1. NCBI lineage: Eukaryota > Metazoa > Chordata > Mammalia > Artiodactyla > Bovidae > Capra > Capra ibex. The sequence continues at coordinate 15,560,191 of SJYO01014747.1, forward strand.
GTACAACCAGACAACTCAACGTAATGAACAACCCACTAACGCTTCGACCGAAAAGGACATCCGGTAATGGATGATGTCACCCTTTTGTCTTATTCCGTGTAGATATTTCATCACCTTTTGCCAACTGAAGACCCCCTCTACTTTGTCTACTTAATCAATTGTCTCTTCACGACTTGTTCATACAGAAACGGAAGAAGGAGAGGGTAGTCAGAATGACCACTTCGGGACGAAGATGGTGGTTCGTAAAAGGTAAATTTAAGAAGAGTAAGAGTGCCCCAAATCAAGGGTCGAGTGGTCTAGTGGAAAGACGGAGGAACGAACATCTGGATTCCATGGGTCACAAAGATAAGTACTTTAATGCTACACAATTTCTCTGTACCTAGAGAAGTGAACACTTTACCTAATTACACTCCTAAACATCCACGAACTTCGTCTCAATCTTTGAGAAACAATTCGCGGTCATTTCTACTACCACTACCGTCAATCGAGACGAATCAACCATTCGACATCCCACAGTCCTTGCATCTTAAATGCCCCAAACGGAAAACCTACTTGGTTGTTCTTGTGGGTAACTCCTTACTTCATGGCACGGCTTGAACAGTCACTCCCTGTCTGTATGACACACGAAAAACTACTCATACTTAAGACGTTCGGTCACGCACGAGGAAAGGTGGGTACAATAAAGGTCGTATATGAAGTCTCTCTCTCTTGCCCCCTCCTTCCTCATAAAAAGAAAATTTTACGGGAACCAACTTAAAGTTTTCACCTAAAGTCTACGGTCCTTCGTCGAACATTACTCTCCTACTCCAGTCAACCATATTAACCTCGCTCAACTATTAAGGAAATGAGACAAGAGACTTGCAAATCACAAAGATAAAGACATCTTTGAGTCCTCGATCTTTTACCGATCGAGAGAGGTATCTATGCAGCACACAGTTTGACCTCTCCCTCCACGTGTCCTGCTCCCTCTACTCCCAGTCTCGGGTCTCGGTCGGAAGTCGGAGTAGGTACGACTCGGACATCATCCAGGACGCCGGTGACGGAACACAAATTTCCGGAGACTTCTAATAAAATCTTTACGGTAGAAGTCAAACTAACATGGTCGTGAAGCCGTCCCCTTGTCTCCCTTTCTTTCTCCTTGGTCCTTATATAAAAATTTTGAGACCTTTTTTTTTGACTGGATACTCGAAGATGGATTTCCCCGTCCCCGACTCTGGCGACCGAACGCCAAAAGTGGTAGAATGAAGGACGAGACGGTGTCTCAGTCGACAAACACCCGGATTCAAACGACCAACTTTAGTGGGAAAAGTAAAATAAGTTCAGTGAATCTGCCTCTCCGCCGTGGTTGACTCCAAAGTTGAGAGTCGAAGGTTTGTCCACCAATCAGCTCGCCGGAGGCGCAGAGTCTCTAAGACGACAACGACGTTCACTCCTCGGTCCCAAGACGAACCGTCGACGAAGGTGGCACGTCCGAAAGAACCACCAACAGGCCTCGGGCCACACGACCGGCCCAAGCACGGGCACTTCCTGTCACACATATCTCCCTCGTAGACAAGACAGTGGCGACATGGCTTCGCGGCGGGTGCAAACTGACTGGAGTCACGGGAGGGCGACCCCCGGGAGAATGAGACCAGTCGAGTCAGGAACGTAAGTAGTCCCCCGCCCCCACAAATTCCACGTGGAACAGAGAGACGGAGGGCCCCAGAAACGTCGTCGGTACCGAAAACTCAGAAAACCTCGTCAGTCTCAGGAACCGGACCAGAAGAGTGGTGCTGACTAGGTCGTGACTCGGCGACAACGACGTCACCCCACCCCGGGGACCCCCGGACACATTAAATACGCGTCTCAGCCTTTCAGTTTCCAGAGTCGTGAGAGTCCTCTCAAATAAACCTGACAAATATCCGACAACAAGACAGGCGTCGGGGAAGAGACCTCATGCCAGTGTAAGACCAACCTACTTGAGAAAAGAGAGCCACGGAAAGGGTACGGAAGACAGACCGTAGGAAATGCAGCCCGGAGCAGTAGGGAAGGTGTAGTCTGACCGAAGACCTGTCCGACCCGGCCACTTCTGAGGACATGTCCCTGGACGAGTGGATGGGGTGGAGTGCGGGTGAATTGGTTTGGACGTCTCGGTGTCAAAACGAAACCCCTGTCATGCAGTCCGTCAGGAAATGAGAAAAAGGAGGTGTAATTAAATGGAAAACTAACATTTCTAAAAGTCCTTTTCGTCGGTTCACTTCGAAACTACTACTAGTGTAATAATCGTAAACCCAGTAAGACACTCTTATGACTACATACTCTGTGTGTGTGTGACATAAGACTTTACATTTCCTTTCCCGTCACACATCATCTCGAACTGAGAGAGATCGACAAAAGACACGTAGGATTTATATAATTCATACACTCCAAAGTGTCACGTATCGCCACGACAGGAAAACATGTAATCGATCTTCGTTGTCAAGTAACAGTACGTAAGACAATGGGTGGCGAACGGAGGTGTGTCTCGATCCTTACGATTGACAAAATTTCGCTGTCAAAAGAAAAAATTGAATCAAGTTCACCCCTTTAATTAAAAGGTAAAGAATGACACATTCAATAATTATATACACTAGGAGATGCTCAAAGGAAAATTCTCCTTAAGTCTTTTGAGCTCTAAGTCCCTTATTATAGCCTTCAAAGAGAATCGGGACAATAAAGATTAAGGTCTTGTTCACATTATAGTGGATTTAAATCGGCCCGTTAATTGGAAAATTTAGTAATCGAAATTTTGGCAAAAGTCATTTGACTAGTTCACTCCTCTTAAACGTCTCGTGCAACAATAACTAAAAGTCAAGTCGACTCTAGAGGAGAATGGTTAAGAAATGGAATCACAACAATTTGTGGACACAAACAAAACACTTCGACACACAGGTTTAACTTTCACTCAACCGAAATAATTGTAGGATTGTCTTAATCTGTGTTAAGAAAATTTCGTGGTAAAAGTTTTACGTACCCGTGAAGGAGGAGATGATACCTGGGGCTCTCGCGTCACAATGTGAACGGAACTCGCACTGAACCCCTCTCTAGTGACTCTCTCTGGGAGGGTGTCTCACTGTCCCGGCCCTAACAACAGTCTTGTACCCACGCACAACCAGAAGTTCATCGACTTAAGAGACGACTTTACCGACTAGCTCAATATAGCGTCAAAGATGTCATACAATGCCAATGTCTACCGAAGGTCTAACAATCTTCATCCCCACTATTAAAAGTACACGAAAATCAACTGACCGGGATCAACAAAGAAGGATTTGATTCAAATAGTCATTAATTTTTTTTAATGAAAGGCGAGTAACATACTATATTTTTGTTTTACTGAGGGGTTCCCTATAAAATACTTATCTTTAAGAAATTAAAATTTTACTTTTTACTTTCAGAAGTGAATTCAATTATCTCACTATAAATTTTTTTTTTTTGGGTGATCACCCGACGACTTTTCATAACCTCAAATAAACTGAGACATTTTAAAAGTAAATTAAAACATTATGTGTTTAAAGAAAATGAGCTTCAGAAATAAGTTTTTGGAAGGGAGGGTAAAACGCTACCAATCTGTTTGTTTGGAACACAAAAGTTTATGGTAATAAGAGTCTATGGTAATAAACTTCTGGATGATGACCTCTTAGTATTATAACTTCCGTCAATAAATCGGGGCTGCATACTTTCGGTAAAATTGTGAAATTTTCGATTGCAACTGTAGGAATCGTAGTCGAAGACCATGTGAGAAGACGGACGGGGAACACCCTTACTGGGCTATGACGAAAACAGAACGTGGCACTGGTTCTTCCACCAGACGCCCAGTGACGCTTTACTAAAGATTGGTTCATCGGTGAGGTCCGGAACCCTAAACAGGTCCACTCCAGGAGCTCGAATCATTACAGACGTAAACACACGCGCGGGTGACCGGATCTAAATCAGAAAGGTTCATCAAATATTGACCAAGCCGGGTAACCTAACGAACGAAAACCCTACTATGTCCAACCCCTCCTACTTCCTTCATCTTTCCGAACTTGAACCGTCAGAGAAATGTCCTACAGAGAAAATTGGGGACGACTCCAATTAAATGTATTTTGGGTCGACACACACACGCGCTTCAAAAGATTTAAATTTCAAATAAGAATAATGGTATCACTACTCTAACAGTCGTGAGGGACTTAAGTGTCAGAACGAGAGGAGATAGACCTGTAGGACCGTCGAGGGTCAAGGCAAAGGAAACCCATTGTCCTACGTCGACCGCCGACTTAAGAGTGGACACCTTATCGGGAAACCTCGAGAGAGGAATCGTCGTCTTTGGTAAAAAACGTCCTTTGGTGTCCGGACACAATTTGTGGTTCCCTCTTAACTTTATTGTACACACTCACAAGGAGAAGGGCTTCCATGGTTAGTGACACGCTCGAGACGGAAGACGGGAGGGGAACCGAAACTCCAAGAACAAATCAATCGACTACGAGTGAGGGGGGATGAGAGGAGAGACAATGGAGAGACCGGTCGACTCGTTCAACTTGGTCCGACCTAAAGTATTACTCGATGATCCATTCGGAAGACCCTGAAAGTCTATAAAACCCCTTCTAACTAAAAACAAGAATGTGCGACACCTGGGAACCGGTAGTGTACCATACCCCTTCGAGTAAGTAAAGACAGATACTACCAGTACAGTCAGTCCGCAGAGAAATCATAAATGACCCACGGGGGCACGGTCTACGACAGTCCTCGGCACCACCAGACCTCCTCCTCACGAGGTCTCCTGTAGACGAAACACCGTCCGGTCTTATTTGTTCGGCTCCCCTTTTTCGTCCGTGCCTTATTTCCCCCTTTTACGGTCACACACGGAATGACGACTGACACACCTAATCGGATAGCCGTCATTAGTCGTCCCGCCTCCCGTAATAGAACTCGGTCTCCTCATTCGTGACCCGGGTCCCACCACGTACGGCTCCCACACATCCTCGACGTCCCGGCGGCACCCCCTCTCCTCGCGAGTTATTCCGCCACGTCTATCACATAAACCTCTTCAGTCCCACCCAGAGACCCCCTCGGACCTACCGGAGAACTCCAGTGACCTCTACTTCCCGCATAAATTATCTCACGACACAGACAACCCCAAGGGTAAAGAGCGAAGTCATGGGAAGTAAATCTTAATCCCCAGTCGTGTCGTTAATCCTACGAGGTTCTCTTCACGAGGAACTTGCACTACACTCTAATTACAACTCTCCCGATTTCTGCATTGAGCACGGTCCGTCATTGCTATCCTTGCATTAAATAACAAAAGAGTAACGAATCATAGCATATTTGTGAAGTATATGCAGAAAATAAGAATCCAAAGGGGTAAAACGTGTGCTCTGATTTCGAACCGTCAATTTATCGAACAACCTCCGTCACGTCGGTCTTCACGTTCTCAATGTGTCGAGTTTAGGTTGAGACACAGGAAGAGACTTAACATTACGGAAAGAGTAAAAATAAGAACGTTATAAGATCAACAAAGACAACAAGTCAGTGGTGCAGTCCAGGTTGAGAAGCACTGGGGTACCTGACGTCGTGCGGTCCGAGGGGACAGGGAGTGGTAGAGCACCTCAAACGGGTTCAAGTACAGGTAACTTAGCCACTACGGTAGGTTGGTAGTGTAGGAGACAACGGGGGAAGAGGAGGACAGAAGTCAGAAAGGGTCGTAGTCCCAGAAAAGGTAACTCAGTGGACAAGTGTAGTCCACCTGTTTTCATGTGTCGTAAGATCATCCCCGACGATTTCTTAGGAATTTACGATCTACCAACAGAAGGGTTAGATCTACCCGTGAAAAGTCGGTAGACAAGGAAATTATAGAAATAATAAGTAGGTTCACCGAATATCTTTCTACCCCCTTTTATTTATACTACGACTTAAAAAACGTCCCCTTTACACGGCTCGAATAATTGGAGGGGAAACCGTCGACGGACAGGGTTCGCCGGGCACATACACACACCTACGTCGTAGACCCGGACCAGGGAGCCCAAGTCCGGAGGGCGAAATCTTCTTGATTGTACCCAATTTATACGAGGGGTTTGACACTAGTGAGGGACAAAACTCCGAAAAGAGAGGGAAAGAACCATCGAGTCACTATTTCTTGGACGGACGGTTACGTCCTCTCAGCCCTCTAGGGACCTAACCCTTCTAGGGGACCTCTTCCCTTACCGTTGGGTGAGGTCACAAGAACGGACCTTTTAATGCACCTGTCTCCTCGGACTCCCCGATGTCGGGTGCTCCAGTGTTTCACAGCCTAGGTTGGCTCGTACGTGCGTCACGAGGAAAAACACTCCGGCCGTCTGGAATCGCAGCAACGGACCTAGAAGATTTCTCTTCTCCGACCACGGGGGTCTCTCGGAACATTCTCCACTCTACCGAGTCGTGACACATCCGTCTCTCCTTCGACGTCTCACTTTCGTCGCAAAATCCTTCCAACTCAGTCTCGACGTGTACCTCGTACCTCTCTAAAAGAGTTCCACTATTCCGGGACCGTACGTCCAGACGTTCGTCTCCGTCCTCCTGACCGTCTAAGGACGGACCCCTTCCTCCTCTACACCCGACGAGACCCTGGGGAAGAGTAATATCTCAAGTACCGAGTGTCCCAAACCGAGTCAAAACCCCACCCCTAGGGTCCCGGGGACCTGTAACTAACCTTTCGGTCAGAGACGGACGACGTGAAACCCCTTCGGTGACACCCCAAAATCGGACCGGAAGGACCAACATTGGGTGTCGTCTATGAACCTGAGAGTCCCAAACTTAAATCCGATGTCCTCTAATGGAAGGTCACCATGAAAAATACTCAGAAACTTGGACTCAACACTTACTAGTCTGTAAACTCGACTCGAATTTTTTTTGTCTTCTGTTTCGTTTTGGTTCTTCTACTACCACTACTTCTTCGTCTCCAAACGACTACGCGCACAGTAGTACACCGGCAGTAAAGAAGACCGATCGCGGCACAGTGACACCGGACACACAAAGGACAGAAGGAAGGAGTCGTCGGACCTCCGTACTCTCAAATGTGTTCACAGAGAGGGCTGACGAAGGGAGAGGAGGACGAACGAGAAGAGTAAGAAGACGTAGCAACAAGTCTTGACTGCCGTGACAGGACAGAAACCGATACGACCAAAACAAAAGAAAGAAAAGACATGATGCGTAGAGGACGACACAGATGAACCAATTTGGAAGAGACCGTAACCGGAAGATGTCATTCGACACAGACCCGAGGTGGAAGATCTCCCAAATGTCGAGGAAGGACTAGGAACATTTTAAAAATAACGTGAATAGTATTACATGATATTTAATTCATAAATTTATATACAGTGAACAATATGACCATCCCCAGTACATATTAAAGGGATAGTACCTAACGTCGGAACCGCACCGCTTCCCCGAACACATTGAGCCACTTCGAAAATCAGTACGACACGTCCCGGTGGGTTCTGTCTGTATCACTTCTACTTCTCAAGATCGTTTTGTACCAGGTGACCTCCTCCACAATAACCGGTCAGTGGGGTCATAAGAACAGGGTACCTGATATGCTTTTCCGTTTTTTTATACTATGACCTTTCACTCGGGGGGTGGAAGGTAATCCGATGAGTCCTTAAGGTCGACTCAATAAATTTTGGGATTTTCTACTACGACAATTTCACGACGTACGTCATACGGTCGTTTAAACCTTTTGAGTGGTCACCGGTGTCCTGACCTTTTCCAGTGAAAAGTAAGGTCAGAGTCTCTTCCCGTTACGGTTTCTTACAAGTTCCATGGTATGTCAACACGAGTAAAGTGTACGATCGTGCCAATACAAGTCTTAGGAAGTTCGATCTAAAGTCTTCATACACTTGGCTCTTGAAGGTCTATGTGTTCGAACCAAAACTTCTCCGTCTCCTTGGTCTCTAGTTTAACGGTTGTAAACAACCTAGTACCTCTTTCGTTCCCTCAAGGTCTTTTTGTAGATGAAGACGAAGTAACCAATACAATTTCAGAAACTGACAGACCTAGTGTTGTTTGACAGATGGACTTGTAGGATATACGTCTTGTTCTTCGATGTTACCTGACCAAGTGTTAATCCTTTCTCATGTCATTCCGACACATAACAGTGGGACAAATACATTGAAGGTACGTCTCATGTAGTACACTTTACGGCTCGATCCACTTAGTGTTTGACCTTAGTACTAACGACCCTCTCTATAATTGTTGGAGTCTATATGTCTACTATAGTCAGATCACCGTCTTTCACTTCTCCTTGATTTCTCGGAGAACTACTTCCACTTTCTCCTATCACTTTTTCGACCGAATTTTGAGTCGTAAGTCTTTTGCTTCTAGTACCGTAGACCAGGGTAGTAAAGTACCGTTTATCTACCCCTTTGTTACCTTTGTCACTGTCTGAAATAAAAAAACCCGAGGTTTTAGTGACATCTGTCACTGACGTCGGTACTTTAATTTACTACGAACGAGGAACCTTCCTTTCGATACTGTTTGGATCTGTCACAGAAGTTTTTCGTCTCTGTAACGAAACGACTGGTTTCAGGTATATCAGTCTCGATACCAAAAAGGTCATCGGTACATACCTACACTGTCAACCTGGTATTCCTTCCGACTCATGACTTCTTAACTACGAAAACTTATAACGACCTCTTCTGAGAACTCTCAGGGAACCTGTCGTTTCTCTAGTTTGGTCAGTTAGGATTTTCTTTAATCGGGACGGATTATCGAATCAACCATTTCTTAAACGGACATCACGCCCTCTGGGACCAAGCTAAAGACCTAGTCTTTCTAGGCGACGTCTTCCCTCTCCGATGGGTGAGGTCATAAGAACCCGAGGGAACACCGAGTCAACCATTTCTTAGGTGGACGTAACGCCCTCTGGACCCAATCTAGGGACCTAACCCTTCTGGAGGACCTCTTTCCTTTCCGATGGACGAGGTCATAAGACTGGACCTCTTAAGGTACAGGTATCGTAAACGTTTCCCAGCCTGGACTGTCTCGTTGAAAGTGAAATAAGTAACTTTCCTGACTACGACTTCGAGCCTGTGAGACCAGTGGACTACACTTCTCGGTTGAGTAACCTTCTCTGGGACTAGGACCCTTTCTGACTACCGTTTTCCTCTTCTCCCACCGTCTCCTACTCTACCAATTTATCATAGTGATTGAGTCATCTGTACTTAAACTCGATTGGGACCCTCTATCACCTCCTGTCTCCTCGGACTGCACGACGTCAGGTACCTCAGTCTTTCTCGACCTGTACTGAATCGTCCACTTACCGTTAACAGGAATTTCGAGTCGTAGATCGACAGGTACCTGATAAAATTCCCGAGTCATTATGTTCTAATAGTAGGTAATAATTCAGAAATGGACGGTCCGTCCATAATATTTGTATATATTTCTTTTACTCCGGAGTTAGTCATTTCTGATACCACACGAATGGGTATACTTAAAATCTCGTTCAAGATTCTACTCACATTCTTTTAGTCTCAAATTTAAATTACAGGAGTTAATAAAATTAATTAACTATTTGATAATACTGTTTCAAGACTAAACAAAATAAGGTGCTACTAGTGAAACGAACACACACACACAAACGGCATTTAAGACCCAGTAAGACGCATGACCCATTTCGTCGTGAATATTCTTATTTAGTTTACTCACTTACACCGGTAATCCAAGAACAGAGTCAAACGCCATAGGAAAACTAAAGGACACTCATAACGGGAGACAATCTGAGACACAGGACTGTTGGAGAGGATCCGTGGGGGAAGGGGAGGGCGGGGAGAAGACTGATCACGAAACGAAAAAAGAACCACACATCATTCGTGACACAGTACTCTCCCACCCAATCTTGTTCCGAGTGACACGGCACTCTTAGTCTGTGGACTAGGCTCAGAGTTGTGGCAACGGTTTTCACACCCGACACTAAAGTTTCCTTTTGTAGTGTTCCAATCCAAAAAACTAGACCTGAGACTACCACCTTCATCCGTCCCTCCCCGGCCCGTTCTTAACCGTAGACTCTTGCGCGGTTGTCTACGAGTACACGGTACTGCAAACTCGTAGCGACGAATTTCGAGTGACGAGTCAATTAGTCACTCACGTAGAAATTTGTCCTCTCGAACCTGTAAATGTTCCGAAGGCATTCTAAAGGAGTCAAGGAATAAGTCTTTTATATGAACATCAAAAAAACAAAAAAATTTTTCTTGAACTGTAGGAGTGGTCCTTTTCGGATAGATGGGCAAATGACACGAAGGAAAAGACAACAGGTCTTAAGGACCGAGGATGGGAGTCGGTCATGTACTGTACAAATATCGGTCGTCGGGTTTGAGGAATCCTTACTTCCTCTCTCAGAAAACTTAGAACAACAAAAGGAACTCCTTCTGGACTTACAACTGGCAAGACGTTCTTAGGTCTCATACGTGACAGTAAAGGTACAATTGGGGGTGGGTCTACAAACACCCAAAACTTCCTAAATAAGATCGGGTCAGCATCGGTCCAGGGACCGGTACCTTTAAGTAGACTTCGTGTGAAAAGGTACCTTTATGGGACGTCCATCCTTATGAGATAAATACGGACCGACGTAGGGTTTGTCGACAGGAAGGGACTTACTCTGACCCCACCAACACAAATCCCCCCGTCAAACGTGTAGAAAAAATACCTAAATCTACGAAGGGACAACACTTACTGTTTTTGGTACGGCTCAAACAGTCCGCACCTGTCGACCAGGAATCCTTTTTCAAAAGCCATGTTAATGGACGATACCACAACCCCCGTGGACACTGAACGGGCGACGGGGAGGAACTTGTAAACTGAAAATTGTCCTCGTGGACAATTTCCGAAGAAATCACATTTCACACTGACACTGGCGTCTTATCACTCAAACCAAATACAAATGTCTGTATACCCACGTCTGTAAGACCAAAATTAACGAAACGAAAAATAGTCGAGATCCCTGGAGATCATTTCGACCATCTAAATAAGTCAAACTGTAACTCCCCTTTTTTTGTCCAGAAAAATGAGGAAAGATCCAGGCAACATTGTCCCCTGAATACGGAAAGGACATAACTCTGTACCAACAAAAAAAAAAAAAAAAATTTCTACCTTTTATAGAAACTCTGGATATTTTGACAACTTACTCCTGTATTACAAAGAAACCTAATAACTCAACCAAAAAAAAATCGAAAACTGGTCCTCAACCGTAAGACACTAGGTGACCGACTTAGATCGGAAGACGGAGAAAATCATTTACTTCAAAATAACCTTATGCCGATGTGGGTCAGTATGTATACCGTCGTCTTTGGGACACTGGACGTCTCGTATTTTATAAATGACAAACTGAAAAATGTCTTTACAAACGACTGTGGATAATTCCTAAGGTTAAAAATAAATCCACACATAAAAAACCCCACCCCCCGCCGCCCCATGGACCATTCTAAAACGTAAAGAAACGAGTCCGTGTAGCCAACAACCTTCACGAAAGACAGGACAGGCAAGGCGTTTGATCAGTTTGTCCGAATAACACTAGCACATATCACTGACTCAAAGACGTGGCAGTAAAAAGTCCATCTCGTTCCACGTTTTGCAAGGTCTTGAAAACGAGGACATTTGAACCAGTCACGACGTACGGGTCACGACCATATAAGACTACCACCAGACACGAAAAAACGTGGGACACTCCTTTTCCGACTACGATCAAATACAATTTCATGTCCTTCCCTAGGAACGTTGTCAGAAACGAAGAGATTAGTCGTCGTGGGACTCTGAAAAAAGGGGAGAAAGAGAGAAAATATAAAAATTATCCTCCTATTAACGAAAAATAACACAACTAAAGACGACATGTAGTCGTACTTAGTCGGTATCCATCTGTATACAGGGACGGGAGAACTTGGAGGGAGGGTGGGGAGATCTATCAGTATCTCGTGGACTAAACTCGATGTGGTATTTTTACCCTCTTTTATTAACGTTTATTTTGTTAACTGTTTCCCAATTAGAGGCCTTATATATTCGTCGAATACGTCAAGTTGTCGTCCTTTTAGATTATCGGGTCAGTTTTTTACCCGTCTTCTGGGTTCGTCTATAAAGAGGTTCATCTACCGGTTATTATGTACTTTTCTACGAGTTCCAACGAGTAATAAGTCAGGTCAGCGAGTCAGCACAGGCTGAGAGACGCTGGGGTACCTGACGTCGTGCGGTCGGGAAGGGACAGGTAGAGGTTGAGGACCTCGCATGGGTTTGAGAACAGGTAGCACAGTCACTCCGGTAGGTTGGTAGAGTTGGAGACAACAGGGGACGAGGAGGGTTGAAGTCAGAAAGGGTCGTAACCCCAGAAAAGGTTACTTAGTCAAGAAACATAGTCCACCGGATTCTTAACCTCAAAGTCGAAGTCGTAGTCGGGAAGGTTACTTATAAGTCCTGACTGAAGGAAATCGTAACTGACCAACCTAGAGGAACGTCAAGTTCTGACGAGTAATAATCTCTTTACGTTTAGTTTCAATGTTACTCCATAGTGGAGTGTTGACAGTCTTTCGGGGAGTGGTTTTTTAGATGTTTATTATTTACGACCTCTCCCAAACCTCTTTTCCCTTGGAAAAACGCGACAACCACCCTTACAGTTAACTAATGTCGGTATACCTCTTGTCACACCTCTCAGGTATTCTTTGATCCTTATTTTGACGGACGGACGTTACACCCGTCACACCCTCTGGACCCAAGTTAGGGACCCAACCCTTCTAGGGGACCTCCTCCCGTGTCGTTGGGGTGAGGACATGAGAGCGGACCTCTTAGGGTACCTGTCTCCTCGGACCCTCCGACGTCGGGTGTCCCAGCGTTTCTCAACCCGGACTGTCGTGCGTGTACCACTCCCCCTTACCTTCGCCGGAGCTACAGGTGGGACTCCGAAGAACGCACACCCACAACGTCGTCCTACACATCTGAATGTACTAACTGTGTCGACGGAATTTTAACCTCCTCGGACAAAACTGTATTTCACTTGTACAAGGTAAATATGTCCTCGTTTGACAAACCAAAAAGAACCTCGTAAAACTTTATGTTGCGTTTTGCACCCTCCTTATTTATGTGAATGACGTGAACAATAATGATAATGAAGTGTGTGGGGGCTCAAATACTGAAGGGGTCTTGACATTGTCCAACGACACCTCACCGCCTCAGCCATCTGTGTGGACGGTAGTCCAGTACATTTAGAACCGTAAAACTATCAAGGAAAAGAAGTACCAGAGACAGTTTACCCCGCGTCGGAAATGGCCAGGGCGTCGCGGTCAGTGTGGACGAACTCTTCAGTAAGTGGTCAAACAATAGCCTCTGTCTTTTGTAAAACCCTAAAAGAGAATTTTAAGGAACTACTCTACTAACCTGTCTGTACCACGAAAACAAGTTAAAAGGAGAACTATTTTTCAGACATCTGTTTCGTTTCTGAGGACACCAGAGGTTTAACCCGAACCCCATATCCAACCAAAAGTTCACGTAAACGAGACTGACTCTTCTAACGGAAGGACATTATGCATCAGAGGAAAAAAATCTTGCGTCAAGAGTTCATTTGATTCAGACAAATTTACACACTTTATTCAACTACGTGACATATATCGTTCACGAACTACCAACGCGTAGTCTTGAGAACTCAAGAGGCAAAATCCTGGTCAAACTCCCAGAAAGTAGATAATTAAACATAATGAACGAAAGAATTAGAGAAAGTGACACCCCCATTTTCGGTGGGGTCCTCCGGAAGGGAGTCGGGGTATAAATTTTGATAGGATGAGTGACGGACAAGGGAGAATAACTACGAAGGGACATCGTGAGTGATCACGAAAGAGAGACAATCAGGAGTCTATTCGAGACAAACATGAGAGTTACGGAACTCGTCCCACGGGTCGTACGATATCTACGGGTCACTACCAACTTAATTGCTTCAGCTCCTCTTAGAGATGACAGACATCTTACTCCCGATCTCCGTTCGTCCCGTCCAGCCAACCACTGTAGTCTGACCCGAACTTAAGATCCAAGTAGGTGGAGAATACAACTATAATTTATTAAATTAGTAAATTTCCTTTGTGGGGAGAGGGGTTGGTCACTCTACCCCTTTTTTGCCCCTTTTATCATAAAAATTTTTCCCCTAATTTTTACCACAACCTCCCTGAAGGGACCGCCAGGTCTCCAATTCTGAAACGGAAGGTAGCGTCCCCACAACACCCAAGCTAGAAACCAGCCCCTCGAATTTAGGGTGTACGAGCACTAGTTTTTTGGTTTTGTACTTTGTCTTCTTTTTAACATTGTTAAAGTTATTTTTGAATTTTTCACCAGGGGTATATCTTTTTATTATAACTGATAGTCAAGTCAAGTCAGCGAGTCAGCACAGGCTGAGAAACGCTGGGGTACTTAACGTCGTGTGGTCCGGAGGGACAGGTAGTGGTTGAGGGCCTCAAGTGGGTTTGAGTACACGTAGTTCAACCACTACGGTAGGTCGGTAGAGTAGGAGACAACAGGGAAAGACGAGGACAGAGGTTAGGGAGGGTCGTAGTCTCAGAAAAGGTCACTCAGTTGAGAAGTGTACTCCACCGGTTTCATAACCTCAAAGTCGGAGTCGTAGTTAGGAAGGTTACTTGTGGGTCCTGACCAGGGGAAATCCTACCTGACTAACCTAGAAGAACGTCCGGTTCCCTGAGAGTTTTCAGAAGAGGTCGTGGTGTCCAGTTTCCGTAGTTAAGAAGCCGCGAGTCGAAAGAAGTGTCAGGTTGAGAGTGTAGGTATGTACTGGTGACCTTTTTGGTATCGGAACTGATCTGCCTGGAAACAACCGTTTCATTACAGAGACGAAAAGTTATACGATAGATCCAACCAGTATTCAAAAGAAGGTTCCTCATTCACAGAAAATTAAAGTACTGACGTCAGTGGTAGACGTCACTTAAACTTAGGGGTTTTTTGTTTCAGACTGTGACAAAGGTGACAAAGGGGTAGATAAACGGTACTTCACTACCCTGGTCTACGGTACTAGAAGTAAAAGACTTACAACTCGAAATTCGGTTGAAAAAGTGAGAGGTGAAACTGAAAGTAGTACTCCGGAAAATCAAGGAGAAGTGAAAGACGGTATTCCCACCACAGCAGACGTATAGACTCCAATAACTATGACCGAGATTTCGAGACATTTACAATCAGGAACGAAGGGGACCAAACAGTCGTAACTCCTTCGGATTTCCACAGACTCAGATCGCTAGGCTACGAAGATCCCAGTAGTGGAACTACTGAAGACCGTCTAAATAGGAAGGTCGTCGGACACGACGGTCGTGTTGTTACTTGACAGGGAAACTGGTCACACCCACCTGTCTGTCAAACAGTCGGGAGAAATTAGGAGTATAGTCTTATTGAACATACCCAAGACCGAAACTTTGTTCAAATCAGTTCAGGTGCTAAGGTCTGTCAAGTCTCCCGTAGTGTTCTGGAAAGCGGGTCTCCATCGCCCGCGTAGTCTCTTCAAACAAACACAAGGAACATGCGTGTCAGTAAGATCCAGAAGACCGTTTAGTTCTTTGTAGTCTTCCGACCATCCAGTGATCAAACAGAGGTATCTAAAGAGGTTTGGAATGTCCAGACCAATGTTCCATAATTAAGAACAAAACCAAAGGTGACTACAAAGAAGACAACCCTACCAGTCGTTATGAAGCATTCAGTCAATTTCGTTTACCTAAACCAAGTACGTAAATATCTAAGAAACTCAGAAAACAGGGCCCGTTCAGACTTGTCCTGAATCTTTCGACTAATTTTCTGATCACTCGTACCACGAATTAAAATTCAATTTACCTATAAATTACGCAACTCTTCCATGAGGTAGAAGTCAGACAGAAAAGAGGAAAAAAAAAAAAAAAAATTAAAAAAACATTAGTAGGTACGAACGAAAAACTTAGACAACCAATCTTTTTGTTTCTAAAAGATTTTCTCAACTGATAACGAGGTAAAGAGTTCAAACCAAAAGTCACACCTAAAAACATCCACTAAAATCGTGTGTTCTCACGGGATCCGGCACACACACACACAACCCACCCAGACAATCACACACACACACAACCCGCCCAGACAAATACACACACACACAACTCACCCAGAGAATAACACACACAGAAGCACGCACACGCACACACACGCACACACACAAACCGTCCAGACAATAACACACACACAACCACCCCACCCTCACACCTGATCTCCCGTTTGCCCCGTTCGTCCCCTCCATCAGTCAGGGACACCCCGTTGGACCGACCCGTGCAGAACGTCGTCTCACTTACTTTGGGCACCGGACGATGACCAACCTCTACTAGCACACACCCTCAGACCAATATCTAAATAGAAAAAGGGATCTCCACACACAATTGACTAAACCCCACTCGGAAACTAGGAGTCTGAGTGTTGGACTGATTTAACCGGCTAAACACTTTTTATGACTCTCCTAAGACAACAAACTCCATACACACCAACGAGTCCGTAACGAAAAATAAGATTTTAAACCAGAAACTAAAGATTAAATGCGACAATCGTAAAGCTAACAATTCAAAAACACTAGACCAGACCGTAGAACGGTTCATACCCTAAAATAGAAAAAGAAAAACGTGGAACTTACGATAAGGACATACAAAAAAAAAAAATTTATGACGATTCTAACATTAACTAGTCCAGGGGATAAAACTCGTTCTGTGAGTTTTAGATAACCTTACTTTAATGAACCCGGAAGAAGAGACTAAGAATACTTCTACCCTAATCGAATAAGACTCTAACCAAATAAATTGTTTTCTAAACTGGTAGACTTCATTAAGACCTGATTCTATTAAAATCGAACTACTTTAGGACCAGTTTAGTGGTTCCACTCGAAAATTCTTGTACGACAAGAGTTATAAGTGTTTACATAATATATTACGACATTCACAAGAGATTTCAAGAAGGATTCTAAAAACACTCTTAAGTAAATCTCCCCATTGCTGTCCCTTAGGTCGGCGACTAAAAGTCCTCTGGTTTTCGAAGATCGACTACCTCCGTTCAGACCATCGGGGGAAGAGACTCTCCTCCTCCCGAGAGAGCTCCAGAGGCGAGGCGGGACTCACGGGATCACTGTTGACCCCTTCGTAGAATACTCAAACCCCCTAATATACTTTCACATTGAACACGTGTGTGACAAGAAAAAAACCACTGACGAAAATTATAGGACAACCAACCAACAATTTCGTAGAATATACTGACGTTTCTGAAAACAGAAAAAGTTAGTCTTGTAGAAAGAGGGGTGAACATTTCTAACTTAGACCCGGTGTTCCGTACGACGTCAGGAACTTGAAGACAGAGCCTCCTTTCGACCCGTAGACATTGGGGTCTGAGGACTAAAACGAGTACATTGGAACGAACTGTAGATCCTGAAAGGGTCACCCAAAATTTAAAAACCACTATTGAAAATTAAAATAAGAGTAAAGAAAGAAAGAAAAGACAAGGTCACAGGACCCAGTACTTTGAATTAGGTGTCGTTCGAGGTAATATACACTCATTTAGTGGTCTAAAGTAAAATAGGAATGAAGACGACAAATTAAAAATATTATTTGAGTTTTTAAAAGAGGACACTAATAGTTTCCTTACAACTTGGTAGATGTATACTTATATAACTGTATTACGCGTAGTCTTTAACTTAAACTAAATCACTATAATTTACTACTTATTATGTACTATGACTCGCCTCTTGTTTAGTGTGGACATTCGGAACACATCATCTGACTAGTCCATCTATTCTTCGTGCATATTTCGTCAGCGTAACGGAACGTTTTACTAAGATGTTGAAGAATAAAATTGGGTGTCAAGTAAAGACATTTTCATCCCTCAGCTCGAAGGACGACGACAAAGTTCAATGAGACACGGTGCTGATCCACCGCGAGACAGTAACCGTTTTCACGATAAAAGAAAATTCTTGGACCCCCTTTCGGTAGGTAGTAGCGGAATCTTTCACTCCTTTAATATTCTACTTTACCTATTTACTTACTTAACTCCGACTTATTTCATTTAAGATCCACAAAAACAAACAAATTTTTTTGGGTGGTTTTGACAACATTCTCACTCAATCGGTTTACCTCCACCACTTTTCACGGACCAACCACTCGTCGGTAGAATCTCCACATCGAGCCGAACACTCCCCGGCCCCCCCCCAAACGACAAACACACCAGACCTCTCCACTTTTTTCGAAAAACTACCGTGTCCTGAAGTCCGTCCTGAAGTCCGTCTAGGAATTAGGACTTCCAATTCCTAGCAAAGTCACCGACTTTTTACGAGTCTTAAACAACTCCTGTGTCTGGTCTCCAGCCCACCGTCACTCGCACCACAAACCACCCGTCCGTCTCAGACCGGGACGACTCAAACACAAGTACCGCCACGTTCAGTCTAGATTTCTCCACCCACTGAGAGTCAACACTTTCGCGTGTTTTTACACGTCTCAAATAAAGCACCGGTGGCTCCTCATAAATTACCACAAGTTTGACAGACAAGGAAAAAACACAAATAAAAAAATTGGTACGACGCAATCATTTTCAGTATATGAAAGGATTGTATCTCGTCAGTATACTAACGAGAAGTATGTTTCGTTTTGTGCACAAGTATCCGCCATAGAACACAAGAATTTAAGGAAGGTCTGGTGAACCCCTGATAAATAATACAAATGGTCACCCAAACGTGCACTTAACTTATGGAACCTGAATTCTTTTGTCAACTCTATTTTAAGTGTGTGGTATTTTAGGTGGGTAAATTTCACATGTTAAGGTACCCAAAATCATATAAGTGCCAACACAGTAGAAGTCTCGCAAAAAGTCGTGGGATTTGTCTTTGGGGTGCGGGGAACGTCGGTGAGTGGTCGAGGGGGAGGAGGTCGGGAGCCGTAGACGAGAGATGAAAGACAGAAATACCAAAGTGGACAAGACCCTGAAAGTATATTTACCTTAGTACGTCAGAGACCGGAAAACACTGACCAGAGAAAGTGAATTGTAGAATATATATTTCACATAGAGTCTCACTCATATTCATGAAACAAGGAAAAATAACTGTCTATTATTACCTAATAATAATGCACAATAACTAGGTCAGGAGTCAACTACCCGTAAATCCGACAAAGACGAAAAACCGACAATTCCAATTACGACGACACTTGTCGTCTAAAAACACATCCGTGGGTTGAAATAAGAGAGGGGTAACTAAAAAGAAACCGCGAAAACAACTCTTAGTCAACCAATAATTTACATTCCTTAATAAAGATCTGTGAGTTAAGAAAAGGAAAGTAAATACAGTAGGAAGCAACCAATTCGAAGAAAGTTGTCACTAACTATCAAAGGTCACATGTACAGAATTTAAAAAAATATTAAATAAGGGTTCATAATACAGGAGAAACTATGATAACATTCACTATGACAAAAGAATTTAAGTAAAAATCTAACGAGTAACGACCACATCTTTATGTCAACTAAAAACACGTAACTAGAAAATTAGATGTTAGAACGACTTGAACAAATAATCGATCACGAAAAAAATCACCTAAGAAATCCCAAAAGACATAGGTTCTAGTACAGTCGACGTTTACACGACACACACGATTCAGCGAAGTCAACACAGGTTGAAACGTTGGGATACCTCGCATCGGACGGTCCGAGGAGACAGGTACCCTAAGAGGTCCGTCCTTATGACTTCACCCAACGGTACGCGAGGAGGTCCCCTAGAAGGGTTTCGTCCCTAGCTTGGACGCAGAGAATACAGAGGACGTAACCGTCCTCTCAAAAACGGTGACCAAGGTGGACCCTTCGGGACAACTTTTATCTGTATCAAAAACAGAAAGGTCAGAAAAATAAAATAAAGAAAAAGAACGGATTAACGGGGCTCTTGGAACTTAAGTTACGTCTCAACTTATTTTATCACTCTCCTCTGTAGGGTCAGAACAAAGATTAGAATTTCACTTTCGTAGGTCAGAAAGTGACATTTGTAATCATACTGTAATCGACACTCAAAAATATCCTCTGAAGTAGTCCAACTCCTCCAAGAGAAGATAAGGATTAATCTCATAAAAATAGTACTTTTGATAACTTAAAACAACAACTTATAAAAGAAGACAGACAACTCTACATAACACACCCAAAAAAGAAAGTAAGGTACTAACATAATGTAACTAACTAAAATTTGGTTGGAAAGAAACGACCCTAATTAGAGTAAACCAGTATAATATATTAAGAAAAACACACAACGATCTAGACCAAACGATCATAAAAACACAGATACGTTCAAAAGAGGACCACAAAAACAGACGAAAACCGATAACTTACTCAAATCGATGCCCGACTATGTTGACGTATCAATACCATCCTTCTTATTACCAAGTTCACACAGGAACAGAATTAAGGGTCTTGGACGTTTACAAATAGAGTGTACTGTTTACCCCGAAGTGTCTAAAGTCATTCAATTTCTAGAACTTTGGTCTCAAATAGGAAATTAATAGACCTATCGGGTCCCATTAGTGCTTCCAAGTATTCACTCTCTCCCTCCGTCTCTAAACATCTACGGTGCGACGACCGAAACTTACCCCTTCCCAGGTACTCGGTTCCTGACGTCGGAGAGCTTCGACCCTTTTCGTCCGCCTTTTCGTCGAAAAGGAATCCTGGAATCCTCCTTGTGTCTGTAGAAACAAAATCGGGTCACTTGCAGCAAGTCCGGGGACTGGAAGTCTTCACATTCTATTATTTTGGACACAACAAAATTCGGAGACTCAAACACCACCAAACAACATTGTCGTCATCTTTCGATTTTGTCACCATCAAACCCTTTGAGTCAATCATCACACGTCCTAGTAAATCTTCCTCGCTCGTCTCCGTCTCTCCAGTCAATCTTTGAAAGAACAGAACGGTGGTCACTTAGACTCTTCAACTCTCGATTGTCTCCGACATCTACCATGGACGAAGTTGGAGAGGTAAAATCTCTACTCCTTTACCCAAGACTTCTATGACACTATTCCAGTGCGTCGAGCAACTACCATTTAACACTAAATGTAGACATAAAACCCCCCGAATCAGCGTCGTTAGTGACACTTTGAACACTTCGTATTTTTGCGAAGTAAGACAAACCCTTCGTTCCGAGAATTTTTAGTCAAGACTTCGTACCTGAAATGTATCACGAAAACATATACTGAATCCACAAGTCACATCAACCTGTCCGAGATGACCCTTCTGGCAGACGTCACTTGATTCCGTCCAGAGCCCACATGCGACAAACCCACTTCGTTTCATACCAGTACGGGGGAAGAAAAGATCACTAGATCGTAGTGTCAAAGTGAAAGACACCAAAGTCAATGGACGTCAGTGGTACCACCATTATCATGTACCTTTTGATGTCTTTATTTGTTCCGTACATAAAATATACAAATAAAAACTGACGTGATTCTCCGTACATCCGAATGAAAGGACTGGTCCCTAACTTGGGTGAGGGACGTACCTTCGTGTCCGAGAATCGGTAACCTGGTGGTCCTTCGGCGTACTACGTATCTAAAATTCAAAGGGTGACAACGCTCACCACACCACCTTAGAACGTGGTAGGGCGGAGTAGGACATCCCCTATACTTAGTAGGGAAAAAGGTCATACGGGACGGGTGACCAGCGAATCGTAGACAGACCCAATAGTCTAGTAGACACCATAGAACCACGACACAAGTCCACTGGGAATCACATGAATGGTCACCGGGGTCTCATGTTCTCATCACTCCGACCGTTAAGTTTATGCGACTTCTCCTCGGAACTTCACTTTTCCACTTTCAAGAACTGAATTATTCCCTTTTTTTCAAAGTATACGACTCCAACGATTCTAGACACTATTCTTACTTAGAAGATCGGTACTTTGACACTCCTTCCTTTTTCTTTAAGCGCGACAAAAACGAAAGCGTGGAGTCTGATGTTTTCCATGTCCGTGTATCACACTAGTCACGAAATCAATTCTACCTTTTCCGTAATGTAAACATGTCATTCTCTAAGACTCTCCTCCTCCCTCTGTGGTGTGAGTGGAGTGAAAAAAAAGTCATATCTTAACAATAGAACAAGATAAAACAATAACACTTCAGCGGGTCAGCACAGGCTGAGAAACGCTGGGGTACCTGACATCGAATGGTTCGAGGAGGCAGGTACCCTAAAAGGTCCGTTGTCATGACCTCACCTAACGGTAAAGGGAGAGGTCTCCTAGAAGGGCTGGGTCCCTAGCTTGGGCCCAGAGGGCGTAACATCTGTCTGCGAAATGGCAGACTCGGTAATCAATAACAATTAGAGAAATGACACGGATTAAACATTTGAAATAGTGTTCACACACACACACATCCCCTTTTTTGTACAAGGTATATATGTTTCAGTCCTGACAAGTTCCAAAGTTCGGAGATAACCCCACACCACTCACATTGGGGACCCTACCCTCTCGACGGCATTGACAATGTCCCGTCAGGCAACCACTCCCTCAGTTAAGAGACGTGGAGTTGTTCATGATTCGTTTTATTATCTTTCTCACACAACTTTAAAAAGAACTACTAAACTCTACACGATCCCACATACAGTAGTTGTCTTCTCTCTTTTGAGGATCAATTATTCCTTTTTGATCCATGTGACTCTAATTGAAAATGGACTTTCAATTCTTTTTATCCGACCTAAGGTTTATATGGTTTATTTGTAGAATTGGTCCGAAACACATTTTTGCTCAGGTGTTTTTCGACGTCATCAATTTTACATTTCTTACAGGGTCTAAAATGTCCATCGTCGTGACAGCTTACGAAGTCACTTCGATAACATTACCCACTAAAAACACCTGACAATTACCACCTTGTGTATCTTGGACCTTGAAGCCCACGGTCCTTGACATTGGACCGACACGGAGCCAAAGGAACGGACAGTCGAGAGACTAAAGTGTTGATGTGGGATACACAATCTAGTCGACCAATGTAATGGTCCAGTCCACAAACGGAGTCGGAGATGTTTTTGTGAATACTAACGGTCTACCTACAAATATTCTTAGCGTCAAAGTCCGGGTAACCCACCACCACCATTTTTGGACCTGTCCAAATCAATGTGGGGAGATCCACCATTCCCGGACCTAACAACCTTTCACCTTACGATCCACCAGTCTATACGGACTGAGAGACGCTGGGACACCCGACATTGGGCGGTCCGGGGAGACAGGTACCTTAAAAGGTCCGTTCTTATGACCTTACTCATCGGTAAGGGTCCAGAGGTCCCCTAGAAGGACTGGGTCCCTAGCTTCGCTCCAGAGGACGTAACGTCCGTCTAAGAAATGGTAGACCTAACAAATCACCTTCATTTTTACCTCTCCGTCACCGTCCACGTTCTTTATAACTATTCCTCGTCATCTAGCCTTAAGAAATTTTTGCGTTCTTACTGCCACCTAACTCTTGAACTGACACCTCCCGTCGGACACGGTAACGGTCTACACCGTCTCCTCGGTCCACTACTGACAAGAAAGTCGTACGAGCTCCCGCACAACTACAGGGTAAACGTCGTCCTCTACACCCGAACCCTGACACCCGGCTTTTTCGACCAAAGCTCAAACTCAGTAGACATTCTTCAACCATGAACACTGAGATTCTTCTCTTTTCTATTTTCTCACTTATCTTAATCCTACCACCTGACATCGTTCTCTTCCACTTCAACTCAGCTTTCTCCTCAAGGTCTTTAGACCCGACGTAAACTTGAAAACCGGAAAATAGGGACCTTAAGAATTCAAAGTCAGTGTGCAATCATGACCCTCACCTAAATCCCAACCTCGACCCCGCAAGAATCTACGGACGAAACACGTCTGGGCAAAAACCTCCGACCCTTAAATCGGTACTTGTTTCACCTTCCGAGAACACGACGAACGGAATATCGCTCCTCTTCCGTATTGAGAATTTGTTCTTTTACGGACCTTCTTGTCAAAGTACTTTTAATTTATTCTTCTACACTACACCGACACAGACTCATCCCCGAGAAAATCCCCACGAGCCCCTTCCCCAACCCTTCATGGAGATCGATCTCCCGTCTCACCTGGCCGACAAATCCGAATCTGGACTCACTGGCCATACTTGGTCGACACACACCTAGAGTCCGGTCACAAGGTCGGGTTCCGCTGTTCACGTCTCGAGACTTCGGTCCCGACCCGAACCCGGCTCTCCCCGCCCCACACAGGAGAGGACCTCCTGTGACCTCTGAGTCCCTCCTCTGCCCCTTTTCGGACTGGACCTTCCCAAAGTGTCTGGGAACCCACTGAGGGTGTCCGGACGGAAGAGAGTGTCGACTTCGGGTGGAGACTCACAGGAGACTTGGGGTCGGAGACCGAGTGCCAGTCCAGACCGGAGAGTCCCTGTCACCTAAATAGTATTCCGCCTCGTGACTCAGAGCCCGTCTGACGTAAGAATCCGTCAACGTCGTATAACAAAACCTAAGGGGTAAACTCCTCTTTGTCAAAAGCATAAGACATCAGTAAAAATTCTAGACACAAAACTACATTTACCTTGTAGGAACTTACCTTCTTACAAAATTTCCTCTAGGTTGAGAGTAAACAGGCTCCTGCTACCCTAGTTTTCAAAGACGACAAAAGAAAGAACCTACTTAGCGAAAACTCCTCTTTTCCTTCAGAAAGGTTTTTGGACGACAGCACTTGGAAGTACTTGTTGCACACTACGCTAGAGTGTGCACCAAGAAAGTCGGAGGGTCGACCGCATCGTGAGTGGACGTAGAGGATATTGAAAAGACCTACTGTCGAGGAATCTTTGTTTCTCAAGTATAAACATATGACGGAGGTCCAAATTTTACGTGTAAACGTGTGTCTCACAGTAAACTAAGAGTAATGTTGGAACACGTTAGACGGACGTTACGTCCTCTGGGGTCAAGTTAAGGACCCAACCCTTCTAGGCGATCTCTTCCCCATCCGATGGGTGAGGTCATAGGACCGGACCTCTTAAGGTGTCTGACATATCAGGTGCCCCAGCCTGTGCTGATTCGCTGAAAGTGTAAGAAAGGCAGTGTCAGAACACTCCCCCCTCCTTCGAAGTAAGAATGGGAGTATTATGAACTTCTTCACTCTCAGGTTCTACCAAGTAAATCATATACGAAATGGGTCTCTAACATTTAGAGTTTGGGTACCAGAAAGAAGGCACATGGTTCGACGATTCGTTCAGACGATAGGTATTAACAATGGATCTTGTGCCGCTTAGAGCGATGTGAAGTACACTATCTCTGAACGTGTCTGTCCGAAGGGGTCGCCGGGTCTACCACCTCTTAGACGGACGTCACGTCCTCTGTACCAAGCGGGGGACCCAACCCCTCTGGGGACCTCCTTCCGTACCGTTGGGTGAGGTCATAAGAACGGACCTCCTAGGGTTTCTGTCGCCTCGGACCGCCCAACGTCAGGTACCCCAGAGTCTCAGTCCGCACTGACTCACTGATTCGTGTCGTGCTGTGTCTGAACGTGCTTATTTCAGGAAAACTTTGATTCATTGGGTGCAAATTAGAAGTGAAGAGTGCAATTTTTAAAAAATTACAAAATAAACTTTTTTCACGTGTAAATGTCTTTTTACTGTTCTTACGTCGAAGCGAAGGCGAGTGGAAAATAATCGTAAATCCACACTGGATTTACACTAAAAGAATGGTAAAAGAAATAATGTATAAAAAAACTTGACACACTTTCAACGTCCGTAGTATAGAATAGGGGGGATTTATAAAGTCGTACATAGTTATCAAGAATTTCTGACTGAGTAAGAGAAAGTGCTACTGTCATGTTAAATGTTTTGTCCAGAGTATTGTAAATGGATTACGAGAATACATCCAGGCATAGGTCTAAAGAGACTGGTAGGGTTTTACGGGAAACTTCGTAGGAGGACTCGTGAAGAGGGGTCAAGTCCCAAATTAGGCCCTGATATGGGACATAAATAAATGTCAGAGAATTGACTCAAGTCAAGAAAATAAACAGAAAGGACCACGGTTGTAACACCTTCTCTTAAACCGGTCAATCGATGAATAAAACGACTTAAAAAAGACCTAAACCAGTCCTTATGATGTATTTAAGTTCAGTTGCAGCGAAGAAAAACTGTCTTGTTAACGGAAAAGTGTCAACGAGTAATTTTTCATTTTATTTCTACGAATGAACAAAGGTCCAAAGTAGTAATCTAAATAGGACACACTCAGGACTTAGCTGTCACGACAGTAGAAACGCTAATTCTCATAACGAGTGTTCCTTTATTTACACTTTTGTTACAGAAATAACACGTGGAGATTGAAGAATGTCGACATTCCCCTACACATGTCGTAGGAACGTTTCACCTCGTTTCTTACAGACTAAAAGAAGATGTACACATAAGACACCTATTTATTGGATGAGTAAGGAAATCGGTCAACTTTTCCATCTGTATCTCAGGACTTAGTGATAGAAATCAGGAATACCCTGAATTCGGTGAAAAATGTCATTTGTTGTGTGTCGTCTATCAAAAGTATTCGTATCATATACATGGGAAACCGACATCTCGGGAAAAGTGACAGTTCTATTTTCGTGTATGAATGGGGTCTTTCCTATCCCACACTCCCTACGATAGTCTACTATTTTCTTTTTCGGTCCGTATACTCTGTCTTCAACCATAAATATTTTGTTTGTTTTATCCAGGACGGCGGTGGGGGTGGGGGTGTGTGATTCGTGGATCGTTGGATCGTTGACCTGTTCTTGTTGTTATTTATTTAGGAGGGGGTCTGGTTGTCGACTTTTCCTTCGCTCTAAATTTTGACGCCTTCCTCCTCCTCCTTTCCCAGAGAGATTTACGGAGAATAGATTCCGGGGGTCCGAACAAGATCTTCTTTAGACCCGTCTGATCGGGACTTCCCAAAAAGAAGACAAGACTATCGTAGGGAGTGTGAGACAGGAAAGACCCCGTGTTCCTCTGTCATCCCCAGTTCTTATTCGTCTAGACCTAAGGTCTCTTTCAGTGGAGGAAAGGGGCGAGACTGAACTGAATAAACCTCTTTTTCGGTACTACTACGGGGGTTCACTGCCGGGGTGCCCACCGCGGGGCACACCCTTACTTGAAACACTGGCTCCAGTCCTGACGTCCTGTCACTCTACTCAGTCCCCTTAGTAACATAAAAGCCCCACCAACTGGAGTGAGGCGACCTTCTCACTTCTTTGACTCGATGACACTCTGACTACCTAAACGGGGTGCAAAGTACCTCCAACACTACCAAGACCAGTCCATCGTCCTAGACGTCCATTGATCGGGTCGGTCGTACGGTCTCCGCCTCCAACCTTAAATCCCAAGTCTCATGTGCGTGACTCGGGGACACCATCCTCAGACCCTTATGTACCCGATACATTCTCTCTTTTTCCCTTGTCACCCTTATCGCCCTCCTCTCTCTTTATAAACTTTTCTATCGTAACTCGAGAGAAAGTCTCATCACAACCAGCGAGTTCAGCACAGGCTGAGAACACTGGAGTACCTGATATCGGACGGTCCGTTCTTATAACCTCACCCATCGGTAAAGGAAGAGGTCCCCTAGAAGGGTTAGGTGCCTAACTTAGGCTTAGAGGTCGTAACGTCCGTCTAAAAAATTGACAGACTCGGTACTCATTTTTTGTACCACCCAACATTGTGAACTCACATCTCTTCAGTGATTATCGGTAAGACCACTTATTGAGCCCGTCTATGAGTGGAAATAGGGATCCAGCAGACGTCCTCCTACCCCCACCGAGAAATCGAGACCTAGACACTTTCCTTCTCCATCGGTTCCGAGAACTTATTACTGACTCCGTAAAGACACATTTCGTGTGAGGACGTCCGAAAAAAAAAAAGGAAGACGAAAAGACACAATCTTATTACAGGAATGACCAACGGCTTCACAAGGTCACCCGTAACCCGTGAACTATCAATTATTTTGGGGTCTTACCCACCGAACCGAGACTGTGACTGAGTCTTCCAAATAGAACCTACGAACTACTAGACGATTGATCTTAGTGGTATTCTTGTGCAAATTTCTCCTTTTTGAACCCCAAGTAAAAAGTCTAGGAAGTCAATATTTGAACGACCAAAGGGGTTCTAAACACCAGTCCACTTGGGTAGAGTTCCAGAGGGAGTCCTTTTGGTTTTCGAGGGTAGGGTTTTGATGCATGAGGAAATTTTCGTCTCTCTATCTACACTTTATGTCCAATATATACCTTTTGAATAGTAATGGACGGAATACTGACCTTACTTTGAGTGTAAATAATCTAAAAGTTCCCCTTCTCGATAAGATTAATGTTTTGTCTACAAGTCTTGGGTTGTCTAGACCAAATAATACAGGAAAGTGTAAAGAGAAAAAGGTATCGTGACTTACAAAAACGGACATTGACGAAGACCCTCCTCCTTTTCGTAGGACTGCATAGAAACCGTGACCTAAGGAAAGAGGTAAATTTTGAATGTTTTGTTTTGTTGTAGGTCACTAATACTGATAAAACAATCTCATCCCTGGCGTACGAATCTACTACAACGAGAGATAAGACAGGTCATTCCCCACCCACCCAATCCTATGTCCATAACGAACTCTGAGCCTTTTCTGGGACTACGACACTTTCTGGTTCCCGTCCTTCTTCCCCCGCTGTCTTCTGTCCTGCCGACCTACCGTAGTGGGTGAGTACCTGCACTCTGACTCGTTTGAGACCCTCTACCACTTCCTGACCCTCCGGACCGCACGACGACAGCTACCTCAACGTCTCTCAACCTGTGTTGAATCACTGACTTGTTGTCGTTGACACACACAATTAGTCTTGACTGGAGTCCCGGTCTTCTACTCTCAGGTGCACCTCTACAGTACGACTCTTTCTTCCCCTAAATTGTACTCGATAATTTTCAAACAAAGACGTATTCATATCAACCGTATGTATTACTGTCAACTCTTTTCATTTTCACAATCAACGAGTCAGCACAGACCGAGATACGCTGGGGTACCTGACTTCCGGTGGTCCGAGGAGAGAGCCACTCCTAAGAGGTACGTTCTTATGACCTTATTCATCGGTAAGGGAAAAGGTCCCCTAAAAGGACTAGGTCCTTAGTGTGGTTCAAGAGTACCAAACGTCCGCCTAAGAAATGACATCCAGCGGAGATTGAAATTACAGGAGACAACGAGAAACCTCCCTTCTCCTGGACGAACCATCACCGTTGTAAAATAGAGAAGGACTATTTACACAAAGGGATCGTCCTCGACTTGATTGTTCCGACAGGGAGAACGAACCGACAACACAATGTACAACGAGGATGTTTCTCTCGAAATAGTCGAAAGACTAGAGAATTTAATTAATGGACAGAAACGGAGTTGTTATGTACAGACTACCCAGTCGACGTCACAAAACATCTGACCTCCGAGAAACGTCGGTCTAGACTCATGACACAAAATCTATTACTGTTGTAACAGTGATCACGGTCTTCTTTATTCCTTCAGTTCACAAGGAGTTAAATCGAAAACTACTGAAATGTCTCGTTCTCGAAGTCAAAGGAAAACAACCCGAACAATCGGGTGGACGTCGTTGAACGAAACTTCAAATGTCTAAAACGCAAACGTCTATCGCAAAAGAAGCAAAAGGAACCGTAAAAGGTTCGTTCACCTCTATGTATTTCCGGTTTTCGGAAGAGTCCCAGAGAGACGTCCTACGAAAATGTGATTGAACTACAAAGGGTTCGTAGACCTATAAACCCCTCCCCTTACCACCACCCCTGTCCTGTTATCTTAATTGAAAAGATAAACCAAGGTCACTTCTCTTCAGAACGAAAGGTTTCTTCTGGTTCAACATTACAAGATACAGGAATCGAGTGAGTAGTTCATAAGCATTTCGTGAACGATTCACTTACCTCCTGGACTAAAAGCTCCTTATCTAAGAAAGCGTCCTCGAGTGTACACACTCCTCAATTTACTGTCGTATCCATTATAACCGAGTCTACGACCTAAACAATGTGTCCGTCACTACCAAGTACCGTTCTTTTCCCTACTCTACAACCGGCTTTACTATCCTTCCGGACTCCTTTTTACCCTAAGGCAATCGAACCTGTCTACACCGAGACCTCCTTCCTTTCTCGTCTTACTCTCTCCCCTTATCTCAGACACTTCCACGCCTGCACCATAACCGTCCTCACCACTCCCCGGACCGACCTGACCTCTCCTATCAAGGGTACCATACACCTCTCCTCTAACGTATCTAGACGAGACAAGTAATCCCATCGGTGACCCGGGTACCTCGGTACCTTTAATTATTTTCTTTTTAAATTTTTAGTGAAGGAGGTGACATCTCTCGAATCGACGGTACGACCGACCACCGGCGGTGCAACCTGTTGTGTCTATCTTATAAAGGTAGTCACGTCTTTTAAGAGAACCGG
Organism: Capra ibex; assembly: GCA_006410555.1. NCBI lineage: Eukaryota > Metazoa > Chordata > Mammalia > Artiodactyla > Bovidae > Capra > Capra ibex. Next base: position 15,590,616 of record SJYO01014747.1, read on the forward strand.
TCGTGACTATCTCCCTCATACCGTAAAATGTTCGTCCTATCCCTTGTTGACCTCCAGACGGTTGATCCGTCCCCCAGCGTGTCACCTTCGTCACGGGTCTCCTGCACCTCCTCACCGCACCTCTCTCGTCTCCTCCTGACACTCCCGGAGCAGTGGCGACCTCGCACGCCCCGCGTGCCCTCCTGCCCTTCCGCCAAGGTCTCTCGTCCACCTGAAACAGACTGTCTCACCGCCTTTCGTAGTTTCTCGGCGTCTACACTGGAGGCTCCCAAGGGATTTTCTCCTTCTCCCTACTACATCTCGGTCTCGCTCCCCACGGTGCCGCCCACCTTCGGAATTTATGTATCCACCGAAAATTTCTGTGGGTCGAGGAAATGAAACGCATTGTGCTTTCGTATACCTGTACTGACACACCGAAGGAGACGTAGAGACGTGTTCGTGAACCCAACCATCGAGAAAGGAAACAAACGAATCTTTCTCCTCTCGCTGTGAATGACTCACGGAAAGTACATTCCACTGAATGCATGCAATAGAGAAGTGGGCGGCCTCCGGGCAGAATATTCTTACCAAAGTGAGGGTCAGGGAATTTAACGACGGTGGGAGAGAATTGGAGCCTTGAGCTTCGGACTACGAACATAGGGTAAGACGTAAATCTCCAACCGCAGTCATGACCTAAGGGGAACCGGCAGCGAAGAAGATTACATTCGACCTCTAGAACATTTGTGACAAATGAGTCCCGTCAGTAACCGCACTCCTCAAAGGGTCTGACTGAACGTCAACTTAACAAGACCTCATGACCAAGAGTTTCACGCCAGGGTGGTCGTACTCGTAGTGATCCTCGAATAATCTTTACGTCTAGAAACCCGGGGTAGGTCTGGATGGCTCAGTCTTATGAACCCCACCTCGGGACGTTTGGTACACACACACACAGAAGCCGTGGGCGGGGGTGGGTACACTCTCCGAACACCTTAGAACCAAGGGACTGATCCCTAGCTTAGGAGTAGGGGACGTCGTCTTCGTGGGGGAAACGTCGGGGTATCAGGATTGGAGACTTGGTAGTCCCTTCAGGTGTAATTTTTTTTTCAAATTACTATCAAAAGTACATTCACTTTCAGTGAGTCAGTACAGACTGAGAAACACTGGGACACCTGATATGTCAGGTTCCTTAAGAGGTCCGGTCTTGTGACCTCACCCATCGGGAAGGGAAGAGGTCACCTAGAAGGATTGGGTCCCTAACTTGGCTCCAGATGGCGCAACGTCCGTCTAAGAGATGGTCGACTCGGTGGTCCCTTTGGGACAAGTATATTCAAGTGACTATTTTTAGAGTCTGACATCTAACAAACATTTGTTAAGGTCAATAAACCCACACCACCAGTAACTAAGGCGTCGGAAGACTTCACAAAGTATGTATTTGACTGAACGTGTAATGGGACGTCCGGTGAAACTTTATTCGGGAGGTCTACTAAGACAACATGGGGTCACAAATTCGTACTTGGTCATTTGTTTTTCCTACCAGAATTTTCGGGGAAAGGACGCCTAATTTAACCTGTCTTTGAAATATGAACTTAACTAAAACAACGAGAGTGAAGTCGAAGGTAGTGTCATGGAACGTGTATATCCAAAAGTCACCAAAACTAATTTGTCTCAATTTCGACAAGCCCCGAAAGGTCCACCACGTCACCATTTCTCAGGTGGACGTCACGTCCTCCGCGTCCGCTGAGTCCCAACTAGGGACCTAGGTCTGCCAGGGGACCTCCCCTCCCGCACCGTCGGGTGGGGTGAACGGACCTCTTAGGGCACCTGTCTCCTCGGACCGTCCGACACCAGGTACCCCAGCGTTTCTCTGTGTTGGTACGTGTACACACCGGTGTGTGTGTTTTGAGATGTTCTTTCTCGAAGCGACACAAGTACCTGTCATTACAGACTAATCAGTTTCCTCTGAACCCCGCCCCCTCACCATTATAAATTCTAGGGGTTCCCATCGGGTGAGTCTACTTCACTGGGTCCCCCGAAACAATGGACCTTGGTCACTGTGACACAGTGAAACTGGAGACTCTATCCCAGAGATTCTTTTGAACCCTTACTATGAGTTACTTTTTGATGTAAAGTCAGATTTATCAAATTATGCAGACACAACACATACCAGATAAATGAACCTAAAGACACAAAATAAGAAAGATATGTTTAGAGTAAAATAATCAAACTGTTCGGACACTTAATCCTCCTTAACAAAAGAAAATGTCTACCACTTTCTAAATATAAAATTTCAAAATCATGTTCGATAATTCATATTTTATTCGATATTCCTATATAACATGTTGTACCTTATATCGGTCGTAAAATAGTATTGACATTTACCTCATATCGGAAATTTTTAACACTTAGTATATAACTCTTTCCGTTACGGTTTGTTACGAGTTTGATGGCGTGTTAACGTGAGTAGAGTGTGCGATCATTTCAGTACGAGTTTTAAGAGGTTCGGTCCGAAGTCGTTATGTACTTGGCACTTGAAGGTCTACAAGTTCGACCAAAATCTTTTCCGTCGCCTTGGTCTCTAGTTTAACGGTTGTAGGCGACCTAGTAGTTTTTTCCTTCTCTCAAGGTCTTTTTGTAGAGAAAGACGAAAGAACTGATACCGTTTCGGAAACTGACACACCTAGTGTCATTTGATACCTTTTAAGAAGTTCTCAACCCTTATGGTCTGGTGGACTGGACGGAGAACTCTTTGGACATGCGTCCAGTCCTTCACTGTCAATCTTGACCTGTACCTTATTGTCCGACCAAGGTTTATCCTTTTCCTCATGCAGTTCCGACATATAACAGTGGGACGAATAAATTGAAGATACGTCTCATGTAGTACTCTTTACGACCCGACCTTCTTCGTGTTCGACCTTAGTTCTAACTACCCTCTTTATAGTTATTGGAGTCTATACGTCTACTGTGGTGAGATTACCGTCTTTCACTTCTCCTTGATTTTTCGGAGAACTACTTTCACTTTCTCCTCTCACTTTTTCAACCGAATTTCGAGTTGTAAGTCTTTTGCTTCTAGTACCGTAGACCAGGGTAGTGAAGTACCGTTTATCTACCCCTTTGTCACAGTCTGAAATAAAACCACTAACGTCGGTACTTTAATTTTCTGTAAATGAGGAACCTTCCTTTTAATACTGGTTGGATCTATCGTATAACTTTTCATCTCTGTAATGAAACGGTAGTTTCCAGGCAGATCAGTTCCGATACCGAAAAGGTCACCAGTACATACCTACACTCTAAACCTGACACTTCTTTCGATTCACGGTTTCTTAACTACGAAAACTTCACACTACAACCTCTTCTGAGAACTCTCAGGGAACCTGACGTTCCTCTAGGTTGGTAAAGTAGGATTTCCTCTAGTCAGGACCCACAAGAAACCTTCCTCACTACGACTTCGACTTTGAGGTTATGAAACCGGTGGACTACGCTTCTCAACTGAGTAACCTTTTCTGAGACTACGACCCTCCCTAACCCCCGTCCTCCTCTTCCCCTGCTGTCTCCTACTCTACCGACCTACCGTAGTGGGTGAGTTACCTGTACTCAAACTCATTTGAGACCCTCAAGCACTACCTGTCCCTCCGGATCACACGACGTCAGGTACCTCAACGTTTCTCAGCCTGTGCTGACTCGCTGACTTGACTTGGGTCCGTGACCATATAAGGTACAAACCAGTCACCCTAGGTAGCTAGACTAACACCTGAATAAAAGACGGTAAGAACAATAGTAGAAGTCGATCAATTCTCGGACCCCACTAGAATTGAAGGGGAAGACTGACACGTAAGGAGAGACGGGTGAAGGACGTAAGGAATGAAGATGAAACTAATTTCTACTAAGCCAAGAACCAGAGAAGGAATGACATCAAATACACACACGTCCTCTTCCGTCGTCTTTACGTCCAACATACTTTTACCATTGGGAATTCTTACTTAAAAACGGAGCGATTTTGCAAACACTGTGTAACTCACGTGAACAAACTGAATCACACTTATCTTACGACCTGAAGATTAATTTTTTTATTTATCCGTTGTTCGTTATTTCTAAATATCAAGGGACACGTTGTGTCATTAGTTATACAAAATTATTGGATTTTCCCTTTTATTAGACTTTTCATTATATACACGTATACATATCGACTTAGTCGAACGACACGTGAACTTTGTCAGTTAACGTGAAGTCATTTTATATATATAATTCCCTTTTTTACCATTAGGATTCCCCGGAGTAAAAAACAACGAGAAATTAAAAAGCCTCCTGACTTTTGTACATAAAGATCAGTTGAAGACCCACTACGAAACCAAGACCCTGTTGTGAACCTCTCGGACGCAGCTCTTTACACTGAAGGAGTATCCACACTTCATCTACCACATTTTAAGGACGAAATCACGATTAGTCACCACCCTCGGAATGTCAGAAGGAGACATTTTAAGTCGTCCCATTACGGTCTTAATATCCAAAAGACACTTCCGATTTACACTAAAATTTTTACTGTCTGCACCCGCCCTCCACCCTCCCTCTAAGTCCTTCCGCCCCTGTATTACATGTGGACACCAACTTTCATTTGCAGCGAGTCAGCACAGACTGAGAAACGTTAGGGCACCTGACATCGGACGGTCCGACAAGACAAGTACCTTAAGAGGTCCGGTCTTATGACCTCAACCGTCGACAAGGGAAGAGGTCCCTAGAAGGGTTGCTGTTTGGATCTGTCGTATAATTTTTCGTCTCTGTAATGAAACGACTGTTTCACTGCCCTCACTCACCCGATCCTCACTCTAGACTCGTCCGCGGGACCTGGGTGACCTAGGGAGCTACCTCTGTAACGGGCAACGTGTCTGTCCTTTCCTTGACCTCCGGAACCGGAGGTACGGTCCTCCGTCCGTGTCACAGACTCTAGTCGTTCGTCCGGAAAGTGGGCTCCTTCCTCTGGTCCACCGAGGAGTCTTTTCTTTCCACCCCGACCAAAGTACGGGAGGGGCGGACCCGTAGCGGTCAGTTCACTCTCCTCCTGCACTGTCCACTTCCCTCGACACACGGGTCCACCACTCTGCGTGCATTATGCTCAGTCCGAAGTCGGAGACCACACAGGACGGGTACACACACACACGACCGTCACAAACACACCGCGGAAGGACCACCGAGTCAGCCACTTCTTAGGTGGACGTTGAGTCCTCTGGGCTCAAGCTAGGGACCCATCTCTTCTTACCGTACCGTTGGGTAGGGTCATAAGAGCGGGTCTCTTAGGGTACTTGTCTCCTCGGACCCCCGGAGGTCAGGTATCCTGGCACTCTCAGCCTGTGCTGACTCGTTGGTTTGGTGGTGACAGTCGCCCTCCCCGAGACCCTCCGTCTCCGCCGACCCCTCGTTAGGGCACAACTCCCCTTGGAGCAAAGGACGTTCGACTTCCCTGCGTGAGCACTCATTCCTGCAGTAGGACAACCAGCAGGTACTCAGAGTCCTGGCATTGAACTGGTCTAACATAAAACCTCTAAACAGGACAACGGAACATAACAAACCTCCCACTCAGACCTTTGGACCTCTGGGTCAAAGTATCTACGGAAATCTCCTTCTTTTCTCTGGACTCGGTCCTCATCGGTTCCGTCGATGTGTCTATTCACACCCTCGACCCGTCTTGTGTTCAGGTCACCGGCCCAAAATTACTATCTTACTCGGTGAAGGCAGGAGGCGAAGGGTCCTCCCGTCTCTTCCTTCTCTCTTTACAAGACAGTTCTTGATTAAAATTCTTCAGGAGTACCACAGACGTAAAATTGGTTTGTGGACCAGGACAATCGTTTCCCCCTGACAGAGAAATTCACAACTGGGTTAATGAGCTCGTCAAGGTCTCTCAACACTTTGCAAACACTCTCCCACTCCGACAAAAAATTTCGGCGGTCGGTTGTGGGAACATGGTTAAATCGAAACGAATAATTGTCCTTATCTGACTCTCCGTCCCAACATGTAACTTTGTCTTTCGAGTAGGAGAAGCTTAACATTTTTTTTGAAGAAAAATTCCTTGTGAAAGGTAATGCCCCACCTATGTAATTTACTAAAGGTTTGAAAAACATTAAAATTAAGGAAAAGGTCGACTTCAAAGTTCTAAGAAGGTACAAGTCTCTCTCATCAGGGATTTTGGTCAGGTATGCCTCGTGAGATGTCTGTTTAACTCGCGGTAGATGACCAAAATAAAATTGCCTGGCACAGCCACCACGAACCTTTAGAAAAATTCATAAATACATATAGAATTACAACGTTTTAATACTTCGACCTTGTGTTATACTTAAAACTGGTATTAATCATTATCATAAATTATTAAATTACAATTGAAACCCTTCCCCTTACGGAAAACCGACCTTATATCTGTATACTAGTTTTTACTTTCGTCCAATATCCCTAAAGTGACTGGACATAGAAATAGACCCTTTTCTAATCGGACCAACTTTATTTTTGATTGGAGTTTACAGTTTATTTTACCAATGTTATAAAAGATTGTAAACAACGACAAAGCAACGAGTCAGTACAGGCTGAGAAACGTGGAAGGACCTGACATCGTGCGGTCCGAAGGGACAGGCAGTGGGTGACGGACTCGAACGAGTCTGAACACACGTGGCTCAACCACTACGGCAGGTTGGTAGAGTGGAGATCTACGACATCTCAAGAGGGGTTTACGAGGCGGTGACAATTCACTCACTGTTCCTTCTGTCTGAGTCACAACCCAAATTAAACACCGCAAAATGTAAAACAAAAACTTTTTCCTACTGTACAAAAACCAAGTCGGGTCGTCTGTAATTCGTGAACGCTACAGAGTCCGGAAGACCTCTCTATAACACACATGTCTCTACTCGACCTACTCCCGGGTCGGGGTCGAGGTGACATTTACCGATTCACAAGTCTTCTGAGAAAGGAGGGACCCACTAGGCAGGACTCGGTACTCGTCTGAGTCTGCGTCGGTTAAGGGACGTCTCCGCAAGGAGTATGGGCGGAGTCCTGTCTCATACCCACGGATCTCTGCGAACACAAAGACGATTAATATCGTGAATGGCCCACCGGAAGACAGGTATCCGTACAGACAGATCCGAGGACCGCCTGTCCTTCATAAATATTAAGATCATGGTCTACTATGGTCTCTGTTTGACGTAATTTGTCTCCGTGACACACGAACAATTCGTAGTTACCTGCTTATTGAATTCCGAAACCATTACCCTTGTCTCGTCTTCCCTTCCCTTGCTTGTGTAATTATAACCCGACAATTTATCGAAAGTTGACAAATTGAATAGATGAACTACCTACCTGACCTTATTTTTAAATATGATCGTCATTTTACAATACTTGATTATTTTGTGTGAGTTCCTTTACAAAGTTCATTATTTTATAAAAGTTCATAAAATTCCGAATAAATGTATCGTTGTAATTTTAAAGTTTATAAGGATGAAGTTTTTATTGGGGTTATTGACTACCAATCACCAGGATAGTATATAAACTATCGTTATTCAGGAGACTTTCAGGAAATTGAAAGTAATCAAGTCAGACCGAAAGATGGAGTAATCATGTCTAGTTGCTACCACTCATCATACTAGAACCTTTTTTATGCTTCTGAAAACATCAATAACTCCAATAATAATTGTTTTACCAATTTCATTTCTCTTTAAACTTTATAAAAACTACCAACCTTTAATTGACGCAGTGTTTAGATCCTTCGCTATAAAATCAACACTCGAGAGACCTCATACGTTTTACTTTTTTTGAGTCATAAAATTCAAAAACCGATCTCTCCTGAGCTAACACCGACGGTAATTTGTCTCTCTTTATGCCATTCAGAGCAAGAGAAGGAACTACCGTAAACTCAAACTCAAGGACAACCCAGGTCTCCTAGAACAAAGACCCCAACTCCCGGACCTTATCATACAACACTTTTCTGGGTAAATTCCGACCTCTTTTTACTTTGTCAAGAACCCAAAAGACGAAAGGACAGAAGGGTCGAGAGGAGGAGAAACACAAGACTTCTGACGAATTGGTAGTAGCGAAAACTTCGACGTTTAGGAAACCAGGAGTGGAGAAAATCGTAGTGACTACGACACAAGGAGCTACAGCAGAGAAACGACCGACCGGAAAGGAACGAACCGGACAAAGAGGGAGGGACGGGAGGAGATGTCCTTGAACCTCAGATCCGGAACCGAGAGACAATGGTACCACTGGAGTAACGACCGTTCCGAAGAGTTGAATCACGCCAACTGAGAGTCTAGACGGAGTGGTTGGGTCTGGAAAGGACTACGGAACAGGAAGAACCGGTTTCCTTGGACCGCCCGACGTCACGTGCCCCAGCGTTTCTCAGCCTACACCGACTCGTGCAGGACAGACATCTTACAGATGTCAAAGGGGAGGCCGACCGTCTACTTTGAACCGTAAATTTCGAATAGTAGGCGAAAGAGTGTTTAGTAAGGGTGTCGGGGGAGGGCAAAAAGGAACCTCTCTATAGGGAAAAAAGGAGGATCGCAACGAAGTACAGACAAGAAAAGCAGACACAGATAAACAGGTCGAGGGTAGCAGTCGACAGTATAAAGTAGTTTAATAAAAGTCGGTGTACGGAAAGAGTGTAAATAAAGAAAAATCCAGTAGAACCACGGTTTCATCAAAATTGAGGGAAAACGAAGGAACGTGACACAAAGACATTACAAAAGGGTCTGACCAAAGGAACGGAGACAAGAGGAAAAAGGAAGAATCTTATGAAGACACTCTATTTGGAAAGATCTTGTAAACGATGTAGGTTAAAAGAGGGTTTTGTACGGTGAGTTTCGACAAAAAAGAAATGAAAAGAACGGATGTGAGTCCAAGTTTACACTTACAAAACCGAACGGTAATTATAAGCCACGTTTGACTATGGACGAGGGAAGCAGGTAAGTACATCAATGAGTCTTTGCAGAACGACGAGGTTTCCGTCACACACTTCCCGGGAGACTCTGCGCCAGGACCGAGGGGTATTTGAAATCTACGACCACTCCGTAAGCATGTCGCATCTCCTGACACGCACGTGTGTGTCAGCGAAGTAAGAACAGACTGAGAACCACTGGGCAACTGACGTCGGGCGGTCCGAGGGGACAGGTGCCCTAAGGGGTCCGCTCTTACGACCTCGCCCAACGGCACGGGAGGAGGTCCCCTAGAAGGACGTCGTGGACGTAACACCCACCGGAGGACGGCGACCCCGGGCCCCCTTCGCGACCCCACGACTCACATGTGCCTCCGTGCGAGAACCCGAAACAGTGCGTAGGGCCCCCGGCGCGTCGGACACACGGACCAAACTCAAACGGGACGAAGTCGAACAGAGGACGGACTTAAGAGTGCAGTGGAGGTCCGGGAGACAAAGGGAACAAAAGTCGTGGGAGAAGGAAGATGGACGTCTGAAGGCCCACAGCAGCGAACGACAACTTGTACACAAAGAAGACTCTTAATGGAGAAACGAAAAGAGAGGAAAGACGGTGAATTGAGACAGAGGCCGTGATTGGAATCACAGTCTTAGCACCTTTCTTATGTCTGAAACCTTAGGATGAACCTAAACTTGGGGTCGAAAATCGGAAAGGATCGAAACAAGAATCTGCAATTTCATGAGACCCGACGAGAAGAGTAGAGGTTCTTCCCATTTCTATGAACGGAACGTTTATGAACCAACTCAAACGTTTCGTTGACCAAGACAGAGACTGACGTCCCCGGTGAGTCTTCTACCAACACGACTCGGGCGCACGGAAAGAGACCAGGGGTCCGAGGGCACATAAATGACAAACATCTTTTGCTTAAATCACTTATTTTACCAACGACACCACACAAATCAATAAAAGGGAGAGACCAACCCACTCTCCGTAAACACGCATCCCCACCCGCCACCAGGTGTGAGAGTCGAACCCGGTCTCGTGGTCCCCTTGACATATTTGTCTCAAACGACAGCCATATCTGGAAACAGGTGTGGACACAACTATCTTGAACGGTATAGGGATCAGGCACTCAGGAAATTTGGAAACACTTAATTGCTAAAAGGGCAATAGAAACAAAAATTTTAGAATATACACCTTTATTAAACTTTAAGTATTTTTCAACAAATTTTTTTTTCCGTCCCGTTTCTTATGGGACTATGATCAGTGAGTCCCATTAATTGAGAGCGTTTGTAAGACGGGGTAAACTAAATAGTAAACATGAGAGATCGATTTTTGGACATGTACGAGTGTCACAAAGGAAAGGACAGAAAACGATTTCCCGGGACACATTACCTAAAAATGGGGAATGTACGAAGTCATACGTAAAGGATTCCGTCCTCGAAAAGAGAACATTTAGTGTCATCTCGATTAATGACGAAAATCGTCAGGACAGAGAGAGTCGGAAGGAATAGACTTTGTTCGGGTGTCGGAGAAAAATAGAAGATACCGTAGTTGGTAAAACTTCTTATGTCATAGGGAGAGGAAAAAAAAAGGGGGAATTTGAAATATAACCTCATGTCGACTACTTGTCTAGCAGAGTCCACTTGTCACTTCCCTGAGTCGTCAGGTACATTCACATAGATTAGAGGGGGTCCGAGGGGAGGGTAGGTCCGACGGTACATTCCACTGTCGGACCCCCCTCTGTGAAAATTCCGTTACATTTATCGAACAAGGAGTAGTCTTAAAGGGGGATTTAACTCATGAGCTCACCTTTAAAAACGGTCTGAGTCAGAGAGGGTAATACCACCGTTTACCATCATTAAAGTAATGAAACTGTAAGAAGGGTGAAACTGGCGGTCGGAAGGAGTGAGGTAATATGTATCCACAAGTGGAAAGAGGGACACAGATGACAATCATATCTCAGTGCCGAAGGAAGGAAACAAAATTAACAAATATTAAGTAATGAGAAGAATTAACTGTCAAACCAGATCTTAACAGGGTCTAAACCGGTCTCCTTCGACGCAGCTGTACGCAGTACAGTCGTACAGGGACAGGAAAAAACCCCCCTCCCTCCTCCTGTAAAGGAATGGAAAACAGTTTTGTTTTACAAGGTTCGAGTAGAACATGTATTGGAACTGGATCTGGACCCTTGTCGACGAAGAAGGTCGTCGGAACCAAGGGAAATCACCTCTTACCATCATCACTGGTTCTAATCACGTTCTACAATTTTTTTAAAAAATTTTGTCGAAGTCTTTACCTTGAATTAACACATGGACAAACTTATAGACCAGTATATTTAATAAACTTTTTAACAAAGAACTCTTGAATGAAATTTTACTAAAGTTCAAATGTCATTTCCAAATTCTTATGATATTTCTTTAGGGTATACGGATTTGGGTCGAAGTGGTTGACACTTGTAAGATGGAGCAAATGAATGAATTAGTAAAAGGGGAGGTGAGGGGATAGTAAACTCCCATTGGACATCTGTTACGAGGAAATGGGGTCTATGAAGTGACACACAAAGAATTCTTGTCCCGAGTATATTTAGTGTCGTGCCAGTGGTTTTAGTCCTTTTAAGATTGTAACCATGTCACAATTCACACACATTTGGAGTAAATTTAGACCTGTGTACAGGGAAATTAGAGGAATTATCGTCAAACAACAAGTCCTAGGTCGCATCCTGGTACGTGACGTAAATCAACCCTTCAGAAAAGTCAGAGGTATTAGACTCAGAAATCACTGTAAAAACTTTCCAAGTCTAGTTGAAAAAAAAAAAAAAAAATTTCTTTCGGAGAGTTAAACCAAAGTACACTACAAAAGGAGACTGAGTCAACTCCTTGTGATGCTGCGACACAGGAATTACCTATCCTAGTCCTCTGTCCACTATAATCAAGTAAAGTAAAAAAACACAGTGAACGAAGTCCACCGTTTTCTTTATGTCGTACTACAAAACTCACAAACAATGTAGAGAAAAATTATAAATATATTAATATTTAAATATAGAAAAAAAACGTAAAGTAGACCGTAAATTAATGTACAGACAAAAAAACAAACAAAAAAACTAAAAATGTCACAACAGAACCAAAGGTGGTATGTCGTTGCTCTTAGTCGGTATTACTGTGTGTATAGGGGAGGGAAACTCGGAGGACGGTAGGGGCGGAGATGCAGTAGTGTCGCGGTCCTACCCGAGGGTCACAATAAGTCGTCAAAGAGGGCCGATAGGTAAAATATGTACTATCGCATAATACAACTATAATGAAAGAGGTAAGTCCTTTCGTTTATAGTATATGGAAATTATTACCGGTACAAATTGTCGACCGAACACCCTAAGAACTTTTGTTCTACGCGGGAGTGTCCGGACATGCCCGGTCGAGGTCGTGCGTAAGGTGGCGTCACTAGAACGACGCCTTCCCCGGGCGGAAGTCCTTGGAACACTGACCGTCACAGAACGACAGAGACTCTAGTCGGGAGGGGAAGAAAATCGGAAGGAGGGTGTCCTGAGACAGATCGAGAGGGCGGAGGAGAGGTGGGTCGTAGAACGGACGAAGGTCCCGGGACCAACAGGGGTGTGACCCTCAGGGAGGAAGGGTACGGAGTAAACGAGAAGAGACGGGATAAAGTCAGACAGGGAGCAGTGCAACGACAGGGGTCCATTTTCTTCCGGGGTCCGGGCTGGTCGTAGAACCCCGTTCCTCTCGGAGAGTCGTTCTACCGTCCAAATCGCGTCTCTCTCTTAGGAACTAGATCTTTTCTGCTGGATAAGAATCCCGAGGTCCTATCTTTAGGTTCACCCTTTATCTTAAAAAAGGGACGAATAATTATCCACGTATTTCTGCTAAAATCAAGATAATTATGTCAAATTAATGACACATTTACTCAATCTCTACCCTGCGCCTCTGGCATCGATGGTACATTTCGGCACTTTCACTAACTAGCACCGTAAATCTTAGTCATATAAGTCACATATATTTGTCACGCAAATATATAACCCCTAGTGGACACCTGACGTTTTACTCCGGACCACCGTGATTGATTACCGTGAAAGGTAATCAAGAACACAGTAGACAGTCGTTCTGATCAATCCTGAGACCTCTTTGCCAGTCCAAGTTCCTATGTAAAGAGCACTTACTTTTTTTGTACCCTAACAAAAACATTATTCTGTGGCACCAAAAACTCAAGTCTAGTGACCTCTCTACGTCTACATCTACGTAGGAGAGGAACCCTAACCCAGTTTGACTTTAAAACTAGTTCCCACAGAACTTTCAAAAGGAACAATTATTCAAGTAGACAATATCCATTTTTACGTTGTTCGCACAATTGACCCGTCGTCGGCCGAACTAGCTGGACAGATAAGGGACCCCGGACGGGAAGGGGACTCGTCGTCCCCAGAGAGTCCCTTCCACACTAGTTTAGGTGGTGGAGTTGACTCGAAGAATGAATCTGGACAAAAGGTAAAAATAAAAAATTAAACGGATAAAATTCCGGTAGAGCTCATCAAGATTCACAGACCAATGATGACGTTATTTTGTCCTCAGTACGCCGACTTTACGCCTCCGGTTTACAAATAACGAACGAGGATCGTTGAAATAGTCTCTCGGCTCTTATGAGGAAGTTCTTGTCTACGAAATTAAGGTCCACGGAAGTCTTGGATTTGAAGTTCACTCAAACTCCACTTAATGCCAAGATACAAGTGAGGATAAATTATGACACCCACCGATTTGAGTCACAAATTTTTTTTTTCTTAATCTCAATACTTTCGTTAAATTTTGAATGAAAAGAGAACCCTTACTTTTTTTCTCCAACTAGGACTTTCGAAACAATTTTCCTTAAGGTTGACGAATAATCGGTAGGGAAGACTGGTGTTAATTCTCTTCCGGGGTCGACAGCGATCACAGAACCCGTGTCTTTCAGAGTACCGTTCTACAACTCCGAGAACACCTCTCCTGGAAGAACCATAACTTTTTTCTACATAAGGATCTTAAAATCTATAGATTCACTTTTTTTTTTGTGTGAATAAAAAAAAGGGACATTTTCAGGTATAACATTTGTTAAATCCGTACGTCTGATACACTAGAGAAAACGTTATTGAGTCGAGAAGTCACCCGAAGGAACTATCGAGTTCACCATTTCTTCGACGGACGGTTACGTCCTCTACGTCCGTCCTCTGAGTCCAAGCTAGGAACCCAGTGCTTCTAAGGGACTTCCTCCTTTACTGTTGGGTAAGGTCATAAGGACGGACCTTTTAGGGTCCCTGTCCTCGAACCGCCCGATGTCAGGTGTCCCAGCGTTTCTCAGTCTGTGTTAAATTCAGTTGAGAAACCACCGGGTAACATAACGTTTTCATCGGTATCCGTTACACATTTGTTTATTGTACTGACATAAGGTTATTTTGATAAATACCTATAGATTCAAACTTACAGTATCTTAAAAGGGTACAATTATACACACTCGGTGTGTGTTGTTCTCGGTGTGTGTTCGTTCGTCTCCCGATCTGAACCGGGTACCGAATGTCAAACGGTTGGACACGAGATTTTTTACTTTGAAATCTTGAAAGCCATTGTAAAGAAAAAAGTCCAATAACCGTTGGGTGAGGTCATGAGAACGGACCTTTTAGGGTACCTACCTCCTCGGACCACCCGACGTCAGGTACCCCAGTGATTCTCAGCCTGTGTTGACTCGTCGAAGTGAAAGTGAAAAGTGAAATTACGTAACTTCTTCCTTTACCGTTGGGTGAGGTCGCAAGAACGGACCTCTTAGGGTCCCCTACCCCCTCGGACCACCCGACGGCAGTCACCCTAGCGTGTCTCAGCCTGTGCTGACTTCGCTGAATCGTCGTCGTCGTCACGATAAAGTTATGGAACTTTTTAACTAAGAAGAAACATACGACGTCTGTAAAATTGACCAACATCAAAATAGTACGGTTTCCTATCAAAGTCAAGGCAAGTCAACGAGTCAGTACTGGCTGAGAAACGCTGGGGTACTTAGCTTCGTGCGGTCCGGAGGGACAGGTAGTGGTTGAGGACCTCAAGTGAGTCTAAGTACAGGTAGTTCAGGCACTACGGTAGGTCGGTGGAATAGGAGTCAGCAGGGGAAGAGGAGGACGGGGGTTAGGGAGGGTCGTAGTCTCAGAAAAGGTTACTCAGTTGAGAAGAGTACTCCACCGGTTCCATAACCTCAAAGTCGAAATCGTAGTAAGGAAGGTTTCTTTAGGATCCGAATGGTCGGAGTTAAAAAGTTTTTACAAAGGCTTTATCCCCGAACACTCCGGATTCGCACACACACACACACAAATTAGCGATTCAGTACAGGATGAGAAAACGTTGTGGCACTTGACATCGGGTGGTCCGAGGAGACAGGTACCCTTAAGGATCCGTTCTCATGACCTCTCCCAACGGCAAATGAAAAGGTACTTATATGTATATATATATACACACACACACACACACACACATAAACATATATACATATATATAAAGGGAAGGGGCCATCGAGTCGTCATTTCTTAGACGGACGTTACGTCCTCGGTGTCCTCTGTGTCCAAGCTAGGGACCTAACCCCTCTAGGGGACCTTCTTCCGTACCGATGGGTGAGGTCATAAGAACGGACCTCTTAGGATACCCGATATCAGGTACCCCAGTGTTTCTCAACCTATGTCGACTTCGTCGGACCGTGAATGCACAGGCGAACACACACACACACACATATGTATGTGTATAAATAAATAAGAAAAGTTGTTGAATTTTTACATTTTTGGAAAGGGTCGAACACTCGGTATGTGTTTGTTCAACGATCTGAACTGGGTGCCGAGTATGAAACGGTTGGACACGAGATTTTTTATTTTGAAATCTTGAAAGTCATTGAAAAAAAAGTCCAATATCACTATAAAGTTATGGAACTTTTTAACTAAGAAGAGACATACGACGTCTGTACAAAAGACCAACATCAAATAAAACGGTTTCCTATCATTTGTAAAATGGTCGGATTTGAAAAGTTTTTGTAAAGGTTTTGTCCCTGAATGTTCAGGATTTCAAAGTAAGATTTATCACGGACTTCAGTCACCATTACGACAACATGGCTAGCACGACAAGGACACAATCCCACGAACCCTTGAAAGGCCAAGTAGTCAGAATCATTCAATGTCGAATAAACATCACGTAAGACTGAAGAATGTCGTCTGACCTTGGGTATAGTCTGTGTCCCGTGACGTGTCTTGGGACCCCTTTTTTAATCTCTCTCCGCGAATCCCGATACCCTTGATGAACCTTAAGTCTCGTAAGAATAATGATCGGAACTAGAGTTCAAACTAAAATTCTACAAACCAAAAGTAATACATGACTTTGTGATGGACGAAAAGACAAGACGACGACCGGTAATTCAACACCGGTGTCTCACTGTACCAAGAAATTGACCGAAATAATGACGATTTCATCTTTCTCTTTTTTACGACATTCATTACTCTTAAGAGAGGGGATAAAGTGAATTAATCTAAAAGGTAACGTGTAGTAATTTCTACATGTGTTGGATTTGAAGTCACGAAATTTCAGGAAACAAATACCGATGGTGTATTTAATATATGACAAACCTCTTACCATTAATCCTGAGATAAAGTATCTTATTTAAATTAAATCGGTAACTAGAGTCAATTTTTTTAATTAGATATTTTTAACGATCTTCTCCCTTAAGGGACCACCAGGTCACCAAACCCTGAGTCGAAGGTGACGTCCCCCGTACCCAAGTCAAGGACCAACCCTTTGAATTCTAGGACGTACAACGCACCACATCGGTTTTTTTTTCAACAATCTTCTAATAACTTTTACTATCAACGTCGGGGAACCTGAGATCGGGCGGTCCGAGGAGACAGGTACCCTAAGAGGTCCGTTCTTAAGACCTCTCCCATCAGGAAGGGAAGAGGTCCCCTAGAAGGGTTGGGTCCCTAGTTGGGACCCAGAGAACGCAACGTCCGTCTAAGGAATGGTCCTTCTTCTAATAGTCGTTCACTTCCTACTTCTACAGAATTGAAGACTTATCGACGTCTCAGTGTCCGTCTCAATGGGCCTAATCTAAATACCGAACTACCTCCCCACCCTATTTCTTCTTGTCGTTAAGGTCTACCAGGCCTTTGTGTGTAACAACCTTTTCGTTGGGACGGTAGGAGTGTCCAACTCTTAGAATAGGATCCGACTCACCACTTACACAAAGTTCTCAAGAGTGAATAATCGACATTCTTCTCTTCCATAATAGAGGTAAATATGTCAGTTCCTTTGACTCTAAATCTCCTAAATTCGTTTTAGAAAAATCTACCTCAAATTTGAGTCCAACCACAACTCGGGTTCAGGAAACGTGAGATGGCGAAGGTCCGGTCGAGAACTCTCCGAGAGGCACAAGTGACCTCTTGCCCACCTGAACCGTCCCTAAGCACCCTACGTCTCAAGTCTCTCAATAACGACGTTTGTCTTGTGTCTCCACTTCCCCGTAAGCTTCATATTCCTACATCGACAAATTATATGAAGGGGGTAGGAGAGACGGAATAAAAATCTAAAAGGACCTTAAAAATGTCTCGAAAAATTCCCTCGGCAAAATACAAGAAAATTTTTTTAAAAAGGTTCATTTATAGGGTAATAGAACAACCAAATGAACAAAAAGAGTAATGGAGGTGATTTTACATTCGACTTTCTTCTGTCTAACAAAACATAGGAGTCACGGATCTGGTGAAGGACCGTGTAAAACACAACATATTTGAACGATCTTACCCACGTCAAACATACTACGTAACTAAAGGGAATGTCAAACTACAAAACATTTTCAGTCGAGGGGAAAGGGAGTGATTACGTCTGGACGGGAGAGAGGGGGAAAGGATCCCGCTGACACAGCAATGACATGACGAGCGCCTTCTCCTGGTTCACCTTCTACTGCGTCAGAAAATGAACCACAAAAGCCCAAGGTGGGAGGTGGTGACATGTTCATGAGCCTTCCAGTCAAGGTTATGCGACCTCTGGTAACGAGGACCATTCATAAACTTGCATCAGAAGTGGGCGGAAATAAATAAGACACAAGATCGTATCTCACTATCCTTCTTGTTTAGTCCCACTACTTTGACGTCAACCTAAAAACAAAATTTATATGAAGTAAAATAAAGAACAACGTGTTTTAGACTCGGATTGATTTTTATTAAATTTATTTTACCACAATATTTAATCTTCTGTTAGCAATTCTAGTTGTTTTTAAAATTAACTAACCTTACAACTTCGTTTCATTTTATGTAAATTTTCTATTTTCGAGTACACCGGTGACACCACACGGACGTCAAAGCTGAGACTGGAAGGAGAGCCGTTTTCGTTTCCATTTTACACTAATGATTGTCAGGAAGCGTAGACACTCCCCTTCTAACGTTTGTGGTTTCAAGGTGGTTTAATTGTCTAATATCAAGTGCCACTCTACTTACGAATTAGTGGTACCGTAAATAGGTAAATTACCTTAATTTTCCTCTGACAAATGAACAATTTTTAGGAAACGTTTCAGTAATATAGTAACGATTAAGGCGGTCTTTGCCGAAGACTGACTAGGGTCCGTAGATTTCCATATTAACCATACACAAACCTTTACTTGAATAAGACAGAAAGGAGTTGGAACGAAGCTTCAATTATTAACCAATTTAAAGTAGTCTCACGTTTTCTCCCCTCTGAATCCCCCTTGGGTATTTTTCACAACTGTCAACTTGGCAAACGAAAGTCTCTTGTTTTATCTAAATCAAGAATGACTTTGAAAAGGACAGAAGTCACAAAAATGCACTGTAGTTAAGGTGAAAACAACTTGAGCTAGTACATTTTTTGACGGTCAAAAACCACCGACGACACGGTAAAATGTATTTGACTGAAGTGAAGACTATGGACGGTCTAGGCCTTCAATGTGGTGTAAATGTTTGACTCTAAGACTGTAAATAGGAGGACATAAATAGGAGGATGAACTGTTTTCACTAAAACTTTTATGTCCTAAATTTCTAAAACCGTTAAGGATACATATAAGAGGGAGTTTGAAGATCCCTGTCCTCTAACTCGTTCTGTAAGTCCTCTCCACGACTAACACAAAAGAAAGGGGACTTCTCATAATACATGGAAGGAAACATTGCATTTCGAGGTCAGCAGAATAAGGGTACTACCTACAGTACAGTCTCCCAGACTAGACGTTGGAACGACAGACGACTCACCCTCGGTAGGTCACATTGGGGACGATCTGTGTAGAAGACACACGCACTGTCACTCTTTGTCGGGGAGCCTACCCAGGGACTGACACGAGAACAATCCTTTCCTTACTCCTATTAAATATTTGAAGGAGAAGGAGGACTGAATCCTCATGACATCGTCAAACACACAAACACCTACACATCCCCACACACACACACACACACACATCCATCTATTCTATCTATCGTTCTTTCGGACGTTCGTCCATGGTCCTCTTACCCGAAGGGACCACCGAGTCTGCCATTTCTTACGTAGACGTCGCGTTCTCTGGGTCCAAGCTAGGCACGCAACCCTTCTAGGGGACCTCTTCCCGTACCGTTGGGTGAGGTCGTAAGAACGGACCTCTTAGGGGTACCTGTCTCCTCGGGACGTCCAATGTCAGGTACCCCAGCACTTCTCACCCTGTGCCGACTCGCTGGCTGGGTCTCCTCCCTGTCGACAGCCCTGTCGCGGGACACAGGACCTACGACGGGAGCCGGTGGCGCCCCGGGTCGGAGAACCACGTCTCCCGACACGGGACTATGAAGTCACACTTCAATCGCACCCGACGTTCGTCAATGACAGAAACCAAGTGTTCAGGTACCATAGCATACTGTCGGTTCTCGAGCGCCAAGAATGGTCCAGGAACATATGACAGGGGTCGGATGAGAAAACTGAAGTCAAAGGTAAAGGGGGGAACGGAAACCCGATGGTGGAGACATTATCCAGAGTCCTGGGGAAGAAAGGGTCGGGGTGTGCACCGACCGACAGGAAAACATGGTCAACTGAGACCCACGGGAGCAAGACAACCGAGGTCGGGCGATCTTACCCACAACATAAGACGAGAAAGAGGGATTGAACTAGACTTAGGAGTCATGGAAGGACTGGGGAAATGAACCACGAACCCTAGGGTCACGGACCGGAGAGGATCAAGCGGTGATTCGTCGAGAGGAGGGGAGTTCAACACTAGAATGGCCCACGGTAGGTGCAGGGGAGACGAGGGTCGACCGGACGTCTAAGACGTCGGGCAGACTAAGTCAGTCCGACGACGTGCTCCGGGAATTAGTGTCGTCTCCACTGTCCCCTAAGCTCAGGAACGTTCCGGGGCAACTTGTTCGTACTTCTCACTCCACGGAGACTCGGAAACTACACACACGTCCCGAGGGTCACTCGGAGGGAGGAACCACTTCCCTCCGACGACTTCGTCCTTTCTGCAGACTCACTAGAGTCACGAGACCGGCAGTCCACACACTAAGAAGAGTCGACGACAAGTCTAACCGAGTCCTTGACAACACCTCCTCTCCCCTCTCTCTCCGTCTAAACCCCCAATCATTCCACCAAAACTTAAAGAACAAATATAATGTCTCAATTACAAAAGTACATCTTCATTTACCGGAATTTAGACGGAACCCCGTAAAGAAACTGAACAAAGAATAAAAGGAACTCCGGAAATGAGTCTACTAGTGGAAGAGTTACTCCGGAAGGGACAGGCGAACTATTTTCAGACCGGAGAGGAAAGATACATATATTTGGACGGAAGACACGTGTGAGGGACCAGGGAAAGGTGTGAAATGGAAAGACGGGACGTGACTAGTTGAAGGCTGAGTAAATATACAAAGTAAATAAAAGACGAACGGAGGCGACCTCACAGTCGAAGTGGTCCCGCACCTAAGCACAAACAGCGGAAGAGACCACACAGACACTTAAGGAGGGTGAACTACCCTGGCCGAAAGATGGTACAACTTCGAGTAGGACCAAGAGTCTTTGACGGGACGATCTTTCCAACATGTATGCACACAAGTGTGTGTACGTGGGGTGTGTGTATAAGTGTGTGTGTGTCTGTGTTGCGGAGGGTGGGGAAAGAAACCTTTTAACGGTCTCCTGAGAGACCGAAGAACTCAACGAAGAACAGACCTCCGTCCCCGGACACGAAAGACAGGTCTCGACGTAGACTACTAAAGACACACAGGACGACTACCCGAGTCTGAAACACGCCTCGCACCGCAGTCTAATCAGTGCTGAGAGGCGCCCCTCAGACGAGGGCGAACACGCAGTGTCCATCTCCCCCCGCGCGGGCACGACCGACAGACAGGCAGACGTCGTCGACGACAGCCCCGCTACGGGGGCGGGGGCGGGGGCACACCCCGAGTGAGGAGCCCAGGACCAGCAGGCCGGCTGGTACCTTCTTTTTCTCGAAACACAGACGTTTACAGTTCAACGTAGGTCTAACGAACGAGACTAAAAAGAACCCCAGGAGGCACACGAAGTGACAGTGACAACACATTATAAAATCAAAGGTACTTTTGCCCTACTAACTAACTGGAAGGATTCTGTCGATGAGGAACTTCAAATAAGTAGACACTGGAAAGTACTAAAACCACCCATTTCTTTACTCTGTAAAGAACTATCAGGGACTTTTTTTTTTGGAGAGACTGAGGTCTATAACTCTAATGTCAGGTAACGGGGGGGGGTGTGTGTGTGTGGTAAAGAAAGTATAAAAGAGTGAAAAACCGAAAAGACTACTATTTTAATTGTCACTTAACATATACATACAAATCAATATTTCTTTAATATTTCCGTAAAAGAACGGAATAGTGGTATCTGTCCGACATCTGTACTATGTCAGAGGGGAAAATTTTTTTTACTTTAATACAATTCTAATCATCGTAGAGTCCTGTCAATTAACCTCGGAAACCTTTGAAATAGACGGAAATTTAACAAACCGACAAAATTTCACGTACACACACACACATCCATCTATTCTATCTATCGTTCTTTCGGACGTTCGTCCATGGTCCTCCTACCCGACCCACCGAGTCTGCCATTTCTTACGTAGACGTCGCGTTCTCTGGGTCCAAGCTAGGAACGCAACCCTTCTAGGGGACCTCTTCCCGTACCGTTGGGTGGATAAAACTTTCATTTCGACAGAAACACGATTAATTGTGATCTGGTTTTTTTCAAAATATCATATTATGATGGAAGTTTTATGGATACTTTAACTAATCAAATTCTTATATTAAACGACACTTTGTATGCAGATTTCTGTTTTCCACAACGGAAACATTATTTATTTTTATTTTATGGAGCTAAGAAAAGAGAAGTATATTTTGTTTAGGTTGGGGTTTAGGGTAAAATTGATTTGATTAAGAGGAACACCCTACTCCAGTTCTACAAAAGAAAGTTTCCGACATCCTACTCATTATATTTCTTCGGACTCACGGACGACTTAAGGCCCCCCACACTCCCCGACAAGACACACGTGAAAATAATTAACTTACACTTCTATCTGGTTCGTCCGTCAGTGACGTCCTACCTTTTTCTCCGTCCCGCAAGCCACCCACTTCGGAACACTTCCCGAAACCACGTCTTAGACAGTATTGTACTTTACGATCGTAGCGGGGCGTACAGACAGTAAATGAAAATCTTAAGTGTCGTTTCCAAGAACAAACTGTCCTTTTATCGTTTGTAAGGAACTGTGTCTTAAACTGAGTCGAGAAACCATAGAAAGGAAAGAAAGAGTGAATGGTTCCCTTCCATGATATATTTCGTCTAAACAATAACTTTCCTTCCTTTTTTCATGTAGATGGTACTAGTCTTCAGGAATCCCCGCATTAATTTTTAGAAACGAATGTCGGCTCCAGAGTTGTCCATCGGACGTCACTTTGGTGGCCCAGAGAGTCAAGTGCACTTGGCTCCGAGACAAAGGCCGTCATCTACAGGTCTCCAGAGGTTCAGTTTATTGTGAACTCTTCTTCGAGGTCCGAAAATTGACCGGGTTAGTCTCTACGGGAACGAGTGACGGTTTCATTAGTAAATGAAAAAGTGACCTGAGATTCAGAGGGATAGGATTTTATGAGGATGACGTTCCGATAGAGATCTGTCTGTACTAAAATATAAAATTTTCTGAACTCAACGACAGGTCACGATTAGTCACATGTACCGACAAAACCCCCTCGTGGTCCACTTCCTTCGACACACGAGAGACCACAGGTCCTCTTTACGGAAGCACCTGGACGCGGGAGAACTCGACACCTGTGTCGTGACCCTACCTCAAGTGCACAGTGTCACCCCGGTCGTAGGAGGGTCTCCCCACTCTTAACCAAGAATCCACCAAATTTTTTTTTAAAAAAAATTTGAGAAAAAGTTTTTTTTTTTTTTTTATTGAAACAAACGAATAAATAAATAAAAACCGACACGACCCAGAAACAACGATGCTTCTGACAGAGATCGACGCCACTCGTCCCGACGAGAACAACACCTCACGTCTGAGCCGTCAACCCCGTGTGTCCGAGTCAACGACACGACACGCACCCCCAGAGGACCTGGTCTACCTTGGCTGTAGAGGACGGAGTCCGCCTAAGAAATGGTGACTCGGTGGTCCTCTCGCGGGTGAAGGGACTAGAGTGAGAAGTGTATATTTCGGGTCTATATTGTATGTTTACATACGCTACAGACATCATAATTTTAAAGTACCCTACCCCTACAGTTTGTCTTTACAAATCTTTTCGACGAACCCTCTACAGTCACTGACTTTCTACCTCGTATCACGGAACCTCATTATTCGATTTAATATCAAGTAGTCTAAAAATCACAGTCAAGCCGGGAAAGAGGGGGGTTTATATACTAAGGACACGGACGACAAAGAGGGGGAGAGGAATTTACGAAGAGACGTGCGTATGTCTCTAGAAACCATGGAAATACGTCTAAACATGTAGATGGTAATCCGGTGACTTTTGATCGTCATCCATTTGAAGTCGTTTATCAGGAGAGAGGACAATCTCACACCCAGACTTCTAGTTTGTAAAGGAAATGGACACATCGGTGAGATCTCCCTTCTTTTTGTGTGGTGTTAAAGTTTATGAAACGGTCTGACTTCATCATTTCACATAAGAAAAACAGAAAAGGTGGTGACTGACGCTTACGCCAGAAACAGTGTCCTTTGTTGACTCCCCTAGACCCGAACCGACCGGGTCGTTCGTGAAGGTCCCAAGGGAAAATAACCGCGCGCCCGTTTTGTTTCAGGGCTAACAAAGTAGGAGTTTTCTCTTCCGGGCCTACCCTACACACGGTGAAAATCGGATTATCCTTTACTTCATTAACAACCCAGTACGAATTCGTGAAAACAAATAGACATCGTGGTAAAGCAACGGTACCTATGTCCACGAAGTAGGTCACTATTCCTCGGACGCCTTTTCGAGCGACTGGAGTCCTCGTGTGGTGGAGGGCTGGAGACTCGAGTTTTTTTCCTAACCTACGAAAATTCTCCTGGTACTCGTCAATTTAAAAACAAAAGGTGGATCTACGAGGGCCAACATACAACAAAAAAGAAGTAAGAAGGCGGAAATGTAAACGTCAAGAGGTCACACAGTCCCCGTCACAAATCGAGTCTTCGACACAACCCGAATACACCTTCGAGAACCATGTCATTATCTCTAGACAAACGGAACTCAGTGGACTCATCCTCGTAAAATTCCTCTTACTCTCTCGACCGAATTTTGAGTTGTAACTTTTTTACTGCTAGTACCGTAGACAAGGGTAGTGAAGTACCGTTTATCTACCCCTTTGTTACCTTTGTCACTGTCTAAAATAAAAGAGTCCGAGGTTTTAGTGATGTCGACCACTGACGTCGGTACTTTAATTTTCTACGAACGAGGAACCACCTTTTCTATGCTGGTTGGATCTGTCGTATAATTTTTCGTCTCTGTAATGAAACGACTGTTTCTAGGGAGATCAGTTTCGACATCAAAAAGGTCATCAGTACATACCTACATTCTCAACCTGGAGAATCTTAAGTGAGTTATTGCCAGTTTGGAGAGGGTCGGGTGCTAAATGAGGTATGAAGGCTACACTTTGAATAGTCTGGACTAACACGTAATATAAGTCTTCAGTGACATTCTTTTTTCTACCTTAACTCCAAGTCCGGAACAAAGAGATTGTCAGACAGAGAGAAGAAGGGGAGAGAGTTAAGAGACCGCCAGAAAGGGAGTCTTCCCAGAGTCATCTTAAAGGTCATGAAGGGTGGAGAAATTTTCCTGAACACTAAAAAGAAAGGAGAGAGTCAATGGTCCTTGATCTCACCTTCCTTTTTGCGGCACCTTGATCGACTTTTGGGACAATGAGGAGAAATACGACGTCGAAGACAAAAGTATATCTTTCCTCAATTTAACACCGGTAATATAGTTTAACCCATACCAAAGGGTAGGGTAGGGAAGAAAACGGTACTTCTACATCTGCAACAATTATGGAACATAAAACACACATGTTTCCGTCAGGATTCAATTACCGGGGACTTTTATCAGCTCAGAAATCTCGATTAAACACCATCATTCTATAAAATACACCCATCTACGTCACTAAAGTCAAAATAACTACCCAGACATAATAGTATATTGAAAACGAAAACTTTTTTTAATATATATATATATATGTGTGTGTGTGTGAAATAGACTTTCCAGTATCCCTAATTTTTGGTTAAGACACTTGGTGAACTCGGATTATCTTTTGTACTACACTCTCCCATCGGAACAGTCGGAACGTCCCACCAAAAGGTCTGCATCCCCTCCGGGAACCAAGCACGAGTCATCATTGTGACGGTTGACTGACTTTCAAATTGTTTCTGACACGGTCCTGGGGAGTCAAGAGGTCAGAAGAAAATTGGGAGCCTCGGATATTAGTATGCTTTGTCCAAGGTATATATACCGTGTAGCATGAATCGTACTAAGTCTCAAAGAGGAAGTCTAACACTCAAGTACAGACTTCCCTCTGACAGCCCGTGTGACAACCTACTGAAGCAGACTTACAGACGGAGTACCGGAAAAGAGTGTAAGACGGCGGAGACCCTGTGCCAAAACAAAATCAAGGTGTATTTGTCTCGTCTGGTACCACACGGGTGCACGGAAGGTTGTCGATTTCGTCGTCTCTGTCAATCCGCACGAAGACGACGACTCGCGCACGCGCGCACGTGTGTGTGTGTGTGTGTGGGAATTTGGTACGTACACGCGCGTGTGTGTGGGGGAGGGAACTTGGAAGGTAAAGACGGGGGAAACAACAGGGGTGGGATAATCGGTTCATTTGTCAGTAAAATCGTCAAAATCTAAAGAGACGTCTATGTAATCAGGCCGTGAAAGGTCCAAACCCAATGCACCCATACCGAAGTGGTACCGGAAACCGACACTCTCTCACACACACGCACACGTGTACACGGACACGTCCCCTCACACTCTACTTCTAGACCTGCCACCAGACCGGGGACATAAATATGTCCTCCACTGAAGTGTCTCGTCACGACTACAAATGGCATCACTGCCACACTGTGGACCGAGGGTCCACCGGGTCTGTGGAGACGGGTCCGAACCCCTTCCTCTACCCATTCTTTCTACCCACCCCGTCACCCATAATAATGACACCCAATCCAATCACATTCTAGAGATTCTCACACAAATTCAAAACTTCCATCTTAAGTTAAACCTAGGGTACAATGAGTGCAAGATTAGTAACTTAACACTTCGGAGTTTAAAATCGAAAATAACTGTAAGTAAGTCAATGGAGCTTCCTGACAGTCCTCAAAATTTTACTCGAAACAACAAGAGATCAGTGGCTCAGAACAGGTTGAGACAACACTGGGGGACGGGACGGTCCGAGGAGACAACTACCCTAAAGGTCCGCTCTTATGACGTCACCCAACGGTAAGGGAAGAGGTCCCCTAGAAGGGCTGGGTCCCTAGTTTGGGTGTAGAGGACGTAACCGTCCACCTAGGAAAATGGCGACTCGGGGGTCCCTTCGTATACATACATGTGTGTTGGATACACATATATAAATATATATCGGATACACACACACATAATATACATACATATGTATATACACACACGTGTGTGTGTGTGTTTGTGTGTGTGTGTCATCAAGGGAAAATTTTTCTTTTTATTGGGACTTCCCGATTCGTACTCAGGGGACCCTTCCGGACGTATTTACCCTTTACGAGAGTAATGACCACTCTAAGCACTCCCTCTTGGTAGGGTAACAAGTCCAGGTCAGCGGAGAGTCATAGACGTCCCGTGACCCAAGGTCCTTGGGGTGTCTGGGGTCCTAGGCGTCTACGAGACCAGGGAAGCAGGTGGGAGACACAGACTCCAAGGTAGTCGGTTGGTACCTAGCATTTATATCATCGTGTATAACACCCCTTTTTTAGGTGTAATAGTCACATGGGTACGTCAAGTTTGGACAGAACAATTTCCCAGTCGATACCAATAAGACTGACTTTATCCATAACAGGTAGATTAAACCTTTACTTTACTCCGACACACATACAACAAACCCCACTATTCATAATTTCTTAAACTCTCCTTAGAAGATTTAAAATCCAGAAGTGAAACTTCTACTCCCATGAATGAGAGATCTAAATTTTCACAATCGCTCGAACAGTGAATGAAGTCTGGTGTGTCAGATCCTTCATTCTTTGATCCAAACTTGGACCCAGACAGGAGTGTACTTCGGAGATCTTCATCGGACTACTCAGTAGAATGACTGTGACAGAGAATGTCATTAATAACGGAGGAAAACTGAGACGAAGGTAAAAATACAAAAACTTTGACAAAGGATGAGGACCTTGGACTCAAAGAGAGAGGGGCGGAAGACGGACCACTTTGGATGTCTGAGCATGTCGACCTCCGTGGATCGTGGACGTCTCCGACGGGGGAGTGCGACATGCACTCCGGACCTCTTCGTCTCTACCAGACTCCAGTCCGTCGAATCCTCAGAGTATCGGTCCTAAACTTACTTGTACCTCAAAAGGCATGAAAGGGTAACCAAGAAGGTACGAGTTTGGCAAAGGAGAAATTCGGAAGAACAGAGGCACATCCACATTCCCGTCTACACTCTCGTTCCTTTGAACCCAAGTCTAGTACTAAGACGGTGGCCATCCTCGAAATCTTGAGACCTCGTCTATAAATTGGAAAAACACGGAACTAAAGGAGTAGACTGTTCACCCTTAACACCATCATGGTGGCGAATCCCAACACTACTCCTAATCTGGCCGACAATAAACCTTTCGTGACCCTTACCACGGACCTTGTCTCTAATAATCACTATCTCTATTAATGATAGTCATAATAATCACTATCTACATCCCTCCCTCCTACGACGGGCTGGCTCGTAGAACTCACGACTCCCAACGTCACTTCTTGGAGACCCCAACCTCTCAACCCTTGTCCTGGGGATAATCTTTTCAGGTCACAAATTCTGAAGTGGAAGGTTATGTCCCCCTAGGGATCAGTCACTCAAATCTAGGGTGTACGGGGTGGCGGTTTTTTTGGGTTTTGTATTTGTCGTCTTCATTGTCACATTGTCCAAGTTATTTCTGAGATGTTTACCCTCCCCTCCTCCTCCTCCTCCAGGAATCGACGTCTTCATTGTCATATTGTTTAGGTCATTTCTACGTACGTCCCCACCCCACCACCCCCTCCAGGAATCGACCGCGGAGACGGGGGGCCCCCGGAACACTTTACGGGACCGGGCGAGGGAACTCACCGCACCAAGCACAAAAGAAATTTGGACCTCCCGCATCTAGGGACACTAATCGACGGCCGACGACTCCGTCCCCCACCGCAACCCAAACGCACACCTACACCTACACAAATCGAAAGATGAGCAGGGCTCGAACCATCTGCAGGTCTATCTATAATCATTAAAAAAGGGGAGACTGACCCCTAACTCGGACCCGGACTCGTCACTTTCGTGGTGCAAGATTGGCGACCGGGCGGTCCCTTGGGGGGTCTACAATCAACAATTTACACTGTCTTGTCAAAGTTTCTTCATAAAAGACGGTCCTTTTGGTTGGCTTCGAATTGATGGACTTGGTCGACTAAACAAGGACGACTTCAACAGAATATATTAACCGACCGACGGGAAGTTTCTTTCTACTGATAAAAGGGGAGATTAAGGTAAAACACATTATCCACATATGTAAGTCCTATAAACTTAACTTTACGTATGGACTCATATTGATACGTCGGTGCGGGTACACCCGTCTCCTACGAACTAAGGGTGCCGGAAAGATCTTCCTTAAGTCGACCCTTCCGTCACCCTCGTCGACCACCTCAATCCGTAAATATACCTCTGACTAAAGACCCCAAGTACTCGGACAAGGAGACCGAAATTATCGGTATGACCGGACAGTAAGGTTCATGTCCCATCCGAGGAACGTCTGTCCCTGCATTGACAGTGACAATTAAGAAATAAATTTTCACTACGAAATGTCTTGAGAGTGTGGTACTACAAATCGTAGTCTGGACTATCTAAGACGAAGTACCAACACACTTAGACCCGTCAAGTAGAGAACTTCAGAGTCAAAAGAATGGACACTGTACTTCTGTCGTGTGCGGTATATTTAAACAACACAACTCTTTTACTGGGTCGTCTACGGACCACACGGTATCCGCGAACGAGGGTAGGAATCCAATGTGTGGTCACTCTCCGAAAAGGAGTGTTTCCTTTCGGAAATTTCTCCGGGGGCCCCCCCTTTCCCCGAAGGGACCCCCGAGTCTACCACTTCCTAGACGGACGTCACGGTCCTCTGGGTCGAAGGTAGGGACCCAACCCTACTAGGGGACCTCTTCCCTTACCGTTGGGAGAGGTCACAAGAACGAACCTCTTAGGGTGCCTGTCTCCCCGGACTACGCGATACCCCAGTGTTTCTCAGCTTGACCTGATTCGCTGATTGTGTGTGTGGCACCCCCAGCCCCCTTCAGACGTCTTATAATTAAATGAAGAGAGCAACCAGTGTACCCCCCTCTTTTACTAACAAAAGAGAAAGTTTCTGTCGTCTTTCGAAGCAAACGAGACGACCCACCCTTCGGAGACAACCGACGCGGACACCAGACCCCCCACCGTGAGTCCCTGGGAGGTCGAGTAGGTCTTCGGTCCTACCCGAGACGTACACCCACCAAAGACCCTCGGACCGGGAGTCCACGGACATCAAGGAGTCCGTCGTGTGGTCCCCCGCGTCGAGTGAGTCTTTGTGGTTGCAAAGAAAAGAGTAGTCTTTCTATAAATACCTTCTTTACTACTACAATCCTCGTATCAAGGTTACTCGACTCTAGTCACGGATTTCCACCTCCTTTTCACACAAAACTACTTATGTAAGGCGTAGAACCTTTACTTATTGTAACGACTTTTGGGGTCCCTCTAGACTAAAAGGTCCTTACGGAGGGACGCCCTTGTCACGAGTGTGGAAGGACCAGATCTGTGGTCACCTCGAGGCATCCCACCACCCACCGAACGATGGACTCCAGTCTCGAATACGTAAGAGACGGGGAGACCCGTCACCCGTGGCACCAGAGACCGGGGTCGTAACGTAGTAGGGACACGTTTGGCCCGTTAAAGAAACTTCAAGAGAAACGTAATGTCCCTTGTTATCCGTAAAGTCTCGTTTTCAGTAAAAGAGGCGGAACTCAGCCAAGTATTGTCACTCCACTTTAGTCCAGCACACGAACCACGAACAAGTCAGCGAAGTCAGCACAGACTGAGAAACGGTAGAATACCTGGCACGGGACGGTCCGAGACAGGCACCCCACGACCCCGGAGTCAGGTCAAGGACGGCCCATTGGGCACCTTCACTGAAAAGGGGACGACCCAAAGGTCTAGGGCCCACCGAGTCCTCGGAAGGGTGACATGCGATCCGGAGTAGCGTTCCAGGAACTCGAAAGTAAGAAGTTAAACAAGTTCAACTTGTCTAATCACGTATAACTCTAAAAGTCTCTGACAATTACGGTTCGTAATACGACGGTCGTACCACCGTTGACCTTATGTTTTAATTAGACAATAAACCATCCGCGTGACCCCGAAGGCTCCACCGAGTCGCTATTTCGCGGACGGACGGTCACGTCCTCTGTCCTCTGCGCCTAAGTCAGAGACCCAGTCCTTCCGGGGGACCTCTTCCATGACCGGTGAGTGAGGTCATAAGAACGGACCCCTGTAGAGTACCTGTCTCTTCGGACCACTCGATGTCAGGTACCCCAGAGTCTGTTAGTCTGTACTGACTAACTGACTTGTTGTTGTCCCCTTGGTTAACTAGAAGCGTTTATCGTGAACACTTTTTACTTAATCTCTACCTCAAAACACTCCACACCTTCTAACGGCAGTCTCGAACCCCCTTCCTCCCCCAAGGAAAGTCCTCCCCCTCACACGAACAGTGCGTCCCTCTCGGCTCCAAGGGCGGCGGCGGGGCAGAGAGTCCTCCTCCCGAGACTAGACAGAGGGACGACGGACACGGAGGAATCCAGTACTGACGACGCTCTGTCACTTCCACGACGAGACGCGAAGGTTTCTCCCGGACGGGCGCGAGCACCACCGCCTCCTCCTGAAGGCCAAGTAGGTCCTGCTCCGGATGCTGCGTCGGGTCAAGGACCGGTGGTCGCGACCGTTGGTCGTCCGGGACTTGAAGTGGGCGAAGGACCTAGCGAGTCCTGGAGGCAGGTGCCTGCACTTGAGGGAGCTACTCTTTCAGCGGGACCGGAAGTCCGTGGACTTCGACGGTCGCCTCACCTTACACAACCCCTGTCTACGTCGGAGTGTGCCATTCCTCGAGCCTACTGGGTGTCGGAAACTCGAACCCTAAGAAACATAAACCTACCCCGACGAAAGAATCCCCCTACTAGGAGGGCAGAGGGTACCACCGACGCATCCTCGTCTCACCGGAGTCACCGCGGAGAGGACCCAGGAGGACGGTTCGACAGCCCGGACAAGAACAACCCTTTGCTGGGGTGCCTCCCGAGTGAGCGTCGTCGTCGAGAGCTCATCGGCCACCGAGCTCTGGGAAGGCACCGGACCTGAAGTCGCGAACCAGAGGGCACACACCTCTCTCCGGGCAGGAAGTACTCCTCCCGTCGTCTCCTCACAAACTGTGAAGAAAGATTTCTAGTTTCTGTCCTAAAAGTAATAACATAAGAGTTCCACAGATCCCTAAGGTACTCTAACCTTATTCCTTTTCTGTTCCCTCTTTAGTCCTCCCCACGTGTCCCCTCGTTCGGCTCCGGACCTCGCGGTTGGGGCGCGCAAACATTGGTCTCACGGGAGTGAGACTAGATAAAGTAGACGAGCCCCGAGGTGCAAAATTTTTCGTCACTACATCATCCATAGATATTTACAAGGAGAAAAACACTGCTCCCTAAAGGATACAGTAATGACACCATTTACTGTGGACAACCTACAACACTTACAGACACACACATGTGTGTGTGTGTGTGTAGACTACTTCGTCGTATATGGACCTCAGGTCACTTGTCGTAATAGAAAGGGACGACTCACGTCTAGATTACCTTTCTAAATCCTCAATGCGTCTCTAGTCTCACAAACGAAGCAGGGACTGTCTTGGACTTACCTTTCCAACTAGAGTCAAGCGAGCAGTCTTCCCCAACGAATAGGAGAGCTGAGAATAGACCTTCTTGTCCTGTCAGTGTCCTGGCGGGACGTCACAAGGACTGAAACCAATAACACAATACTTCCCCAGCGGGCCTTCCAGGGCCGGGGGACGTCCGTCCGTCTGAGACTGACTCGTCCTCGCGGGTCGTCCCGACTTGGCCCTCCTGCGAGTCAAGGGGCGAGAGATCTGGCTGGTCTATCGACACAAGAGCACCTTCCTGTCGCTCCAAAACGATCAAAACCAAGGGAATCTGGGTGACTGAAATTGGTGACCCCGCCACTGGTCGACGTCCTTCCCCGGGGGTGACAGTCCCCGAAGGACAGTTCTATTTTGGTCCGTGAGGACGGTCCACTTTATGTTTTCCTTGGAACCTACGAGTTTACTTCCCTTTTTCGTAAGTAGGAAAAAGAAAAATTGTATCACGGATTCTTTGGAGACGTAATGACTCTAGATCTCTCGTCTTCTAAACGGTAATATGTCCTGTCACCCGTGAAAAGGTCTTTGGATCACAAGTCTGTAAAGATCAAGGAGGACAGGTGGGGAGGGGGGGCGGCATAACTAACCACTAACTAACTGGCGGGACCCAGAAGTGACAACACACACCCGAGTGGGGGGGTGGGGGGTATAACTAGTAAACAACCAACCAACTAACGGGACCCAGAAGTAACAAAACGCACCCGAGGAGGGGGGGGGGGCGGGGCGGGGTATAACTAACAAACAACCAACCAACTAACGGGACCCAGAAGTAGCAAAACGCACCCGAAAGGGACGAATGCTACCCCCCCGGTGAGAAGCAACACCACACACCCGAAGAGACGCCACCGAGGAGAGTAGCGTCTGGCGTCCGAGATCCATTCGAATTCAGCAACGGCGGACGCTCGAGTCACCAACACCGAGTACCCGAATCAACGAGGTCGTACACCTTAGCAGTGTCTAGTCCCTAGCTGGGGACTGGGGACGTAACCGTCCTCCCAAAAAGAGGTCACGAGATGGCCCCTTCAGGTGAGGACGCCAAAGACACAACACTAGACTTACTAACAAGACCAACGGTAAGTATCTAGTCATAGTTCTTCCCAGCGTAATCAATAAGTACCCCGTATTCCAACAAAACACACCAAAACGAAACAGAATAAATTTCATCCGCGTCCTTAACCTATCAAACAAGTACAGTGGACCAATCTTTCTTGACATCCTTTTCGTGTCTAGACTCTACAATCTGTATATAGGAAGAGAAGAGACCCAGAATCGTAGAAACAGAAATTATCCTTCGAACGGTCTAAATTATAAAAATACCAGAAAGGTACATGAAGAATTCAAAGACAACATGTCCTTCCGATTGAGTTTAAACCCGTGAATTCCTTTACGGATTTTTGGTGCCGTTCCGTCACAACGTGTAAGAGTCCTGTCGGTCCGCGAGTGTTCCTACGCGTTGGTGTAGCGTCTGGAGCGACCTCCTCTCGGTCGGGGGGGTCCTTCGTCACACGTCAGAGGATATTTCAATCTAAATAATGCACTGGGTCGTAAGGGTGAAAAACGAGAGACAGGATCTTTTTACTTTTCAATGTAAATGAATTTCTTTAGAAACGGGATTACATGGACATCGTCGTAATAAATATTAGTGGGGTTCGATCTTTGTTGGGTCTAGAGGGAGTGACCCACCGACATGTGTGTCTGACACCATGTAGGTACGTCACCTTATGATGAGTCGTTATTTTTCCTCATTAGACAACTGCACACGTACTTGGACTTACGTAGAATTTACATAACGTGATTCTTCAGTCTAAGGTTTCAATGAGACACTGAGTTAAATATACTAAGAGATCTTTCCCGGGACCTCTTCCCTTACCGTTGGGTGAGGTCATAAGAACGGACCTCTTAGGGTACCTCTCTCCTCTCGGACCACCCGGTGTCACGTTCCCCAGCGTTCCTCCGTCTGTGTTGACTCGTCGAAAGTGAGTGAGTGAGTGATCTTTCCCGTTTTAACATCCCTGTCTTTTATCTATTCATCAAAGGTCCCCGAACTTCATCCCCTTTCCAGACTGGTGTTTCCCCACAGGACCCCTTTAAGAGACCCACAACCTACCAACACACAAAACCACCACTAGGACCTTTAGGACCTCTAAAGGTGCCTGTCTCCTCGGACCGTCCACTACCAGGTACCCCCAACGTCTTCTCAGTTCATTTGTTGTTCGTTTCGTAGTTGTTATCCAGGAGCAAATAACAACCCACCACCACCCAAATCGGCGAGTCACCACAGGTTGAGAAAGACTAGAACACCTGACATCGGGTAGTCCGAGCAGACAGGAACTCCAAAGGGTCCGCTCTTATGACCTCGGTAAGTGACGAGGTCCCCTAGAAGGACTGGGTCCCTAACGTGGACCCAGAGGACGTGTAGAGGACGTACGTCCACCTAAGACATGACGAACTCGGTGGTCCCTTCCCCCTGTTTACGTTTCTTTGTTTACGGATCTCGTCTCTCGACGTGTAGTCTACGAAAATCTTTCTACAAATTTCCTCCTTCCATTCAGTCGAACCACGGACCCCATTCATTCGTGCGTCGATTTATCTCGTGAACAATGTATTGTCCTGACGAAGGACAACTTTCGACCCACAAATGTCCACAAAGTCGGACTGTGAATGTGTTTCTTCACCCCTTTCTAAATACCAACTAGGAGGGTGAGATTAGTAAATCTACGTCACGAAAATTGAAAATTCCGAGTCCAGTGATTGAGGAAACCTTTATCGAGGCTAAAGAGGTCTCCCTTTTTATGTGTAACCTTGGATGGACGTTTTAAAATGTATAACAAAGTCCTCAGTTAGAGGGACTTGGCGTCCACACTTGTACTACAATTCTTGAGAACCGAAATCGTCCCTTGAGTTTGGGCCCCGAGACATTGTTGGATCTCCCCACCCTACTCCTCCCTCCAAGATCTCCCTCCCCTGTATACATATGGACACCGACTAAGGACAACTACAAACCGTCTTTGGTTGTGTTATGACATTTCGTTAATAGGAAGTTAATTTTTATTTAATTTTTTTGTTATTTTCTTGAGAACCGAATCCGAACTATAATACTTCACCTCTTTCGTATCCGAACGTCCCAGTTAAACAATTATAGGACCGAAGTAACGTTCTCACACACGTCTTATAAATTAGAGAGACAAAGAGTTAAACAAGTAGACATTTTACCTCCTTTTATATAGGACCTCACACACGATCAAACGTCCGAAAATTTTTAAAATAATAATAATTTTTTTTTTAAAAAAAAAAATAAACCGATGCGACCCGAGGGGTCGACACCGTGGACCCGAGATTTCGTACGTCCAAGCCATCAACGTTACACGTCCGAAGACGTCAACGTCGCACACCCAAATCTAGGGTATATCCTAGGACGAAGGGGTTGACCCCTAGCTTAAGTACAGGGACGCAACGTCCCACCTAAGAATTGGTCACCTGGTCGTTCTTTCAAGGTCCGAGAAGTAAAAATCGTACGGTACTGGTCATAGGTCATTGGAAAACCCGTTCTGTCACTACTCGGGACTACGTCCTTTCGTCGTACAAGATATTTTCCTGAATTTTTTTTTGAAGAAACTTCGTCTTACTCTCATAAACTCGAATAAAGATTTCAGAAAGAAATAGGAGGAGACGACGACGATTCAGTGAAGTCAGCACAGGCTGAGACACGTTGGGTTACCTACCGTCGGGTGGTCCGAGGGGGCAAGGACCCTAAGAGGTCCGTTCTTGTGACCTCACCCAACGGCAAAGGAAGAGGTTACGCACTTTCATTTTTCACTTTCACTCCAGTGAGTCAGCACAGGCTGAGAAGTGCTGGGGTACCAGACGACGGACGGTCCGAGGAGACAGGTACCCTAAAAGGTCCGTTCTCGCGACCTCACCCCACGGTAACGGAAGAGACAAACAGGAGGAGCTACAAGAAATGAAGGATCAATGTACTTCGTGATCTGAAAAAAAAAAAAACGGAATCATGACGGAATTTCCGTTTATTATGTCCAAGTAGACCCACCTCCCACTTACCACCCCACCCTCATAGAAGGGAGACTCGGTGGTTCAAAGTGACTCCAACAGAGTCTAAAAATCACTTTCCCACTTGATTCTACCAAAAAGGGGATTTTCTGGGAGCATGTCATCGTCAGTTGCATTGAAGGACCATTGTCTTCCACCTGGAACTTTCGGGACGAGACTTCTTTCGTTTCTCCTGGTTCCAGGACCCCGTTTGGATGTAAGAATAAATCAGTGCCACAGCATATTGATTGGCTCTTCTGGACCAGCAGAGACCCCATCTCTCTAAACCTCACCTCTCTTCCTACTCTGTCCAAAGTAAGTCGGTCGAACGTGATTTGTCGTCGGGAACTCAAAAGTCAAGAAACATGGACCACAAACCAATCACTTTGGTGTTACCATTAGTAAACCCCAAAATTAAGGGTATGGAAAGGTCTAACGAACTATCGAAAGGTACCTTTAAAAAGGAATCGACGAGTGATCTGAAACAAAAGTGGATAAGCATCGACGATTCTTTCTTTTATTCGAGCATCTCTATAAAATATCATATATTAATATTAGATATCCTAACTGAGGTTCTGTCCACAACAGAAGTAATACCTCGTGAAATCGAGGTTTTCCAAAATAACGGAGAGTTTGGACCTAAGGCAGTGTTCTAACACGCACCGCAAAAAGGTTTACGGGCAAAGAGCGTACCCGGACGACAACGGGTAGGGGTGATCCGCACTCTTAAGGACGTAGTGCGACCTGGACTCCAAATAAACTCTTCCTCTGGTCTCGTCATCCTTCTTGCCTCTAAGACTTCAGAGGGTCTATGTGTAAGTCTCCCGTGACGCTCGTCCCACCGAGGCCGCCATCCTCTTCGTGCACCTCGGAACCTATGGCCCCCGGGAAACGCATCTGTCGTTTCGGTTACCGAACTTTTCCACGTCGACAGAGGGTTCCTGCCCCGTGCCGCGGAAAGAGAGTGTTCCTGCCCCGCGTCGCGGAAAGAGTCGGCGGAGTGCTCCTGCCCGTGTCGCGGAAAGAGACGGCTCGACTCGCACTCCCTCCGAAGGTCGTGCGCTCGTCTATCCTTCGCTCTACGAAGGAGGACGGAAGAGGTACCCTTCGACCCGGGTCCGGGTGTCTCGACCAAAAAAAAAAAAAAAAGGATCAACTTTTATCAATTTGTCCTTTTAGTTGGTTGGTCGCATTCCGGGACCTTCATTGTGACTTTGTCTTTCCCTTACCTTCTCCCAGGACTCATAAGTCTACCATCGGAGAGATTAAAAGTAATTCTTTGGGTTCTTTTTAAGTCCTCTCCAAAAAGTAAACGGGAAATTCTCTAACTTCTTCAGTTTGGACAATATTTTAGTCTCTTCCTTCGTTACTCCCTCTTTTTTTATATTCAAGTTACTAACACAATTAGTCCCAGCTGGTCTCTTGGTCTTGGCCATCCTTCCAATAAAGTCCCTTACCGAACGTGTCTATACCCCTGAATCGATTCGTTCAGGTTTTAAACCTCCCACTCTCACCCTCTCTTCTACCCCCGTTCGACTTCGAGGGGACCTGTCCTCCCCGTCAGGGCACGACCTACCTGAGGCGTCGGTGTCCGACTGTGACAGGAAAAGCCCTTCCAAAGAAGAGAGAGGTCCCCTTAGAGTCGAGACAGAAATTTCGGAAGGTCGACCGAACCTTAGGTCGGAAGGGTCTAAGTGGTCCTATTAGAAGGAATAATTTAGTTGACTAATCCGGGAAATTAATGTAGACGTCTTTTCGGTAGTGTTACTCCCGTTTCTACCTTCCCTCAACAGAATTTACTACGTTCCTGTTGGTCTTACGGTATCGTATTAATTTAAGTCTAACCCCTGTTTCCTGGGCTAACTGGAGTATCCTTTACGTCAATCACTAGACTTATCGTTTCAACTCGTCGAGAGTGTCAATGTCTCTTTTGTGTTTCTAGCGTTCTCTCTTTTGTCTTGTCTCCAGTCAAGATTTAACAGCTAGAAGACCTAAAATTTGACTCTACTTTCCTTGTTTTCGTTACTACTTTCACACACAATCCATTCTTTTTAATGAAAACCTCTTTTTGTTCTCTTCCACGAAGAATTCGATGTCGTACTCTTACGAACACACTAAAAAAAAAAAAAAAAAAATGTTTTTCTCTACCCTACCTCATTGCCTCTCCCTAACCAAAGATCTGAGTTCTGTCTTCGTAGAAGTCTAGAACGACTAAAAACGACACCCATCAATAATTGGACAGAAGTAGGTGTCTTTCTCCTATCTTCCACTTCAGCGAGTCAGCACAGGCTGAGAAATGCTGGGGTACCTGACATTGGATGATCCGAAGAGACAGGTACCCTAAGAGGTCCGTTCTCACGACCTCACCTAACGGTAAAGGAAGAGGTCCCCTAGAAGGGCTGGGTCCCTAGCTTGGGCCCACAGGGTGTAACCTCCGTCTGTGAAATTGGAGACTCGGTGGTCCCTTCGGGGTCTTTTTCCTATTGCTCCGGAATATCCCAATAACACTCTTGCCTTTCTCACTTATAACTCGTCGGAAACGGTCTGCAATGATAAGAATAATGGACAGCTAGCGTCTCTCCCGGCCGGATTTTCGTCTGCACCGTGGAGAGGACTCCTGACATCCTACTCTAAGCCCCAGGAGGCCCACGACCTAACCCCACGGTCGAAGTTCGTCCATATAACGGAAGAACAACCTTGAGACGGAAAACTTCCGACTCGACTGAGTCTCGTTCACTCCCTACTCCTTCTGACCCCAACGTCTCCTTGACGAAATTCCTCCACGGTAGATCACTCTGGCCTAATTGGTCAGACATTTTTTAGCGGCTCAAGGGACCGTCACGGAATAAGCGAAAAAACATAAACCGTTCCTACAGTCTCACGGACACTTGTTCGCGTTCCGTGTTCAGTGCACCACTGTGAACGGGAAAAGACCTTTGAGAAAGGCAGAAAGGAGACCGGACCGGTGGACGAGGCTCCACAACTAAGTGTGACCGCGGGTGTGTACGTGACCAGGGAAGGTATTACAACTACAGAAAGGTCGGAGACGGAGACAGTGGGTAGTAGATTTGTAAATCACACGACTCAAGACATTCCTGTCACAGTTTATGCTTTCTACCAAAAACGGAGGGTCCTCTGAATGGGGCCGTCATTCCTCTGATCTGATTTCGTGCGCACCGCAATCTTCTGTCACGTCAAGTGTTAACGTCTCAACGCTACGTAAATAAGAATGGGACGACGAGTGTAGACTTCGTAGTCCCTGACTTTACATTCCCCTTTAGTGACCCCAGGTTCTTCCCATCCGCACGGGCCACCCCATCCAGCTCGGGAGGCCCTTCGAAACCTCTTACTCTCGACAATCGCGTCGACTCCCCCCGCTTTCGTCCGTGTTGGGGTCCCGTGGTAAGGGTAAGGTCTGAGACTCACCATGAGGGACCCCAGTCCATTCGGGTCGGAGTAGTAAGGTTCAGCCTGTTCCGCGTCTCTCACAACAGCGCTTGGACCTAACACTAATCTCCAGTCCTCCCTGTCTCGTCTCTCGCCCTTTCCCGTCCTTCGGTTGTAAGTGACTTGTGGCGACGTCGGAAGTGGACTGTTTACAGAGCGGGTGGGGAGACTCGACAATAACGCCGGCACCCTCGCCTCCACCACCATGGGGCGAGGTACCTCCGGCCCTTCCCTCGAGGCTCTCGACTTTGCCCAACACAGGTCAGTGTGCCCGCCACTTACGGTTTACCCTTGGGTCCAACCAGACTGAGGTTTCGGGAAGGAGTGAGACGGTGACAGTCTCACTGAGACATGGTTCTTCCCCGGAAGCGGAGTCCACTCTGTCCGTGCATCAAAAGGAAGACTCTAACAATCGGATAGGAGAACCTCAACCAGAAAGAATAATACGGACTTCTACGTAAAGAAAGAATTTGTTTGTTGTTTTTTTCGACGGTGACGGTCGTCAAACTAAACGGGAAGTACACCCTCTTATTTTTCTGGACACACATGAATTGTTCGTCTTGGACAAAAATCACAAATTGATCGGTTCAGGAGAGACCCACTATTTATATATATATATATTATAAAAAATTCATTAATATGAAAAACTATGTGGGTAGATTCGGGGTCGTTGATAAGGGGAACCTAGGACTAGGGGTACATCGCTCCGACGTAACTGAAGAATTTAAAAAAGACAGACAGACAGAAGGAGGGAGGGAGGGGAGGGTATACACACGTCAGTGGGAATTGCAGACGTAATTTAGTCTTATATCTTTACCAAGGAGAAAACATCCTGACAGAGGATATCCTCCAAACCGGAGAGTAGGAAAAAAGATCGAAGCAAAACAGAAACTCTCTACTAAGATGAGACGGTGCCATTTTAACAAGTACAATATACAACTCCGAATTGCCATACGAGAGTCCCCGAACCTCCGTCACCGTCATTGGACTTGGTAGGAAAAGAAGAAAACGAGACCCAAAAGTACAAGAGGAGGGACTAGAAGCAGAACAGGCGACAGACGTCTACCACCGGGGGCTCTCTGCAACTACGTAAAGCGACACGCCGACCCCGAGGACTCCAACTGCACCAAGGACGACGTCTTCGGTCCACCGGCGCCTCGAGACTCGTAGGTGTTGGTCCTTCCTCGCTGTGGACACTCGGACCGGAACCTCGCCCCAATAGTGTTCGACGTGTCCGAGGACTGGCTCATTCACGCGAAAGAGGGTAAAGGAGGAGGACCCGGCCGGGGCGGGGGCTAAGTGTCATTGGGGCGGGTACACCGTAGAGGTCGGAATCGACCCTTCATTTGGGAGTCGAGACACGGAAGGGAAAGCGACCTCCAGCCATTCGAACGAGGACGAGTCGTGAAGTAACAGACTCTCCTTGTGTGCATTCAGTGGAAGGGAAAAAAAGAGAAAGGAGTCGAAAGAGACGGGAGTGACAAAGAACGGAGAATTTAAAATGACTTTTGAGTCTTATTCAGACCAGACATCCCCATCGTGAGATACTTGGTCCCGTAGGTCAAAGGGGTCGAATCAGGTTCTCCCTTGTCAGAAAGACACGGTATATATAAAAAAAGGGGGCTATACGTGAACTTGAAGTTAAGAATCAACTTCAAGAAATTAAGAACTTTCTCAATTGGGCTTTGTTTATGAACATTATTAACGTATATCTTTCATATGACTTGGTGATTCAAAACCAAACTTACATTAAAGATATTTATTTTAACTCTCGTCACCAGAGAAATATGTTCCTCGTCACTTTTCGTCGGCTCAACAGGACCTTTGCACGACAGCCTTTGGGACGGACACACAGACACCCTGGTCAACAATCTGTAAGACTGAGAAGTCTCTCACGAACCTTCCTTCCGGCAAGCAGTTTTGTAAGTTTCTCAAACAGAAGGAAAAAAGAACTCATTTATCTTTTTACGTAATCTCTCGGTTGTGAAAAAAAAAAAATTGAAGAATAAACCATAACCCCATAGTGTGCTTTTGTCAACACTATCAAAGTCTACTTGTCACTTCCCTGAGTCGGTAGGTATATGTACATAGGTAAGAGGAGTCGGTCATTTAATTCATTCAGAAACGTTTAAGAGTCCATAGAATGGGTACAATCTAAGCTAAATCAACGGAAAATAAAAAGTGAGAAGATTTGACACACACACACACCACCCCCCATCAGACCTTCCCGGGTCTTCTCTAGAGTCACATTATATTGAAGGACATTATGTTTACCCCAACCCCCATAAACAAAAAGAAATGGACGGGGTACCAGTTTTGTAGGGGTTAGAGAGGTTTGTCGTCCGAGGAACACCTTTCGAAAGACTACCCACGGAGGCTAGGTCACTGTCGCCCTCCCCCGTGTGAAGTACAGTCTACTCGACACCTATAAACTCGAGAGGGTCCTGTCATAAGGTCTCCCGTTGCGCAAGGCAAGGGAGCGTGAAGGGTAGACCGGTGCTGACCTAAGGAAGACGAACAGACGGAATGCCGGAGGCCTTCTGTCCGGAGCAGGGTCTTCAACTCTTATAATTAAGGTCTAATAACGGCACTTCAAGTTCACGTCAAAAGAGGTCTAAGTCAGAATCTCGCGTCTCCAAAACGACCCTTGGTCTCAACCAATGCCTAACGGTAGGTCTACCCCTTTATCTTACTAATGTTGTCGAAGAAATATACGGCCCTCTCCTACAGTGTTCTGGTAAGAACGTCGTGTCGAAATTCCTTTGATCACACAAAAACCTCCTTTCTGAAACGGAACGAAATATGACGGTGGAGACAATGTACACTCTGTCGGTGAATCGAGGAAGGTTTTCCCTCACCCATTTCCTTTCGGTTGAACTCTTCAGAGCTGGTGTCATCCCGATGTCGTCCCGTCATCCTCGTGGGCCAGTGTCTAGATTGAGACTCGACTCTAAGAAGACCGACAATGACAAGACGTCGGATCTTTTTCACGGTTCAGGATTAACAAGAAGTCAGTGATTCAGCACAGGGTGAGAAACGGTGGGTACCTGACGTCGTGTGGTCCGAAGGGACAGGAAGTGACAGAGGGTCTCAAACGAGTTTAAGTACAGGTAACTCAGTAACTACGGTAGGTTGGTAGAGTAAGAGACAGTAGGGGGAGAGGACGGTGAAAGTTAGTAAGGGTCGTAGTCCCAGAAAAGTCACTCAGTCGAGAAGCGACGTCCACCGGTTTCATAACCTCGAAGTCGAAGTCGTAGTCAGGAAGGTTACTTATAAGTCCCAACTAAAGGAAATCCTACCTGACCAACCTAGAGGAACGTCAGGTTCCGTGAGAGTTCTCAGTATCAATCGTTAAATTCTTTACTAGTCCTCCACTAAAATGATGTAGGGAGTGAGAAGACACTACAGTCATCTGAAGATCTTAAAGGTCGTATTTCTCAGTCTTCTCTACTCTAGTAGAAATCGTCTACTCCTTCGACTCTAGGTCTCACCGTCACACTCCCCTACTCTCACTGTTCCACCGACTCGGTCTTTGTCTTCCGTGTAGAGGACTCTCCGATCGGTCTCACCGGTCCGAGGGGCGATTCTAAGCCTCTTGGGTTCTCCTCTGAAGGACCCTAGGTGTCGGAAACTTTAATTATCTTCAATAACGGACACACAAAGACTTATTTCTCAAGTAAAACACTTTAAGCGTCACTCTAAACACCCCTTCAATTCTTAACGACGCGACACACTACCAATAGAAAGAATCAACAAGTGATTTTAGAAATCTGAACCCATACGAATTGAGGAAGAGGGAAAGTTTAACATTTAAGAGTGCATCCGGACAGAGAATGGGAGGGTAACGTCAATTATACTTTAACTTCATAACAAACATAGGTAAAATGTAATTAATATTGACAAATGTCAAATCGGAATCGACTTCGTAGTTGAAATAAAGTCAGGGAAATATGGAGAGGGTTCTCTTTAGACACCAAAACTAAGAAACGACGAATATGGTTCACAAAACTCGTCCCTTGTCTTCCCACGACACGACTAAACCCAGGTTCAAGAAAGACACAAACACAGGGATTCCGAATAAAGGTATCAGACAAAACTGACTGACTCAGTAAAGATACACTTTACACGAAGCCCAATTTTCGAAAGAGAATTCATTCTGAGTACAGATATCCCTTGGAGACAAATCCTGTAAAACCCCTCAAGGGGAAAGGACATTGGACATCGATAATTAAAAGTGAAACAAGTCACTGTCCCTTCTTTCTCTAAAACAACTGA
Source organism: Capra ibex (assembly GCA_006410555.1). Lineage (NCBI taxonomy): Eukaryota > Metazoa > Chordata > Mammalia > Artiodactyla > Bovidae > Capra > Capra ibex. Next base: position 15,634,922 of record SJYO01014747.1, read on the forward strand.
ATGTCGAGAAAACGAAATCAAAAATAAAACTGATCCCGACGAGTCCACCGAACCAACACTTCTCGGACGGCCGGTCACGCCCTCTGTGTCCTCTACACCCAAGTCAGGGACCCAACCCCTCTAGGGGACCTTATCCTTTACCGTGGGGTGACGTCATAAGCACCGATCTTTTGAGGGACCTGTCTCCTCGGACCACCCGGTACCAGGTACTCCAGTGTCCCAACCTGTGTGCAGAAGTATAAAACTAAATGTAACACTTATACCTACGTAAACATTAGACTTTTAAGGGGAATTCATTTTACAATGGTCAAAACGGACTCTTTAGAATGAGGAGCTTCTCCTGGGACGTGGAGACGAGGACGAAATCCACCTACGTGCCAGTAGAGGGTACAAAACTCCTCGACCAACGTGTGGGGCGGGTTCCAGGAAGTCACTACCCGTCTCGTCCCTCTGTTGGGTCCAGAAGTCCGAGAATCCAATCCCACGAGCCCTTACTGCCGCAATCTCTTCGCGACGTAGTCGTAGCAGATTGTCCTCTTACAATCTCGACCCTCGAGGGACTACAGAGCAAGTAAATCACTGTTTATTCTTTGGAATCCTGGACCCAGTGAGTAGTCTCGACTCTGGGTCTCCGTTAAGTACCATTTCGGTTTCACACGTTTGAAACCCCAGTTTAGATTCAAACACAAAACCGAGACGGCAAAAATCGACACAATCAAACCTGGGTACTTCAGTGAAAAGGAGAGACTCGAAGTTACTGATGGATCTTACCACTGACTTCCGACGCGCACATGTCACAGTTTTTAGTCCCAAATAACTAGTGTCTCAAATACCAGTACAAAACCTCGTGTGCCTCCTCGATATTTATATATGGTCGAGCTTCTCTCTGTCATATCATACCACCTTAACGAATGCCTACTTTTTGAATTATAGACTTAAAGGGGCGAATCATCGTGTTCACTGAGTCTTTTTCAGTGAAAGGGTGAACTCAGAGTACGAAGAGGAGGGAATACCTATTATAGAGCAGACAGATGTGGTATCCAACAATCTTGGTTCACTCTAAACACGTCTACGGAATAATTTCTGAGACGTACTTTCACAGGATACATCAGTATTTTAGTGACTTTACTAAAAGTGACTACTCACTTCGAGTGGAAGGGTAACTACCTAGACGGATGTGACAGGAAAAAATTTACAATTAATATCAACAGACGCTTAGTGTTAGTCATCTCTCCAGCTCTCTCGCAACATCGTCCCGTCAGACCAAGACTCAGGTCCCAGACGGACACATCTCGAGCTCGACGTACCACAACCCACTAGGTGAGTACATCTCGGAATCACGGACAAATATTGTACCCTTCTTATTCTCCCTGGCAGAGGATAAGAAGTCTTTTCTTATCTATCGTAAAGTCCCTCACCCCGTGTCGTGTCACCGACTGTACCTACAGTAGACGGGAAAAGAATAAAAGGCAAGGAAGAAATTAACAGGAAAGGAAGTATATAATTCTTTTTATACCGGTTTTACAACCTTCAGAAAAGTCCGGCACAAACTTGTAACGACAAACTATTCTCAAACTTTAATAAAGGGTCACATCGTCTATTGTGAAATTTCTACTCGCATCGAGAGACTATGTATGTCACTACAGCCACGGAGACCCAACAACCTTGATCTACCCATTCCTTAGTAAATGTCACGATAGTGGGAATGTCCTTCTCAATAAAGAGACTCCTTAAAGGTGAGGGGTAACAACTGTATTTTCACGACTTTATAAAATAAACGGGTTTCTCACTCAAACTTTCATAAACAGGATTGTCATGAAGTGGAGGAAAAGGCATAGTCAAGTTGTTTAGAGATAAACAACTTACGGACGTCACGGGATCTTTAGTACCAACCATGCAACGTCCAGTATGAAGTAAAATTGGAATAATGTCGGAACACTTTATCCAAAATAGACAAAATATCTACTTTATATCTCCGAGTCTCTTAACTTCATTGACCATGTTCCGACATATCTTTGCCGCCTCGAGGACAATGTGTGCGTCACACCTTAACGGTCCCGTGGTATGAAGGGAGCCACGTCTAAACTGTCCTTCGTCTGAACCCTTCCCGGGGACCCTACGACCCACTCACCATGAGTGAGTCCCTGTTGGTCGATAGTTAAATCAGGGCCGGACATGAGAGGGTTCGTCACGTTCTAGGAGTGATTTTATTGGATTACAAATATAAAGGGTAGTATGCCAAAATTTAGATAAAAAAGTAATGGGCATCCGATGGAAAAACGAAAAGCTAAGAGGGCTGTCGGATCACTCACTCATCCCATCCATAACAAAAGGGGCAAAAAATTAGCCCCCTTGACTCCGGTCTCTCCACTTCACTCAGCGGGTCGCAGTGCTCCGATGTGTGGTCCGCGTCTCAGGTCACACGGGCCCTCCCCAACCGTGCTGAAACACACGTCCCGTCTCTGGGCCGGACCGTCTGGCTCCGGGAGGCGCCCACCAAGTACGACGTCGTAGGCGTCGCCACTGGGGGGAGACTCTCAGACCCCCACACCGCAGGTGTGGGTGGAAGACTGTGGAAACAAGAACTTTGGGTTCAAGTCCCAGTCCACCATCTCATTGACTATGAGTTCACATGCGCAAAGGGCGGCCCTGGGTCAGGACAACTCGTCCTGCTGGACACTTGTGTCACCAACGGAAAAGTCCCAGGAGAAGTTCATAAACTGTTCACCCAGGAACCATCGGGTAGTCGACGTCTTGTTCACACATCCGAAACGGAAACGAATGTTCCTCCTTCCTACTTGTCTACATGTTTGAATCTAAGTTTTACTACCTGTTTCGTTTACTAAAAAATTGAAATACAAAGAGATCGGGTTCAGGATAGGTCGGTATACAAACAGACAGGTAGGGAGAGAGGGAGGCACATAGGTAAGGGAGTAGGAGAAAACAGTAACACAGTGGACTCCGAAAACACAAAACCAGTTCTGTCCTACCATCTTAACTCACCTTTGATCCGACCATTGTCATTGACTCACGACTTATGGACGACGCAACCGTGAAATGTGACACATGAATTTTGGAGAATCGTTTACAGATTCTATCTCAATTATGTCCATCATAGTCATAAAAAAGATGTCTACTCTTCTATCTGGGTCTTTCCGATCAAACGGGTTCCGGTACACCAATCATTTAACCGTAATAAGTGTTCAAACACATAACCAACAAAATTTTGAGAATTATGTCAAAACACTCCTCCACAAAAACCATTTTAACAGTCTGAAAATTGGTTTGATTACTAAGTATCTAAACCAAAAGTCATTGCGGGGGGAAAAGGGGGAAGGAAAAAACCATTTAAAGATTGGACTTCGTAAAATTCTTAAAACTGTAAAGTAACAAACGAAACAATTTTTCGGTAAGTCGAAAAAAAAGAGTCCTAAAGGAATAGACCGTTGGACGACCGTTTAACGTTTTACTTGAGAGACACCTGTTACAAACATAAATAGATTGTTAATGTGACCAATGGTAAATAATATAAACACAGTCCGTAAAACCCATTTAAGAGTACATAAAGAGGAGAGGGTTTGGGAAACCCCCACCCGTGCAATAGGAGTCCAGCGTCCACTAGTGGTATCGACCGCTCATTACCCCGTCATTAAAATTGGTCTAGCCTTCAGATTCAATTTTGGGTACCAGAAAACTTGATGGAACCAGAAAGATTCGTCCACTCACCCAGGACCATCAACCAACCTTGTTGTCTCGGTAGGGCGCACAGAACACTGAGGATGACACGTGCAGAAAGGGGCGACGTCATACGGACGTTTGTCAGGGTCGGACACAAATAAGAACCACATTGTAAATGCGGAGTCTCCAAAAGAAGTTTCTTAATGCTTAAATGTGTCGAATTAATCACCGCTGTTTCAAAGACACCGGTTGTCGTGTACTATGACTTTCGTAAAGACTGAACTGATGTCTGGGTCCACCTTCTTTTGTACCTTGGTCTCGTATCCCGAACTACCCACAAACACTCTTTTACTCCTAGACAACCGTGAGAAATGGGAGATTCCTCGTGTGGGGAAATCATATGTGTAATAAAAGTAAACTACTTAAAACTTTAAAGGAATTTCCGTATGGTCCTGTTTCTTACTGAACTTGTAGAATGAACGGAAATAATAATTGTCTTTACTTTTACTAAAAATTCGTTTCTTTTATTCCTTACAACTTATTTAGATACACCGATTTTAGTCATAAATCGGTTTCGACTGATAGTGGTCACATCTTACTTCAACAGAACATGTGCTTATTTATACTTTGTCATATTTTTTATTAAGATGCACAAATGATTGCAAATTACCAAAAATTTCAGAATATCATCTTTTCGTCATTAAAGAGTCGTAGTGGTCGAAGACAGACGTAGTGACAACTAAGGAATTGTCGTATGAGTGAAAGACAACTGTGTGATCACAGGGATTTGTCCATACACAATCTTTTAATATTAAGTCCTCTCAAGAAGGTCTTGTACAAAAGATTCTCCTTAAAACATGGATCCTAAGAACTAAATCACTAAGAGTTTCCAAGAACTTGACGACTTGAACCAATCGTGATCTTTTCAGTGAAACCGTTCCAAAACGAGTTGCCAAAATAACAGGTATGTGTGAAATACGTGGCAAATATTTCCCGAACTCGTAGGGACCTATATCCATATCCACCCCCCAGAACCTTGATTAAGCACGTCTATGTCTCCGTACCCATACATAACACTACAGGAACTTCATAAGAATTATTATGACAACAAAACTGTAAACTAATCGTTTTGCATAAACTCCATGGAGTAAAAAAGGACAAGAAAGAAATATGTAAATATAGACCTAACTCCTATTAAACAGTATCACTGATATGTACCAAAACCGTACAGAGGAGAAACATTTTAAACCTCCACCGTTGTAACTGAAAAGTCGAAAATAAAAAAGATTCTACACTTAGTAAATGTTTATCTTAGAAGGAACTTTCCGTGTACCGAATTTACCTTACTCTCTACACGTTTAATTTCGTAAATAAGGTCATTCACAAATAAACCACAACACTTGTTCAATCGTTTGTCAAGTAGTCTTAATCTCAAAAATATATAGGATTGTATTAAGACTTTCTCTACCCTTATGGTCTGGTGGACTGGACGGAGAACTCTTTGGATATACGTCCAGTCCTTCGTTGTCAATCTTGACCTGTACCTTGTTGTCTGACCAAGGTTTATCCTTCTCCTCATGCAGTTCCGACATATAACAGTGGGACGAATAAATTGAAGATACGTCTCATGTAGTACTCTTTGCGACCCGACCTTCTTCGTGTTCGACCTTAGTCCTAACGGCCCTCTTTATAGTTCTTGGAGTCTGTACGTCTACTGAGGTGGGAATACCGTCTTTCACTTCTCCTTGATTTTTCGGAGAACTACTTTCACTTTCTCCTCTCACTTTTACAACCAAATTTCGAGTTGTAAATCTTTTGCTTCTAGTACCGTAGACCAGGGTAGTGAAGTACCCTTTATCTACCCCTTTGTCACCTTTGTCACAGTCCGAAACAAAAAAAAAATAGGTTTGAGTGACGTCTACCACTAACGTCGGTACTTTAATTTTCCGCGAATGAGGAACCTTCCTTTCAATACTGGTTGAATCTATCGTATAAGTTTTCGTCTCTATAATGAAACGGTTGTTTCCAGGCAGATCAGTTCCGATACCAAAAAGGTCACCAGTACGTGCCTACACTCTCAACCTGACACTTCTTCCGACTCGCGGCTTCTTAACTACGGAAACTGGACACCACGACCTCTTCTGAAAACTCTCAGGGAACCTGACGTCCCTCTAGGTTGGTCAGGTAGGATTTCCTCTGGTCAGGACCCACAAGTAACCTTCCTGACTACGACTCCGACTTTGAGGTCATGAAACCGGTGGAGTACGCTTCTCAACTGAGTAACCTTTTCTGGGACTACGACCCTCCCCAACTCCCGTC